>JARFIW010001238.1:2168800-2515032 GCA_036346225.1 Platerodrilus igneus
AAGATGGTGACTCCCGACGCTCTTCCAAAGCGTTCGGACCAGCACTCAGGCAATCATGAGCTCGTCATCCAGGGTCGTGCAGCACGGTTCACCCTAGGTGGCTACAAATTTCTCCTACCTATGCAGGGATCGGATTAGGAAACATGGTAAAGGCGACAAACAAAGACAATTAGGCAAAGGAAATCTACATAGATAAGATAAGCACGATACGATGCCTCAAGGCGTCCACTTCACTCGATAGTTCAGGCAAAAAAGCCACGTTTAATAAAGTCACGGAAACACTTGTCTCCACTTTTTTGTCTTTTACACGTCGGCGCGAGGTTATTCGTCCAACCCTCTCGCGTCGCGCGATCTGGCGCAGACGCACTGTAACGTATCGGAAATGCGCGCCCCGAGTCTTTTGAAATTATGGCGCGAAACTTCCGCACATCAAAATTAACCTAAAAATAATGTTTAAGTGCCAATTGGCACGTAACAAAATACGTAATGAGACCAAACAATCGTTGATTTGTCAATCTTCCATAGGTTAATAATATGCTCATTACTAGTATAATCGTGAACAATATAAATGAATATAGATTAAAGTGAAATTATTCTTTTTAAAATCCATTCGCTTCTGAATTTCAATGTACCAGCAGCTTCCAATCCTCTTGTGCCGACCACAGGTATTTAGTCCCATGGCATTTGCCCTATCAACTATTTACAGCGTTAGCAACAAATAGATCTCTTTAAGCATTAAGAAAATTTTTTACTCATCTCAACATAATAAAAGTAGTAACAATTCACAGGTATAAAATGATGCACAACTATAAATCGAAAAAGGTCTTTAAACAGTTTTCATTTATTTTTAGATTACTACAATGAAGAACGTCTTTGCTATATTGTTTACTCTGCAGATAATTGTCTTAGCAGCAGCAGTTCCCATACCACACACAGAACAATGCAGGTGCTGGAAAGAATACGAACCACAGTGCAATAAACACGGAAAATGTGAATGTGTAGGACTAAGGAATTTTCACATTAAGCGATGTAATACTCCAGAACCTCCACAGTGCAAGTGTACAGACGCAACTGCAATTTTAAAAGATGAAACTGGAATCTGGTGCGTCATATATCAAAAAGGAAGTGCAGTAACACATTGGAGATGCGAAAATCAAGATGAATGGCGCATGTTTGATTTAAAAAATTCTAAGCGCATTAAGAAAAATTAACTTTGTCATGTTTACGGAGGGTTAACAAATTTTGAACCTTTGCTTATTTGTACATTGTTTTACTAATTTGCAATCTAATAAACATCAGCCATATTGTTTATATGTTTTTACGCCATGAAATCCTATAATCTTATCTTTTTTTACAGTTTTCCTTAAACTTAATATAATTAAACTAATTAATTTTAATGTCATATTCAATGATCGTGAAAAGTTTAAGTTTGTATAAGTTTTTATAAGAAGATGGACAGCTACAGTAGAGGTTCGAAACTACATCCTCTTGTTAAAAAGTTCTGACATATTGTTACTTAAAGGTAGTGGTATTCGTAAATGGCTTGCCTGCCCAGAAGGGGCGATATATTGCACAGAATTTTCAATTGAAATAGTATAACTTACGTTTCAATATAGCACTGTAAGTTAATTAATACCTCGTTTATCAAATTCAATGCAAATTGGCAGGTGATGTACCAAATAATTATCGTTCACTCAGGTATCAGCGCGGGTGCGTTTTGCCGCTTTACTCCAAATTTACGTAGTGAAGCTCACTAGTATTACCTACAACATATTCGGAAGCAACGCAACGGTAAAGTTAACGAAATAAAATGAAGGAATCGACAAGTGAAACTTTACCACATGGTCTATAATGCACTCTCTACCAAGTAGTTAGAACTAAAGGGTCACGTTTGGAATGACAATGGCGGCTTGCTTTTACAGCAACTTTAAAACCACCTACGCTTACTCGTACGCTTCCACAAAATCCTCGTCATCTGTTAATTGGTGAACGTCATCATGAATTATTTTCATGTGAAAATTCTTTTGTTCGTATGCTACAACTGTTAAATGTGTGCGTGCGTGTGTGCGTGCGCGCATGCGTGCGTGGGTTTGAGTATTCATTATTAACACCAAACTACGTATTATAAACAGGTTTTATTGTAATAAAATTAATAAATATGTTCATGCCGTAAAACAAAGAGAAAAATGATTTTCCTGAAATATATGCAACTTAATATTCTATAGACCATACCATATTTGACACCGGTAATTAGGCAATTTATTTCTACCAACTGATCTGCTAATCGCAACTAACGACGTTTCATATCAAAATTTTACTACATCGAGCACATTTTACTTTATAAAATATTCTTTTTAATTCTCCTAATCTGTTATGCATTTAAAATTACAACATACTTAGCCAAACTGTCCCAATAATTTTCAGATTTTCAAAACACAAATCAGTGGAAATCATTCTATATCAAATACAATAACAATGGTAACTATACCAGTGAGAAACCTTCCTGTTAAACCAATACTGCATAAATATCAAAACGTGTCACTCTTCCAAGAATTGATATATATAGCTACATATGTTTTCTAAATAACAGATTTAAGGACGCGTCCGTGGCACTAGTACTGACACCCTAACCAGAATTTGGCAGGGACAAGGACCGTATATAATACTCCTGTTTTTATTTTACATTGGGCATACAGAAAACAGTTGCATTTCATGTGTCCCCAAACTAGTCAAGAGCCGATGGACGTAGGTCTCTCGGGGCAGAGAGTGCAAATGTAAAATTTCAATGGGCGCCAGGGTGATTACCCCTGAAACGCAACTAAACCGTTGGCTATTAACCACCCAATTAAACCAACCACCGTCCAGTAATATTTGATTGTTTAAAACCTAACCTACTACACTATCTCAAAATAAATTATTAAAAGCACACGCTACTCTTACCAGATATTTATATATTACACATACTTGAATAACTATATACATATATAATAAATACGAGACCCCAAACTGAGGCCTAGCTCAACATATATATATATATATATATATATATATATATATATATATATATATATATATATATTGAAACATGTCATTTTACCTATGGTAAACGCCACGTTTCAACTTGATTTATCTCTCCTTTAAACCTCAGATTTTACTTTAAAAGTCCATTGAACCTTAATATACACTTTTACTTTAATAGATTTATTATAATCTCAGAATATAAGAAGGTTATAGTACTTTATAAAGTACCGTGTTTTGTTTTTCTAATATTCATACTTGTTTGTAAAGTTGCCTACAATCCAGTATTCTTGGTATTTAATTTCACACTTACTTTGCAGAAGAGCTCTATAGTTTTCTTTCCTTACAATCCTAAATACCCCGCTCTGATATTTGAGACAGATTGTTTGCCTGTCAAAACGTTCTGACAAAAGTTTCATTTTCTTGTCTTGACTTGTGCACAACAGATCGCTTTTGAGTTCAAGGTGATAAAAATTGACCATGAGGTCGTATCAACTATCTTGTCTAGCGTTTCCTTCCCTTCATGGGCTGCGAATCCCACCGGATTGCTTTTCCGATGGTAAGAAATTAACAGATGTATTTTAATTTCCTTTTGACTTTTTTTTGCGTGTTAACTAATTCACATATTGTATTTTAGGGTCGTTCTCTACCCTCAGTTTTCCTATATTTGCACCTTACGCTCCGTAAAGAAGCAAATGTGTTTTGCTGTCGTTTGACCATGAGATGACGATGGCGTTGTACATTTAAATTAAGCTACCGCAACATACATTTTAGTTTTATTAATTACTCTCTTAAATTTTGGTTTAATATGGATCTATGAAGTTAACACAGAATAATGTTTTTCAACTTGTTTGTATGGTAGCGAATTCTACCTCACCATTTGTTTAATTTTGATGTTACCTGGGACTCCTGCAGTTTCTACACATGTGATTTGGATTTCTACAGATGTTCCGTTCAAGAATATCAGGGTAACAAAAAATATGTTATTCAATGCACATGTCAGGTATGACAAACTAAAATACTATTTATCTACTCAAAATTTAATGAACTGATTTATACAATATTAAATTTTCTCTTTATGTTACACTTGTAAAACATATAAATCTTACAGATAATTTATCTGGTGTTCACAAATAGTAATTCTTTTATACATAGTCTTACTGGACGCATACTGTCCAAATGTAAGCCACACGTTTTATGAAACTTATGGTAGTAAAGTACATTTATTAATTTCGTTACGCATTTAAAAGCACAAGATACTTTTCTTTGTATTTTTGAACGTTTAGTTCACGTTAAATATTTTATTGACTTTTTATATGTTACATTCACATATTTAAAAACTCTCTTAGACTTAAGTACCTACATTGACTAGTTGCAAAAAAAAGGAAACATGTATCATAATCTTTACTGATCCTTTCATTTTATATGACTTCATAGAATATTTATGTTTTGTTCAAAATTTATTTTCTATAAAATTTAATAAACACACTATATAACTTTTCATAGTTTCTCACAGTTGTTTAATTTACAGTTATTAATTCACAAATTTTCTCCCTTCGAGATTTTAGGTCTCTTGCAGCCTCTGCAACCTCAACGGTCGATGCTAGCTGTGCCAGAGTGTAATTTTTTATGCTCTGTCGTGCGCCTATCCTTTTAAAACACCTGGAAAAGGGTAGGGTGCACGTGGCGCCAACCTATCTTCTTTCTTTCTCTCGCGCACGTTTACACGTAGCGTCCAACTACCTAAATTTTTTCTTTTTTCTCTCTCCATTTTTCTCCGCGCACGTTTCCATGTGACGCCAAACCTCCTATTTTTTCTTCTATATCTGACACACGAAATTTTTTCTATACCTGGCTACGTTTACACGCGACGCCCAACAGGTTTAATTTTTCTCTCACCCACGTCTACACGTGGCACCCAAATTCTAATATTTTCTCTATATCAGGCACACGCATACACGTTGCGCCCAATATAAATTTTTAAATTTTGACATAACACAACCCGACGATATTTTTCTTTAAATTTTCTATACAACGCGTTTTGTTTCTTTAATATTTTATACAGCACATGTCCACGCTTCCACGTGACGCCAAACCTGTCTCATTTTTTTCTCTTGCGTACGTTTACACGTGACACCCAACGTATCTTTCTTTTTTCTCGTGCATGTTTGCACGTGTCGCTCAACGTATCTCGTTTTTTCCTGCATACACTGTCACGTGAAGCCAACATTTATTTTATACCTATTTTTACCTTGAAATATAAATAAATATTCCTTCGTAAAATATAAAAACTAAAATGGAAGCATACTTAAAAGCAGGTTATTTACTAATAGAGGAGCTTGAGTATGAACTTTACATAAGGTCCATTAGTTCAAAAAAGAGAACTATGGAGGATAAAAGAAAACTTTTGGCTCGTCAATTAAGAATTGAATTAAATAAACCACCACCACATAAAGAACTATCTCAATATACTATAACTTTCGAACAAGATAGTGAGCAAATAACTAATACTATAAATTCAATTACGAATTTAATAGAAGAATTTGATGGTGATGTTAAAGATTCACTTTATAAAAGAATTATGTCTCGACTGGCGCATGTATGTGGCAGAATAAACCGATTAACTATTCCTGATAATGATAATGAAATTGTAACAACTTTTAAAATGAAAGTTATTCAACTGCACTTTTGTTAGATGCAGAACTACATGAAAAAATAGACAAATATGAAATTACTACCGGTAAAATTAATGTACCTTTAACAAATACTACCCCCACAATAAATGTTCATCCACCAACAGTAACTTATATATCTAATCCTACTCCAATTTCTTCTTGGTCAATAAAGTTTAATGGTAAACCAGACACAGTCTTTGAATTTTTAGAAAGAGTATCTGAATTAGCTGAAACCAGAAATGTTTCACTACAAGATCTGTTTTCGTCTGCGATGGAATTGTTTGACGGAGATGCAATTGTTTGGTATAGGAAATAAAACACTCTGTAACAGATTGGAACTCCTTAATAACTCGTTTAAAACAAGATTTTCTACCTCCTAACATAGAAACTATTTTATGGGACGAAATAAGACTTAGAAAACAAAAGACGAATGAAGCAGTGACTATCTATATAATGAAAATGCAGAATTTATTCAGCAGATTTCAAAATTACCTTTAGAATCAACAAGAATACAAATTATTTCACAAAATCTATTACCTGATTTTATTACACCACTTTCTATAATTCTACCTACAATTAATACTATCTCAGATCTCGTTACAGCTACAAAAAGATTAGAAGAATCTTTTCGTATAAAAAATCAACTTATATCTAATAATAACTCATTTAAACCAACTACCTCTGTTTCATTACAAAACAAAATTCTTTTCCACAAAATTTTATACACAAAATTTCAAGAAAGTAAACCGAAAACTTGGACATACAACAATAAACCTAAAATACAAAATGCTTCGTCTCAATTAAATGCCATACAATATAATACGATTCCAAAAATTCAAACTCAACCACATACCACAATAAATAAAAATATAAATACAAATTTACCTACTTTTCCTTCAACTCAAAATACACGTTATTTCTCAAATACCTATAGACATACCACAAGTAAATGTTGGAACTGTTTAAAATCAGATCACACATATCCTAATTGTAATATTAAAGAAAAATTTTCTGCTACAGATGTGGCATTCCTAATGTAAAATATCCACATGTCCCGTTTGCTCAAAAACGAATAAAAAGTACAGGACATATAGCCAACCCTGTACTGAGATATCTATGGCTACCCAAAATTATCTTAAACCAAATAAAATTGTCTCTACCACTATTTTTCTAAAAACAAATGACTACTCTACCTAGTACAAATCCTACTTTACCTTATACAAAACCTACCTTACCCTCAAAAATAAATCATTGTTATAAAACAAAAATTATAACTTAACAAGTTTGTCTAAGAAAAATTACCTTAACTTACATAAAATTTCTCAAAACAATGATAACTGGTCAAAATGGTTGACTACTGTTAGAAACTTCTATAAATCAAAACACATTCAATAGAAACTTATAATTTAATTACAAAACATTTAGATACTAGACCATATCTTAAAGTAAAATTATTAGACATTAATATAACTGCACTTTTCGATTCGGGAAGTAACATTTCTGTTATAGGATCTCTAGGCATACCTATAATAAAACCTTAAATCTAAATATATTTCCTTTAACTACACATAAATTACTAACTGCAGATGACACTCCACAAAATATTTCTGGTACTTTAGACTTGCCTATTTTTATAGGTGACACATGTTGTTTCATTACTTGTTTAGTCGTTCCTGCACTACCTCACTCATTTATTTTTGGTTCAGATTTTGCGAAAAAGTTTGAACTATCTATCAATTTTAAAATAATTCCTGGGATGTTCACACATCTACAAATATACCTATACCTGTGGAAAAAGTTCCTTTAAAAATTTAGATAAACATAAACTTTGCACGTTAGACGATTTACTTCCTACACAATTACCTAAAGCAAAACAAATAATAGATTCCTTCAATTTAATTGCAAGCACTGATACAAATATAGGTCGCACTGATAAAATTTATATGAATATTGACACTGGTGACCACAAACCTATCAGAAAACGTCCATACCCAATGTCTCCATATATGTCAAAATATTGAATGAAAAATTAGATGAAATGTTAGAGCTGGGTGTAATTGAAAATGTACCTCACCTTGGTGTTCTCCTATCTTACTAGTTAAAAATCTTCTGGTGACTATAGAGTTTGTTTTGATGGAAGAGCTCTAAATGAAATAACTACCCACGATAGCTACCCCAGGCCTAATGTAGACCGAATTTTGAATTTGCTAAGAGGTGCTACATACATTTCTAGTCTTGATCTAAGACATAGCTTTTGGCAGCTACCTTTAACTACAGAGTCTAAGGACAAAACAGCCTTTAGTGTAATCTCCAGAGGCCAATATAGGTTCGTTACAGTTCCTTCGGTTTAAGAAACTCTGCACAAACACAACAACGTCTCGTTGATACTATTTTTGGACCGGAGTTGGAACCCCATATTTTCTGTTACCTCGACGATATTATAGTTATATCTTCAACATTTTCTGAACACATCAAATTACTAGAAACAGTTCGTGACCGTTTAAAAGATGCAAATTTAACTATAAATCTCAAAAAATGTGAGTTTTTTAAAAAAAAATTAAAATTCCTAGGATACATTGTTGGTTCAAATTCTATTAGAACAGATCCAGAAAAAATTTCAGCAATGACTGACTAACTATCCAAGACCTAAAACAACCACACAAATTAAACGCTTTGTTGGCATGGTTAGCTGGTATAGAAGGTTTATAAAATCTTTTTCTACCCTTATGTCTCCTATTAATGATCTGTTAAAAGGGAAAAAGAAAAAACAACCAATAGTTTGGAATTCCGAGGCTGAGTCAGCTTTTCTAAAAATAAAACAAATCTTAGTATCTGAGCCTATCTTATCTCAACCTGATTTCAACCAACCATTCACGATAGAAGCTGATGCATCAAATACTGGTTTAGGAGGAGTTCTATTACAAAATCTAAATGGTGAAGATCACATTATCTCTTACGTAAGCAGATCACTTACACGTTCTGAACGCAATTACTCCGTTACAGAACGCGAATGTCTCTCAGTTATTTTTCTATAGAAAGATTCCGTCCGTGGATAGAAGGAACAAAATTTACAGTCATAACAGATCATCACAGTCTGTTATGGCTCAATAATATCCAAAATCCTTCTGGGAAACTGGCAAGATGGGCCACCCGTTTAAGACGACATACCTTCGATTTAATTCACCGTAAAGGCAAGCTACATGTAATACCTGATTCCCTTAGTCGATCAACACAAGATAACGCTGTAAATTTAAATACCTTAGAAATAGATTTAGCTAACATAGATGATTACTATGTATCTTTAAAAAATAAAATTATAAATTCTCCAGATACCTATCCGCAATGGAAAATAGAAAACGGTTTGTTATACAAATTCCTACCTTCAAATTTACCGTTAACTACGAATATAAATAATTGGAAAATCCTAGTACCTATTAAACAAAGAAATGAAGTAATTTCTACTTGTCATGATCCACCTACTGCTGGACATTTTGGATTTTATAAAACATTAGCTAGACTTCAAGAAAATTACTACTGGCCTAAAATGAAATATGACGTCATAAAGTATTGTAAAATTGTCTAATATGTGGAGCACAAAAAGCATCAAATATGAAACCATTAGGTTTAGCAGGAAAGAAAAGATGTTACATTTCCGTTTCACACAATTGCTTTAGACCTCATAGGACCCTTCCTAGGTCAAAACAAGGACACAAGTGGTTACTTGTTGTAGGAGACTGGTTTTCTAAATTCACTTTATTATTTCCTTTACATAGTGCTACAGCACCAAATATCGAAAAACATATCGAAAATAAAGTATTTCTAACCTACGGGTACCTAAATTTGTAATATGTGATAATGGATCACAACTATCTGGAAACATTTTAAAAATTTAATTGCTAATTATAATGTTGAAAAATATGGTACACTGCAGTATATTCCCCACAATGTAATTTTGTAGAACGAATAAATAAAACTGTAGGTACGGCGATTAGATCATATGTCGAAACACACAACATGTGGGATGAAAATATAGCAAAACTCAGTACGCTATAAATTCAGCAAAACATGAGGTGACAGGTTTTTCGCCAAATTTTTAATTTTTGGTAGACATGTACCTATTTCAGGAAAATTTTATAGTTCGTCTTATAAACCCTCTGATGACGTAGATATAATGCCTGAAGATAGGACCGCATATTCTACCGACCAACAAGGTCTTTTTAATCTCTTCAAAGATGTAAAAATAGATTACATCTTGCCTATAAAAATGTCTAGTCGTTACAATTTACGACGTAGACCATTTACTTTCGATGTAGGTGATACAGTTTGGAGAACAAACAAAGTATTGTCTAGTGCCGCTGATGTTTTACTGCAAAACTTGCACCCAAATATATTTTATGTACAGTTAATAAAAACTATCTAATTTAATTTATAATCTTACTAACCCAGATGGGTCAAAGACAAATAACTGGCACATAAAAGATTTAAAGCCATATACAGGCACTGATATAAACTTAATAAATTTTCTAAATATACCTACCTTAACTTAAATAATACTAAACATAATCTTTCTTAACTAAAATTTTTTTCTTGTAACATTACACGTGTTTGATGTAATATGTTTTTGATGACATATCATATCTAGCCCCCACACTTACATACATAACTGGTGTACAACAGTTATACCCTCCCTATAACCCCCCATTGCCATGTTTCTACAATTTTCTTGTTTTATTTCTAATCTTTTTTACCCGTGTCGAGTGGTTTAGTCCTTACTGATTTTGACTTCACGGATTATTGACTTTACCAATTTTGTTTCCCTTTGGGACGTGTGATACGCGTTAGATATCCCACCACTCAAACATTTTTTAAACAATTTTTTCTCAAACTTTTTTTCTTTTCTCAAAATTTTTTTTCTTTCAAACAAATTTTTATTTTCTTCTAATAAGTCTTTCACTTCAATCCAATTTTGGATTTTATAAAAAAATATATCTTCATATATTTTTTTTCTTTTGTTCCGGGGCAGTGAAACATGTCATTTTACCTATGGTAAACGCCACGTTTCAAGCTTGATTTATCTCTCCTTTAAACCTCAGATTTTACTTTAAAAGTCCATTGAACCTTAATATACACTTTTACTTTAATAGATTTATTATAATCTCAGAATATAAGAAGGTTATAGTACTTTATAAAGTACCGTGTTTTGTTTTTCTAATATTCATACTTGTTTGTAAAGTTGCCTACAATCCAGTATTCTTGGTATTTAATTTCACACTTACTTTGCAGAAGAGCTCTATAGTTTTCTTTCCTTACAATCCTAAATACCCCGCTCTGATATTTGAGACAGATTGTTTGCCTGTCAAAACGTTCTGACAAAAGTTTCATTTCTTGTCTTGACTTGTGCACAACAGGTCGCTTTTGAGTTCAAGGTGATAAAAATTGACCATGAGGTCGTATCAACTATCTTGTCTAGCGTTTCCTTCCCTTCATGGGCTGCGAATCCCACCGGATTGCTTTTCCGATGGTAAGAAATTAACAGATGTATTTTAATTTCCTTTTGACTTTTTTTTGCGTGTTAACTAATTCACATATTGTATTTTAGGGTCGTTCTCTACCCTCAGTTTTCCTATATTTGCACCTTACGCTCCATAAAGAAGCAAATGTGTTTTGCTGTCGTTTGACCATGAGATGACGATGGCGTTGTACATTTAAATTAAGCTACCGCAACATACATTTTTAGTTTTATTAATTACTCTCTTAAATTTTGGTTTAATATGGATCTATGAAGTTAACACAGAATAATGTTTTTCAACTTGTTTGTATGCTAGCGAATTCTACCTCACCATTTGTTTAATTTTGATGTTACCTGGGACTCCTGCAGTTTCTACACATGTGATTTGGATTTCTACAGATGTTCCGTTCAAGAATATCAGGGTAACAAAAAAATATTTTATTCAATGCACATGTCAGGTATGACAAACTAAAATACTATTTATCTACTCAAAATTTAATGAACTGATTTATACAATATTAAATTTTCTCTTTATGTTACACTTGTAAAACATATAAATCTTACAGATAATTTATCTGGTGTTCACAAATAGTAATTCTTTTTATACATAGTCTTACTGGACGCATACTGTCCAAATGTAAGCCACACGTTTCATGAAACTTATGGTAGTAAAGTACATTTATTAATTTCGTTACGCATTTAAAAGCACAAGATACTTTTCTTTGTATTTTTGAACGTTTAGTTCACGTTAAATATTTTATTGACTTTTTATATGTTACATTCACATATTTAAAAAACTCTCTTAGACTTAAGTACCTACATTGACTAGTTGCAAAAAAAAGAAACATGTATCATAATCTTTACTGATCCTTTCATTTTATATGACTTCATAGAATATTTATGTTTTGTTCAAAAATTTATTTTCTATAAAATTTAATAAACACACTATATAACTTTTCATAGTTTCTCACAGTTGTTTAATTTACAGTTATTAATTCACAAATTTTCTCCCTTCGAGATTTTAGGTCTCTTGCAGCCTCTGCATCCTCAACGGTCGATGCTAGCTGTGCCAGAGTGTAATTTTTTTTATGCTCTGTCGTGCGCCTATCCTTTTTAAAACACCTGGAAAAAGGGTAGGGTGCAATATATATAATTTTCCAAAAATATTGTGGGTTTTAGGTCGGCTGGATTATTTAAGAAAACTCTTTTTTATAAACCTGAGCTTTCGGATTTATTTTAATCCTTTTTCAAAGGTACTACAATTACAAAATTGATGAATAAACAGTAAATCATATTTTATACTTACTAAAGTGAGGTTATATAATAAAATTGCCAATTAACATAAAAAGTTATTTTCGTTATAATTTTTTTTTAAAATGTATATAACAACGCCAAATTACAACAAGAGGTAAAAATATTATGTATATAAAATATTGATAATAAATAAAAGTCAAAAGTTTGATAGAAATTGTTATTAAAAGGCAACCTTAAAAAATGTTTATTATAACTATGTATGTACCTGCGTGTAACACTGTGAGTGTATGTATGAGTCTGTATGTGTGTATGTGATTTTAACAATCCAATTATATTACAGATGGAAGACAAAAATCAAAAAGAGAGTTTCTAGAAATGTGCCACATCTACCAACAAAAAATACTATGAACAAAAGAACAGATGTTAATGACTTAAATTGTATCTACACGTATCTTCTAAATATCAAAAATAAAAACAACCATACAACAACAAATTTATCAATGGATCTATAAGATAAATTTCTCTTAAATATATTACAAACAAAAAAAACACACAGAAACACACACTACACACACATACACACATCAGACTCATACATACACTCACAGTGTTACACGCAGGTACATACATAGTTATAATAAACATTTTTTAAGGTTGCCTTTTAATAACAATTTCTATCAAACTTTTGACTTTTATTTATTATCAATATTTTATATACATAATATTTTTACCTCTTGTTGTAATTTGGCGTTGTTATATACATTTTAAAAAAAAATTATAACGAAAATAACTTTTTATGTTAATTGCCAATTTTATTATATAACCTCACCTTAGTAAGTATAAAATATGATTTACTGTTTATTCATCAATTTTGTAATTGTAGTACCTTTGAAAAAGGATTAAAATAAATCCAGCTCAGGTTTATAAAAAGAGTTTTCTTAAATAATCCAACCGACCTAAAACCCACAATATTTTGGAAAATTAGAATAAAGGAGGTCGTTATTAATAATTCATTTAATCAAGAAAATGGGTTTCTTCCAACAAATTACAATTACATATGGAGCAGAAGCTACATCACTGTTAAAAAGCTGGGCTAAAATAAACAGCAAATTGACATCAATTAACAATAGAAAGGTATTTCTCCTACAATGTAGAAAAAGAGTATTTTACCAAGACATATCCCAGAAGCCATCAAGAATTTATACAACCTTTTAGAAAGTGATGGTAAGGTGTTAGCACCAATAATAAAACGTTTCAGTGATCGCCTAAAAATCAAAATTCTAAATTTGGAAATTAAAATAACTCACCATTTAGTTAAAACATCAGAAATGAAGTTAATTACGATTAAAAGAAATGTGCCACTGTTATTCCTAATTATATATACTTAGAATATGAAAAACGACAACTATCAGCTTACAACAAGCTATTTCATAAAATTAAAACTAATAATTTAAAAAAAATTGACAACCTTTCAAAATTACACAAACCTCAATTTAACAACATTGACAAATAGTTTGTCAATGTCAGTAGTATTAGTATTCCTAAATCGTCAACAAATTTTTACAAAATGGTAAAGTGAAGGGTAGTTTGGGCAAACATGTATCTAATAATTCATCAATGACATACTGTGCTATTATGGGTGATATAATAGATCCCATAGGTGTGCCTGTAGTTTGTTTGTAAAATCTGCCTTGAAATGAAAAATAATTTGAATCGAAAATAAATTGAATGAGTTCTATGAATTTTTGAAGTGGTATTTTACAGTGGTTTTGAATAATGTTCCATTTTTTACTTATGCTTGAAATAGCACGATTTGATGTTATATTCGTGAATAGTGATACAATGTCCAGACTAATTAGGATGTACCCATTTGGAATATTAAAGTTGTTGATGTATTGTGCAAATTCAAAAGAATCTTTGATGTAATATGGATTTTGAACTTGATAAGCAGAAGTTAAAATGTCTTTTATGAATTGGGTGAGTTCACTAGTTGGAGAGTCAATTGACGAAATTATTGGGCTTAGTGCAAGTTGAGGTTTATGGATTTTGGGCAAGCCATAAAACTTTGGACATGTCCCATTATATATCATAAGTTTTTTGGCTTCAAGTTTTTCTAAATATCCTGCGTTTAGTAAGTTGCTGATTATTTTGTTTGTTTTCTGTTGGATGGTACTTGTTGGATTTCTGGGTATGGTTTTATAATGTTCTTCGTTAGAAAGTAAATCAACAGCGAGTTCAACATACTGAGCTTTTGGCATTAGAACACTAACATTACCTTTGTCGGATTGAATAAGGATAAGCTCTGGATGTTCTCTAAGAAATAGTTTACATTTTTTATATAGATTCACGAAGAAATCATTTTTGTTTTGATTCTTATGAAAAAAGTTTGTAACGATGTTAGTGATTTTAGTTCTTGTTAAAAGTTTTTCTTTTTCAGGAAGTAATTCGTTAATTATTTCTACTTCTGCTAATAATTTTGGAATCGATATATCTTGAATAAACGGTTGGATGCAAAATTTTGGTCCAAGTGATAAGAATGTACGTACGGTATCTGGTATGCTTATATTTGTTAAGTTTTTTTTCAACTTGAATTTTGTTTCTTTTAATTTCGCTGAGATACTTATATATCTTTATGTTGGATGTTTTAATATTGTGGAAAAGTTTGTTGAATTTTATATCGATTCTACGTTGAAATTCGAACCATGTATCTTCGGGTAAAATGTTAGCGATATTATTTGTGAGATCTTCTTGTCTTTTTTCCAAATATAATAAATTCTGTTGAGTAATTGTAATTTCTAGGTTGATAATTTTGTACTTTAATTTGATACTAAAGTTTCTGACCTTATTACCCATAGTGGCATTTTTAAATTCAAAAATATCGTCAATTATAACAATGCAATTGCTAATGTGTTTTGGAAATATGTTGTTTGTCTTGCATTTGGTTAGAAAAAGTTTTCTATTTTTGCCTTTTGCCAATTTCATACAGTTATTTGAAAATTCTTTGAGATTTTGGACCATTTGTCTACCATGATGTACTTCTATGTTTTGAAAACACCCCATACTAACATATAATCTTCAAGTTTTATTTGCTGATGAATATTAATTTAAAATTATATAATTTATTGAGGATTGCAGCAATTATGGAAGTCTAGTCTTTATTCTATAACTCGAGTTTTCGAGAATTTATTTTTCTCTTCTTCAGGAGCAACTAAATACATATAATGTGTTCTAATGCCAAAAGCTCAGTATGTTGAACTCGCTGTTGATTTACTTTCTAACGAAGAACATTATAAAACCATACCCAGAAATCCAACAAGTACCATCCAACAGAAAACAAACAAAATAATCAGCAACTTACTAAACGCAGGATATTTAGAAAAACTTGAAGCCAAAAAACTTATGATATATAATGGGACATGTCCAAAGTTTTATGGCTTACCCAAAATCCATAAACCTCAACTTGCACTAAGACCAATAATTTCTTCAATTGACTCTCCAACTAGTAAACTCACCCAATTCATAAAAGACATTTTAACTTCTGCTTATCAAGTTCAAAATCCATATTACATCAAAGATTCTTTTGAATTTGCACAATACATCAACAACTTTAATATTCCAAATGGGTACATCCTAATTAGTCTGGACATTGTATCACTATTCACGAATATAACATCAAATTGCTATTTCAAGCATAAGTAAAAAATAGAACATTATTCAAAACCACTGTAAAATACCACTTCAAAAATTCATAGAACTCATTCAATTTATTTTCGATTCAAATTATTTTTCATTTCAAGGCAGATTTTACAAACAAACTACAGGCACACCTATGGGATCTATTATATCACCCATAATAACACAGTATGTCATTGATGAATTATTAGATACATGTTTGCCCAAACTACCCTTCACTTTACCATTTTGTAAAAAATTTGTTGACGATTTAATTTGCGCCGTACCAAACAACACTAAATACTTTCAACGCCTATGATGAATATATACAATTCACCGTTGAAAATGAAACAAACAAATCTGTATCCTTTCTAGATATGAAATTAATAAGGAACAATACAACCATCGTAACAGACTGGTACAAAAAACCAATTTCCTCAGGAAGATACCTGAACTATATGTCATACCATCCCATGTTTATGAAGATCAATACCATTTTAAATGTAAAAACAAGAATAGTGAAATTATCAAATCAATCCTTTATCGATAAGAATTTAAAAATCCTTCATGAAATACTTCAAAAAAACGGTTATCCTAGGAGATTTATAACAAAACTCATATATAATACACCTATCAAAAAGCATCCAAAACCACAAACACAACAAGAAGAAACCAACAACCTAACACAAGATCATAGTCTTTCAGAATACGTAAGCTTATCCTATATCAGAGATCTAACCAAACGGATAACATTTTTGATCAAACACCCTAGAATTAAAATAGCATTAAAAAATGTCAAATTAAGCAGAAGCCTTTACACTAAAATCAAAGATGCAACTTCCAAAGAACTAAAATCTAACATAGTATACAAAATTCCTTGTTGTAATTGTATTCAAAACTATATTGGCCAAACATCAAGAACGCTCCATCAACGAATTACTTCACATAAAAGTGATACGAGAAGAAACGTTAATTCTTCAGCACTGTCGACGCATTGTATAGAAACAGGCCACAAAATGAATTATACCGAGGCAGTAATTCTAGATGTAGAAAAAGACACTACAAAAAGAAAATTTATAGAAATGGTTAGGATTGCACAAGAACCAGAAGCAGTAAACTTAAAGAAAGATATAGATAATCTTAGCTGCATATACGCATATTTACTAGAGATAGACTCCAAAATAAGAACAACAACAGAACCACAAACATAGTTTTTAAATCGCATTAGGTTCAATACCTCTTAGATTTATGTGTTTTTGTTTGCCTGTGTCTGTATGTGTGTGTGTATGTGTGCGTGTGTGTTTATGTGTTTGTGTTTATATGTATGTATGTGAGGGTGGGTTGTTTGTATATAGGTGTGTTTGTTTGTGTTTTTAGGTCTTTATGTTTGTAAATGTAAGCATTCGTTCTTTTGCCCAGTTTTTCTTTTGTTTGATATTTATGTATATTTTTTATATAAATCTATTTACATGCCGATGTACGCACACACATATGTATGTCTATATAATTGTGTATGTATATACAATGTAAATGAATGTAACTTAATTACTACTACATCTTCCTACTAATTTTACTAATGATCTAATTTAGACTGGCATACACTTGCGATTAACTTATACCTGTTAGTTAATTATTTAAATACTTGTTATATGTTTAAAATTAATCCACGGAGTTAGTGTTTTTATATGACTAAAATCTAAATCTTGTAGTACGCATTGACATTGACATTTATACCTTCAAAATTTGAAAACCAATTTTTGTAATTTAGAATTAATATTTTTAATTTAAGTCAAACCTCGCATTTGTAAGTATCTAACTTCCAAAACTTATTTATTTGTTTACCATTATATGTATTTAGTTGCTCCTGAAGAAAGAAAAATAAATTCTCAGCTCGAGTTATAGAATAAAGAGTAGACTTCCATAATTGCTGCAATCCTCAATAAATTATATAATTTTATATATATATATATATATATATATATATATATATCAATGAAATTATTGTAAGAAAACAATTATTTTATTATTATTACCTGGTTACCAAGGCTGAAGACAAGATGCTTTGACTTCCCGTTTCTCCAGTTTGTCTAAGAGAAAACAAGATAACGGAACAAAATGCTTTATCGTAAATTTCCACTAAGTGCACTATGGATAACTAAACCTTGCAAACTTGGCAAAATCTCGACCTAATAATAATTAATATTAGACATCAGTCTCAAGGCTTACAATGCATCTCACAAATTAATTTGCCATGTTTAGGCATTAAGTAAAATAATGGGAGTTCGACTATTAGTCGCTTAAAGTTTTATTTTGAACCCTTGTGTTTTAATATTAGTACTCACGACACCGCAGTTTTATACTATCCGTTTCCAACCGCCTCCAGGACCTTACACTCCAAACCTTCACGGCGTTGATCCTCCAACAGATGTAACTAGATCGTAATTTTAGTTGTTAGTTCTAGTTATTCTTATCCCTTGGATCTTAGTCCTTAGATATTTAAGTGTAGGCAATCCTTATGGCAGAAAATGAAACTGAACCTGAACCATGGAACTAAAACTGGACACCGGACTGAAACCTAACGTTGAAACCCTAAAATAAACTATAAACACACTTTAGTATTCCTAATTTAACTTACCGTGCTATCACGGGATTAATATTTTATATACAATTTCTAATCGGTACGTAACCAGTTTTCTTCAACTTCTTTTTACCTATCTCTCACGCAAGACTATAAAATCAGCGAATCTGCAACTACTTTTTCGACACCTGTCGACCAGAGTTTCTACTGCACCACTGCTTAATATCATATTATAATAGACCCTCCAGAAATAATTAAATTCTAGTTGAACAATCCCGAGTACTTCGAAAAAAGTATACACTTTTAAATTGTATATAGGCACTAGCCAACTTTTTACTTCAACAAGAAATTTTCGTAGTTTTCTGCAGACCCAACCGCTTTCTACAACGCCATACGCAAAAACGAATTAACAAGATATCACATCTGTGTACAAGGTTCATAAATTTATTCTTATCACAACCGAAAGTATAAATTTACGATATTCTATTTCGCTATTAATTGTGAACGAATTTAAAGGTGAAAATACTATGCATTAACTACAATAATACCCTAGCCTGACACGGTCTGGTACCAAAAATAGATCAGAATTAAACAATGTTCTGGATAATTATCAAGAATGTTGAATTTCAAAATAACAACATGCGGGCTCAAGCTTACACTAACAAACAAAAATATGTACAAATTTGTACGGTTACGAAGTAGCCGTTACAGTATAGCCTTTTACTTATAATGGGATTTTATTTTACGAGAATTTCCAGTTTGCGAATAGGGCCCACGGCAAGTTCTGATGGAAAGTGGCCCGAAGTTGAGGAAATCTCAAAGGCAAAGCGGCTAGTCGAACGATATGCTCTGGGTGGAACATGAGCTGTGGGTCGGGGTTGGATTGCGACCAAAAATATGAAGAATAAGGCGCAACCGTATTTTTCTATACAGAAAAGATCTTACTTAAGTCCCTTGTACAAGGCGAATGCGGAAACCTATTCTATAACCGCTATTCAATTTATTAAAGACAACATAATCCCTAAAGTTTCTTACCTTATGGCTCGACTTTGACCTTAGTACTTCACTGCTACTCCTGTGAACAGATTAAACAAAACTTGCACTGTTTGTGCGTTTATACTCCAAATTTTTAAAATTCAATTCGAATCAACTTTCATTCATTCTAATTAAAAAGAATAGTCTTGTTCAAAAATAAAATCTATTCCTCTTGTATTCAATTAACGTGCTTTTTACAAAATATCCTTTCATTTATTATATATTTTTGATTAAATTAATTTGTGAAAATTATTTACAAAGGCACTGGATATAATCAGTACCGTTCAAGTTAAATGTGGTTATTTCTGTAAGAAATATCTAGCCAAGTTTTATTAACAAATTGATTAAGCATAAAGTTGCTTCCTAAACTGTTACAGACTGATAACAAAAATGTTGGTTTGGGTAGATCTACCATAACCTCACAATAAATAATTCCAGTTAGCTATTAATGAAATAGTAAACATAGAAGTTTAATTTCTAATTTTCTCAAATAGAAGAATTTACTTTCTCTATCACATAATGACACCTTCCGTAGTTTCAGTGAATTAATAAAAGATTTAGAAAAGTAAAATTTACAGATTCCTATTGCTTAATATCGAAAAATATATTTATGGTCTGTCCTTGACCTATTTTGAAGTTTAAATAACTTGATTAAACAAAAAATTATCTAACTGCTATGTCCATAATTCAGCTAACATACGAAAACAAATTTCTACATACCAGATGTCCGTCTGACAGAAAAATACCTGCTAGGCGTCTTGCGTCAGCATTAAAATAAAGAAATCTCCAATTCAGAACAAATAATTTTGCTGCTTACTGAAGCTTCAAACTACTCGGCATCCATTTTAAGTAATTAAATCTCACCAGATCCACACTCGAACAAAGAGTAAATTCCTATATTTTCTTCTTGTGCATTTAATTAAAACTACGTTAAACCAGGCTTCTGTTAACTAAAGGTTGTATGTTTTTTCCAAGCTAAACATTATTTCCAATTTTCACATTATTACCAAGCTGCATGTTAATTTGAAGTTGCATTACGTATAAATTAAAATTACGAATATTATTAAACGTTGCATGTTAATTTAAAGTTGCTTTACGTATAAATTAAAATTACCAATATTATTTCCAAGTAAAAGATTATATCAAACGTTGAATACTATATATAAAGTTGCATGTTATATCGAAAGTTGCATGTTATATCGAAAGTTGCACTGAAAATCTTTACTTAATATGGTTACAGAATCAAATTTTACTTACTGTTACCGCGGCCCTTCAACCAAAAATTTCTCGTCATCTACGAGCTGTTCCAACAAGTGGACAATACAAAAGTGTCCTCGGATTCAAAGAACAATTCGACTTGCTTTCACCACAGCTGTATTGGAAGTGTCTAGGTCAAGCGAATTACCGCTCGGAAACAAGATTACCTTACAATTTCTTAACAGATGGAGCTCTAGGAATGATACCAAATGAAAAGTTTATTTTGTCACCGTGTAAATTAAACTTTAATTTGAATTGAAGGCTAATATTTTATTGGGCAATAGGTAATATTTATTTAGTGGATTGTGTAGCATTATTATGCATTATATTGTTTATTATTAAATAAATAGATTAATTATATGAACACATCTTGATAGGAAATAAAATCGTTACAACAGTACAAACCAAAAGAAAACGCCTTGTTTAAAAAATCTTCACACCATCTTTTCGTAAGCTGCGTATTTCAAGTATCTTGATGAATCCATATGAATTGTTAATATATTCCAAATTCATAACTAAGCTATAACCTGTTATGCTGAAATAAAAGTAGATATCTGAATATAAAAATGGCGCTTCTTTACCCATTAATTGCTGAATTCTTAACACATTAGATCACCTATCGCTTTCATGCTAAAAGCTCATTTAACTAACTGAAATTAATTAACTCATTTCTACTGCGTCATGCTTGTTTAAGTAATGCGCTAGCATTACACACTTCACTCGGCAAAACTTTTTCTTCTATTTGCATTTTGAATAGATACTTCACAAATACTAGAAGAACAGCAAGTCCCGCTACATCGAACTTTCGTCAAGCTGTAAACTAAAAATTTTGCAAGTTTCTAATTTTCGTATATACTTGTTCTTCACATATTCTGAAATTGTGTAAATTTGCTTGTTTACAGTGCTATATCATGAAGACTACTGGACCGAAAATTATAAGAAAAACATTTTTAGAAGCCTTTTAGAATCCTTTTTTGAATGAACACGATATATTTATTAAAACTTTTCTTCTTTTGACCGAACTAACCACTGTTATTTTAGTCTAAACATATTTTTTTCTATTTTCCAACTGTCGATATTTGTGCGCGCCATAAAGACCTATCGTTGTGCCAAATTTCAAATTCCTACGTTACATAGTTTTCGAGAAAAACCCTCTGTGACAGGCGGATGGACGGACACGAAAGTGATCTTATAAAAGTTCCGTTATACCTTATAAGGTACGGAACCCTAAAAATGATCAAAAATATACAGTTTTTAATGTTGAGGGCAGAAGTTTTGTATTCTGTGTGCTTCGATTTAAGTACATCCGTAAAATTTTTTATTAGGTGCTTAGAGTTAGCCTTAGGGCCGGAAGTGGAATCGTTTGCGTGTCCATACGTAGACGGTATTTTGATATATTCTAGAAGTCCAAAAGAACATTTGGAGCATTTAAATACAATTTTTCATAAACTTTTTAAAGCGGGGTTTACAATTAAGCTCCGTAAGTGTATGTTTGCCAGGAAGTACGTGCTGTTCTTGGGACACGTTCTAACGTCCAAAGGAATAATCACCTACCCCAAGCGAATTGAAGCTATTACAGAGTTCCCAAAGCCACGTAATGTAAAACATTTACGCGTGTTACGTCATCATCGAACAATTTGGTATTGGTGACAATAAATACCATTAGTGCGGGTACCTTACAGTTTAGTGAAACATTTATGCCGGCAGTGGGAGTGCGTGAAGTGAAACAGTCGGACTCGAACCGTTACAGAAGACAGTTGTATGAGAGCTTTTGGAAGCGACACCTCACCCAACGTGCGTGTTCTTGGTTGTCCGCTAACCTTTTGTGTGTGACTTTTATTGCCCAGAGCGGCACAGGCTTTAAGGTATTTATACCTTTTATTAAGTAGTTTGTTGTAGTTGCTTCATTTATTACATAACCGCTACACTGCCATCGGTATTGCTACAAAAAGCAATTGGTCCTTCCCTATAATTACCATTTCTAGATCACCTTATCAACCCTACATTTATTGGTCCTTCGAGCCGGATTTAACTAGTCCTATGGTTTTATACGCATGTCCTAAATTGAATATTATTTTGCATTTCAGCGAGCGTGTTTTAATCATTTATTTTAGCTTTTAAATTTGTACTTAAAGCCCATATTTAGCGGGTTAAAATGTGTAAATATTATTTATACTGTCTTTAAACTAAAATAAGCGATTTCGCCGTAATTAAACCAGCAAGCGTTTAATTACAAACAAATCCTTAATATAAAACTTGCTAATTTGTATTAAAATCCATTGCGCGTTTTTTGTATCACATAATCCTTGCAGTCGGTTTACAACGTAAAATATTGAACATATTTGCAGGAGTAATAAAATGTAAAAGTTGCATCTTTCTTGCAAATATGTTAACCACATGTTTTTAAATGTTGGTGGACCCTCTGAGCTTTGATGTAAAAGCCGCCCGTTTTTAAACTAAACTTTATCTCAACGCTTTGTTTGACAAACCGTTAGGTTTTCCACGTTTTGCTTAAGACCCATCGCAGGCTAATAGTCATAAACGTGATTTATTGATTTATGCGCTATTTACATTTTTGTGCTTCAACAACAAATCATACCCAGCGCACAGCTGAGCGGTTACCGTTTACAGCATTTTATTGTAGGTCTTTCAGAATAACAGTGTCATTATGGCTCCGAAAAAAACACATTTGGCAGAACTCGAATTACTTAAAATACGGGTTATCGAGATGTTGAAACTTGGCAACGCTATACAAAGTGATTCAAGTTTAAAAACGTTATTCCATATTCAAACAAGGATAGTAAATGACATTTACTCCAATTTTAGTAGAGTTTTAATTGATGTCTTAGCTTCATGTAACGAAGCAGAATTATTAAATTACAACGCTTTACGGAAAAAAGTAGATGCCGCTTATTATTGCATACTGCTGCATCTTGAAACGATGCAAGAAATGCGGGCTCCGAAAATTACGGAAAGTGCTTCAATCAGTACAGGATCAAAATTGTTACCGTTAAAGCTCCCACATTTTAATAATGAGGTAACTGAATTCTCATCTTTTATTGATTTATTTGACAGTCTGGTTTATAATAATGCGTCATTGACCAATATTGAGAAGCTAAATTACCTTATTAATTGCTGTAGCGGAGAGTCTTTGAAAATTGTTAAATCGGTACCTGTTTCGGGAGATAATTTGATCATTTCATATAATGCCCTGCGTGAGCGATTTAGCAATCCACGTTTATTAGCAACTTTGCATTGGAAAGCTATGAAATATATAACGCCGTTTATTCCTTTACTTTTAGAAGCCATTATTCTATTCAGCACTCATAATGAATAGGAAATACATTAAAACCTACGCTTTAAGTTATACAGACAAAGAAAGCAATAAATTGTCAAAGAAGACTGACGTTCCATATAAAGTGACTGATGATAAACTATTACCAACCTGGTGGGTAGTCACAACTTAACTTCAACGTTCTTGCATCAGTTCCAAAGTGTATACGGCAACTTAATTGCTACGCAACAATTGTTCCCCATTTTGGTTAAGAATCCGTAATAAGATAGTAGTTATTTGGTAACTGTGTTCAGTAACAAAACCTTTGTAGTTCTCGGAAATGGTTGTTGGTACGTGGTGACGACTAAAAATGCTGCTTGGGGTATATACACATTTCTTACATGTATGGTAGTATATTATTTTTAAATATTTGTATATTTTCATATATATTTTGGTATTTGACATTATAAAAAGGTTTAAAAAAAGGTAGTTGTTAGTACTGAGGCTAAAAACATTAATTTACCACTCCTATCAAGCTATTCTAAATTTTAAAAACACTACGGTAATCAAAGATTGATGAATAATTACTTGTTAAACGCAGATATAGAATATTATGTACTAGTCATGCAGCGTTTGAGGTTTAAAAAAGCATTTTTCCACTGTTTTTCAATACGAAGGGTATCTATTGTAACTTCAACTGAATGTGTATAGGTTTTGTTGATAGAATTATTATTTGTAATTGTTCAGGATACTTTATTCCATTTATAAAGTTTATGTACCTGAAATGAAAGTAGTTTAATATATTTTAATTATAAAGTGATAAAAAGTTATGAAATGTCAAAATGAAATTTAATAATACCAAAGCTGTTCTAAAATAGCAATTAAGTAGAGTTAAGGATAAAATAATGAATGCATCCCTTGTAATTATTAGTTAGTAGGCTAGATGTAAATGTTTTAGATTTCCTAGGTAATGATTGTGAAGAATTAAAGAATGATTTAAAAATTTTGTATACGAGATAGATGTTTTGGCCTGAGGAGCCTGTAAAATTTATAAAAATTAATATATATGTTTTCAAGTGCATGCATTTTAATTGAATTATTATACAAAATAAGTGATAAGGTTATACAACCAAGAAAATTCCAGAGAAGGATTTCCAATTAAATCAAACATCGGGTCATCTCTTGTGTTATTGAAGAATTGCACCAGTGAAAGTGAGATATTTTGCAGCAGGGTCCAGCCTTTTAGGATACGGCCCCATTGTTATTGGTGAAGTATTGAAAGTGTTTTTAGTAATAGAGCCGATTAAGCATACAGTTGCTGAAGTTGTAGTTTATTTGTAGAACCTAAAACTAAAGTCAAGTCCATTTTGAACATAAAACTAAAACGTACTTTTAACAGGTATTCACTGCAAGCATTCAAGGCGATCTTGTTGTATCCTGTATCAAAGTCCATGTACAACCCAGACACATTCAAAGGAGTTGCAGGTATTTGAAGTTATCTTTATATACACATCATTTAAAGTAATTTGTGAATAATTTGAATTTCAAACGCTTACCTAAATTAATTATTGTTGGGTCTATTTATCAATCTTTGTATAATCACGAGACGCAAGCACTAAAAGAGGTTAAGTGGATTTGATTGAACAACGCTTTATGCGCCTGTGTTTTCGATACCTGTAAGGGGACAGAGAACTCACGTTTTCTTACAGAGCATAAATAATAGATTCAGTTTCCCTGAGCGAGTCTTTAAAAAGCCGTGGCATAATTAAAATTGAAAATTTGTTTTATTTAAATCATTTTAAACGCCAACACCACATTAAGGTTGCCCTTATTAAACTTTAACTCATATTTTGAAGCATAATTTTATTTAATATCACCATACATAATAATAATATATATATATATATATATATATATATATTATATTTTGCATAGTTGGTAATATCGCTCGCTGTAGTGTACCACCCTATCTTTCGTTACCTGTTTTTCTAGCAAGGTCAAATCCCATGTGATTTCCTTCACCCAACCTACTTCCCTCTTTTTCAAAATTCTATGAATTTGGTGGGCGGTATGTTACGTCATCATCGAACAATTTGGTATTGGTGACAATAAATACCATTAGTGCGGGTACCCTACAGTTTAGTGAAACATTTATGCCGGCAGTGGGAGTGCGTGAAGTGAAACAGTCGTACTCGAACCGTTACAAAAGGCAGTTGTATGAGAGCTTTTGGAAGCGACACCACACCCAACGTGCGTGTTCTTGGTTGTCCGCTAACCTCTTGTGTGTGACTTTTATTGCCCAGAGCGGCACAGGCTTTAAGGTATTTATACCCTTTATTAAGTAGTTTGTTGTAGTTGCTTTATTTATTACATAACCGCTACACTGCCATCGGTATTGCTACAAAAAGCAATTGGTCCTTCCCTATAATTACCATTTCTAGATCATCTTATCAACTCTTCAACGCGTATTTCTCGGTCTAGCAATTACGATCGCCGGTTTGTGCAAAACTTTTCAGGTCTAACTATTTCTTTATTGAGGTTATTAAAAAAAAGTACTCATTGAGAATGGACGGAAGTGGAACAAATTAGTTTTGAAATGATTAAAGCGCGATATTTGGAAGTGTTTTTTGTACCACCCAAAAGTGGGTGAATGTTATTTTATACAGACAGTTTCGTCGGGTATGCTTTAAGCGCCACTCTGTTTCAAATTGATGGAGCAATGAGGAAAAAGAAAATTATAGCTTTTACTAGCCGCTCTTTACGCGGAGGGGAATTGCGTTATTGTACATCAGTAAAAGAGGCGTTAGCAGTTATACACGCGCTGCGTCAATGACGAATATTTGTTTTGGGCAACGCCCTAACGATCGTTATTGACCACTAGTCACTATCATTTCTTCTGAGGTGTAGACTACTCAATAGTCGACTTACACGATGGACTCTATTATTACAGGAATACTGTTTTGATATAATATATGTGCGGGGATTGGAACCTGTGGTAGCCAACTGTTTATCGCATTATCTTACGCCCAGGAAGGCGGATCAACCAGCGAAACCAAATGTGGTTAAATTGAACGTGATAGTGAAAGGTTCGGCCTTTCGTAAGGCGAAAAGTAAAATGGACACGTTGAGTAGTGACCAAAGAACAGACTCCGTTCTGTGTCCTATTATCATTGAATTAGAAAAGGGCAATTGCTCTCAAAAATTACAAAGGTGGTATGTATCTCAAGTACCAGGGAATACTTTTTCGGGTGGGCTCGGTAAGCAATCTCCATTCCCCAAAGGTTTGCGTACCTAAAAGTCAAATTCTTGATACAGTGCTAGCGGAGCACGAGGAACGGGACCATTTCGGTTTCCAAAAATGTTACTTAGCTCTTAAACAGGATTTTTATTGACCCAAAATGAGGGCGAGGTGATAGCGGAATGCCAACTGTGCCAACAGTCTAAAATTGCAGTGAAATGCCATGGCTCAATGCAAAGCATTATTCCAACCGGGCCTGTGCAGTTAATTTGTATTGATCTAATAGGTCGTTACCAAGATCACGTTTTGAGGCAACCCAGTTACTTATAGTTATTGACGCATTTTTGAAGTTAGTGAGATTATTTCCGTTAAAAAGAGCTGCGATGGCTGATATTATAAATAGGTTGCGAGAATATTTTTGGAATATCGGGAAACCAATAGCTGTGTTAACCGATAACGGGACACAGTTTTCGGTAAAATAGAAAAAGTTTTTAGAAGGGAAGGAGTAAAAACGCATCACATTTCTTATTATTACCCTCAAGATAATATGACGGAATGTTTAAATCGGGAAGTTGGTAAGTTATTAGGGGGTCCTGTGCTACGAACGTCACACTCAATGGGCGTGCGTTTTGGACATCAAACAAACTTTTTTAAACAAAGTCGTACACTAAATTACTGGTTTTACACCAAAGAAGGTACATTTTGGGAAGTCCAGGAAGCAAACGTTGTTGACTAAGATTTGCATACCCGGAACGGGCAGACAATTGAAGGATAAAAATACGATCGTGGCAGTGGCACATGATCGGTTAGTGAGAAAAGCCCAGCGTCGTCGACGTCGACATAATGAGTTGTACGAGGTTACAAACTTTGAAGTGGGAGAGTGGGTCTACCGTCGCACTCACCATCTGTCTTCTGCGGAGGTTGCGATCATTAGAAAGCTTTTCATATTATTTGATGCCCCCTTTTTAGTACAATCAAAATGCGGCCCAATATTTATGTTTTAGAAGATGCCAATTACAAGGAAGTTGGCATATACAACGTTATTCATTTAGAAAGTATTGTCCCCCCTGCACGAAAGTCTAAACTTCCCTTTATAGGTCTTCTTTCATTGTATTAGGTAATAAATTAGGTTAAGGTATTAAAGTGTTTTTGAATCTTTAAATCTACTTTAATTGGGGTGGTGTGGGTGTGGAACGCACATCTCTACTGGAATTATTTAGTACCCAACCCTGGCTAGACACGGTGCTGGTAGCAGTGAGACGCGTCCGCAAGAGGAGTCGACTCGCCAAGGCGACAGTAAACGGATAGGTAAAAGGTGAACTTTACCTTGTCTAGAAATTAGTGCTATTAAAAGTAGGATTAATGAAAGTATACATTTTATTAATCGTTGCTTGGGGTGAAAATACGGAATATTATGAGGCAAGGCCAACTGGTGTGTGTACAAAGTGGTTTTGTTTACAAAAAAGGCGAGCTTGCGGCTGCATAACGTAGCGGTCTGCCTCATTATTTAAAAGAATTCTATGCTCATAACCTACGTTTTTGAGTGGAGGATTGTAGTGCAATCGCTTCGTGATAGTTGTATCAGGAATCCACGAATATTTGGCCCGAAGACAAAGCAAGAGTCAAGGTTTATTATCTGTGCAATAAAAGGTTGGAGAAATAAGATAACTGGTAGTTTAATTACTAGTATTTTTATGGCGTAGGGAATTAATTAGTAGGACTTTAAATTTAAGGGAATATAATCAGAGTAATTCATCGTTTTTGCGTATGCATTTTGTTATTGGTTTTTGATGATTATATAGTACGTAGGGCTATTAGAAGTAAATATTATATACAAAAGAAAAGAAAAAAACGTCAATTTAGAGTTGTATTTAGTCGAGTATACGTAATTTCATTGTGTCCGAGTTGCTTTATTTTATTACAGTGTTCGATTAGCAATAAGTTTCCAAAGACCACCGCCCACTGTAGCTAGTTCAAAGGGCAAATTACAGAATCAAAGAAAGAATTTTGGGTGTGAGGACAGTTATGAGAAAAAAGATAGGACACTACATAAAACTACCTACTAAAAACGAAAGAATACTCATGGTTAGATTAGAATCTAAACCGGAGCATACAGTAATAATACAAGTATACATGCTCACCTCTAGCTTCACAGCATAAATCTTCTTGGCCATTTCTGGACCTAATATGCAACTTACAACGTATCAGTGTCTCGGTAATAGTAGGGGGTTTTCCAACTTTTGCTATGTGTAAACTGACAACAAATTAAAGTCCAGTTGCGTTATTATTTTCATTTTTAGAAATTCTCTCCATAATGGATGCGTTTGCATGAAGAAATAAAGCGCGGCGCTTGAAAATTTCTTTAACTACTTTATTTACTAAATCATGTTGATCGCATTCCAGGTGTCATTTTAATTCGGATGGAACCAATCATCCAATAGCAACAATTTTATGACAGTTAACGCATTGCCCTTCCGGTGCATATTTGGAAGCTTTAATGAGTGTTTAGCCCATTGTTGATAATTCTATAATAAAAGTAGCGACTCAGGTATTGGAAGGTGGCGTAAAGTTTCGTGAAATTGCGTGGGGGCCATTTGCTTTTGTTTTCAAACTTTCTGTCGACGGTAAGAACGCGAAGCTATCGATGTAAGCATAACTTCGGGTAAAATTCATTTTTTGTTAAAGCTAGATAGAGATCAATTTTTTAAATCTGGTATTGACTATAAGAACAACAAAGAAAATATAACTTCTTCTTAAATTTCTTTTTCTAGAAATAACTCTGTTCCCATTACTTTGTGATTAAAATGGTGTCCAGCATAGTCATGAATTTTTAACTAAAAAACTGGATCTTGTTGAAATTGTGCCATAATCGATAGCTTCATGTGGATATAGCTCAGTAATTGTTACTCTGAAGACATCCACCTACACTTTTTTGATAAAGAATTAAATAAGCTTTATTTTTGTGAAACATTGTTTTGGCAACAATGTTATAGAACCTAAGTTATTGCGGAAAAGATTAAAAATTGATTTCGGCCTCTATTTTGCACGATTCAGGGAATAGCACACTACAGAAAGTAAAAGTTTTAATAATGTTGTGTTACGGCATTTTGTGTATACAAGAAAGAAAAGTAAAACATCGAATACCTCAACAAAACAAAGAGAATACAAAGAATTAATACCGTACTAGCTGAAAACGTCGTAGAGTGTGGTGGGTCACACAGAAAGAAAAATAGAAAACCTCAAGAAATGGATTTATTACTAACCTCTAGTTAACAAAAATGATATTAAAAGAAATATTTACAAAAACCAAAACAAACGTTTACGTAACTTCCTGCTAAAACATGATCTAAACGAAAACGTCAACTCGCATAAACATAAATTCCTTCAGAATATACATAAAATTCAAACAAATATCAGTTAGGAATTATTTCCTTGTCACATAATATTCTATAATATAAATAACAGGTACACGTATCTTACATAATGTCCTCAGTCCTAAATAAATAAAAGTAGAATATTAGGCATGTTGTAACAATTTTATTTTTGGTTAATAAATCCCTTCATCAAAGTGCGAGAATAATAGAACACTTTTATTAAAATAATGGTAAAATACATTTAACAACTAAAGTAATACGTTAAAGCAGCATCGTCCTTCAGTGTTCTATTCGAGGTTGAATATCTGTGTCTTCTACAGCTATTCGCGCGCGCGTTTCGGTATGACAGCCCCCTCCTTGGACGCTCCGATCGCCCGAGCGAGTTTGATAATCAGTCGGCCATACGTGGAGGAAGAGATAAGATGTACCAGAGACTTCAGGCCGGCAATTTGCGTATAAATTTTGAGGAGTCGGAACACATCTTTGAATAGCGGTTGGTATCGTATGAACGTCATTAATTTGTTTAATTTGAGATATTTTATTTAGCGCACGTACGACATGAAAAATGCAACTTAGAAGATAGGAAATTCAATCCCTTTTGTTAAAACCACTTTGTTAAACGACGTGAACAATGCAACTTAGAAGATAGGAAATTCAATCCCTTTTGTTAAAACCACTTTGTTATACGACGTGTAAAATGCAACTTAGAAGATGGAAAGTTTAACCAATTTAAAGAAGACCACTTTGTTATACAGCCTGACGAATGTATTGTGACCGTATTTAATTCTACACCTGGAACAACTCCATGTGGTAGAAGCTGTTTAGGATGAGCTGGGTTCATACTACATGCAGTAAACATCGCATGATATAACAAGTACCTCATCTAGGCGAGAAAAGCAGTTTTTGGTTCGTAGTTAGCTTTAAGTAATTTCTTGTGTTTCAAATTAGAAACACGCTAATTTGTTCTTATGTGTAAAAGCATAAATTTATGAAAGTTTCAACTATTGCTGAGCTGGAATTTCCAGTGTCAAAATTAAAAATTCACTAATTTGATGTTCTAAGAAACCGTTAGTTACAACAACAGGTGTTACTGACGTCACTTATTTTTCTGTAGTATACTGCTGACTGATGTGTTCTTGAAAGCAAATGCTTCAAACAGCTTTTGCACAAGTTATGTAAACAAGAATATTTTTGTGATCTGCTTTTTTTTAGAAACTAAAACTAATACATGTAACTTAAAAAGGAAAAGCTTGAGTAATAACATTTTTAAATGTAATCTGCCTGAACAGATCTGCACGGGTCGGAGTATTTTTGTGTAACAAGTTTACAACATACTGTAAAATGTTTGATTATGAATAATTTTGATAAACCTTAATTTAAAATTCACGAAGTAATTCAATTATTAATTAAATTTTGTTGCATTGCATTTTATTTTAAAAGAGATTCTTTTTAGTAAATTATTGGTTCAAGATTAAAGTTTTTTATTTTGATCAAATATGATCAAATCTAACCACAGAAAGCTAACATCTTTAAGAGTAGAATTTTGGTGCCAACTTTATATAGAAAATATCTTTTTAATACTTCTTTATGTATATTTGCGGGACACAAATAGTGTTCCACCTTTTTTTATTAACCTAACTATTATAATTTCTTACAGGAACAGCGTCTTATTTTATTAAGACAGGTTTTTGTCATCGAAGGCGATCTTTCTTTCTTTGGGTCTCCACGTCCGCCCTTAGAAATATGCCATGCCATTATCGTGAATAAGTCCGGACTTGGTGGCGCCTATTTATCTGAGATTAAGTTTGACATACAAACAGATTTCGACTTACCCCCCCATTTCTCATAGCTCTACCCAAGGAATAGACACCTAGTTATGTCGGAAGACTTCGTTTCACTAGCGCCCAACGTCTAGAGTCAGATATAAATTAGAAAAATACGCTTCACTGGCGCCCATTCAAAAAAAATACGCTTCAATGTTACATACAGTAATATAAAGCCGTTTACCGTTTACCTGCTACTTCTCAAAAAGCATTTCGGGACAAAACCTTAAAGCATTAGCGTAACCCTAAACTGAAGGTAAGTTCTATGGATAACGAAATGTTAAACCTATCCTATCTTATAATTTGTAAACCAGTTGTTGACGTTAACATTTTTGAAGTCTTAAGTTAAACCTCAAGAAATTATTTATTTACTCCACGTTGTTAGCACTTCATTCCACTTACACTTTGTTTAACAAATCATACACAATTTAAACAACAATTTTTAAAAAAGACATTTTCGTGCCGGCACAAACAAAGCACAATACACTTCCAAAAAAATTTTATTTCGTAAGTTCGACACGGCATTTTTTATTATTCGATATGAGGCTGGAGTAAAAGGGATTTGCACGGACAAATGCTGTAAAATTGGCACGAACAAATGTAACTGAATCGCTCTTCAAACTCATTCAGCCGTTTCTTTGATATGATTTTTAAATTATATCGATCGAAATAAATTTGAGATTCACTATAATTTTGTTACATGTGCTTATAAGACCTTAACAACTTTAAAGAAGTCCCAAACATTAATGCATAAGGATTAGCATTATACTTCTACGTTAAATGACATTCAATGAAGAGACAAGCACTACAAAGATTGAACTACTCACTTTTAGCTTTTTTTACCACACCTTACAACTTTTCGGAATTTTTTAAGATTAGTAGAGCAACAGAATTATCAAACCATGTACACGGGAGCGTCCAACATGTGCACAAACAGTATGTGTTCATCAGGTCACCTATTTATGCAGCGATTTTCCCACCACCATGCTCGGAACCTTCTTCCGTACAGTTTCAACTAGCATCTGGACCGCACGTGCGAGATAGATGTTAAATATAATATGGCTGGTACTAGGTATTTGGGTTTCGCAGCAGCAGTCTCTCAAATTTACAAAACCTTCTATATCGAGTATTTTTTCTAGTTAAAAAAATTGAATCATAGTTTAAATTTAGACTCCCGTTAAATAATTTACCTTTGTTTAGCTTTAATCGCCACTGATTGCTGCGGCACCACCGGTATACTTGCGACACTCTATGATGTAACGGCACCCATTTTGGGAACCTTTGCCTTACCGGCATAAGACATTAAGCGCCGCAACTACTTAACTTTACAGTACACTAAGAAAACTGCTCTAAAATGTTGAAAAAATTTGATATCGATATGGTTTACATAATTTTTAGATACTCTGTTAAATTAAAAAACGTATCAGAAGAATATCTGCTCTCTTTACAATTATCTAAATGCTTATTAACGAAAGGGAAAAGGAACAGGAAGTGGTTAGTACAATTTTGATCCCAGGAAACATAGCCGGTAATCCACATAAAAACTCTGTGAACAACACAGTTAAAAATGCGGTTTCGGTAAAATACCGAAAATCGAGACTACTAGTAAAAATAGTTGCCGACTAGATCAGTGGGACGGTTGGTGTAAGTGTACGATTCACTTTTATTATCTAATGTTTGTTTAATAACGCGCGAGCGTTACAGGTTACAGATGCTTTTAATTCTGAGCAAATTAGGTAGAAACGTAGATGCATACAACTTAAAGAAAGAACAAAACTAAGCATATCATCGATTATGGAATTACTTGGTTTATGCGTCAATACCACATATTTTCAAATAAATGATCAATTTTACAAACAAAGCTTCGGAATGGCAATGGGAAGTCCACTATCACCAATCTTTAGTAATATATTCATGGAGGAATTCGAAAAACATGTAATATTCACACAAGAATTGAAACCACTAATCTGGTGGAGATACGTAGATGATGTCTATGCTATTTGGCCTCATAATACAGAACTAATTAAAAACTTTGTACAGTCAATTAACGAAATAGAACCAACTATTAAATTCACATATGAATTAGAACAACATGGAAAACTTCCGTTTTTAGATATTCTCGTTAGCAAAAACGATACAGCAATTAATACATCGGTATATAGAAAACCAACGCACACAAACAGATACTTAAACTTCGATTCAAACCACCCACACTGTGTCAAACGAGGAATTATCAAAACCATGTATGATAGAGCAAAATTAATATCATCAAACGAAGAAATTTTAAAAAAAGAGAAAGACCTAATCAGATGTACACTAATAGAAAACAAATATCCTAAAAGAATAATAGAGAAAGAAATGAATAAAAACCCTAAAAATAAAGAAAAAGAAAACAAAAACAATGATACACACAACAAAATGCTCTCAATACCATACATAAAAGGATTCTCCGAAAAAATTCAAAGAATAGGAAACAAATTTAAAATTAAAACAGTATTTAGAACCAACAATACACTAAGAGCACAATTAACAAAAACAAAACCCAAAAACGCAATACAAAGTTCAAAAAATTGTATCTACAAAATACCGTGCGAATGTAATAAGTTTTATATAGGGGAAAGTTCCAGACCATTTGAAGTTCGATTAAAAGAACATAAATCATATATAAAAAATAGAAAATTTGAAAAATCCATGATTTGCCAACATGCATGGGACTCCAGTCATAAAATAAAATGGGAGGACGCAAAAATTATCGACAAAGAAGAAAACCACCAAAAACGCAAAATCAAAGAAGCTGCTTATATAACCTTACATAAAAATAACTGCGTTGCAAACGAATCCGTAACTTTCAGTAAACAATGGATTCCATTACTAAAAGAAATAACAAAAGAAATAACAAATAAAAATCAAATGCCCCAATATCTAGGTAGCATTGCAAGTTTTTCCTGGGTTTTCCTTGCGATATTAACATGAAATACAGCCTACATACATGATTTCTATTTATACATACAATAACTAATTATATAACAATAAGCATATTAACTAGAAAACCATTATTTCGGCAAATATCTAAGTGTTGGGGGATCTTGGTAGCCACAGGTTGCTTAACCCCCTTCACTGAATCTAGGTGAAATAAAACATAAAATTAGAAAACAATAGAAGGGAAGCTAGCTTAGAATATAAATAAGTGCAGGTACATGTCCAACCAGTTTTGAGATGAAGATCCAATGAAGATGATGATGAAGCATATTAACAACCCCTGTAAAACAGCATTGGTATCTGACAAGTGTAAACCCGTAATAAGGTTACCTCACAACCATTTACAATCTCCGTTAAACAGTATTGGTATCTGACAAGTGTAAACCCGCCATAGGGTCGCCTCAGATCCATATACAACCTTCATAGAACAACATTGGTATCTGACAAGTGTAAACCCGCAATAAGGTTACCTCACAACCATTTACAATCTCCGTTAAACAGTATTGGTATCTGACAAGTGTAAACCCGCCATAGGGTCGCCTCAGATCCATATACAACCTTCATAGAACAACATTGGTATCTGACAAGTGTAAACCCACCATAAGGTTACCTCAGAACAATGTTAAAATCTACCAAAGAGGTAGCCTAAATCATAATGATTTCCTCTTCAAAATAAATATAAAAAAACGACTACTTAAGCCTTTTAATAATGCAATTGCACACTTCTTTAATAACCATCCTCTAAATTGTATAAATAGAAACATGTTAAAAAATGTTTTCCAATTCCCAAGTTATTGAATTTTTACAATAAAAATTAATCAGCTGATTTCACGTTAAGCGTATTGGCTACCTAAAAAAGTCGGTCACAGGCCGTAACACAAATTGAAGGCAATTATTCATTTAAACTTTAAAAATTTTGCTTAGTGTACTCAAACCAAATATTTCAAACATCAATAAATCAAAGTTACCTTCAATTTGTGTCATAAATGTCAAACTTGAAGTTTTTATTATTTTGAAAACGATCCTAGGTTATGGATCGAAACGTTAATAAAGATAATTTTAAAAACTATGAGTGGTTTAATACCCAAAGAAGATTAAGAAGAATACTAAACAAACCACAACAAACATACAGGGAGTATTAAAAAATATTTTCTATATAAGGTTGGCATCCAAATTCAACTCTTAAAGATATTAATTTCCTGTGGTTAGGTTTGATCACATTTGATCAAAATAAAAAACTTTAAGCTTGGACTAATAATTTACTAAAAAGAATCTTTTTTTTTTTAAATAAAATGCAATGCAACAAAATAGAATAACTACTTGAATTACTTCGTAAATTTAAAGTAAGGTTTATCAACCTTATTCATGATCAAATATATTACAGCAAGGTGTAACTTATTACACAAAGATATTCTAACCCGTTCAAATCTGTTCAGGTCGATTACATTACAAAAGTTACTTTACAAATTTTCCTCTTTAAGTTAAAAGTACTAGTTTTAGTTTCTAATGAAAATGATCACAAAAATATTCTTGTTTTCAAAAGTGGTAGTAACGCAGTGCTAAGCATTTGCTTTCAAGGATACGTGTGTCAGCAGCATATTCCAGACAAACAAGTGACGTCAGTAACACCTGTTGTTGTAACTAACAGTTTATACTGAAGCAACGTGTTGTTTCTTACAAAATCAAATGAGTGAATTTTAAGTTTGACACTGGGAAACCCAGCTTAGCAATAGTTGAAGCAAATATCATATTCGTACTTCTACACATCGGAACAAAATAGCGTGTTTCTAAAGTGAAACACAAAAGAATTTCTTAGAACTACTACGAACCAAACAAAACTGCATTCCTAGCCTTGATTAGGTACTTGTTTTACCATGCGAAATTTACTACCTATATTCTACCAAAGTAGCATCTTTACTCTGTGTAACAAACGATCCTCTTTAAATTAGATCAACTTTCCATCTTCCAAGTACACCGTACACGTCGTAAAATGAAGTGGTTTTCTTAAAGTCGATTAAAGTTTTCAAAATTCTAAGTGCATCGTAGATTGTAGTGATGTTTCTCGTCGCCTAATCTCTCGTCGCCTAATCTCTCGTCGCGCTAAACAAATTTTCCCAAATTAAATAAGATAATAACGTTTATACTTTACCAACCGCTATTCAGAAAATGTGCTCACTCATTAAAATTGATACGCAGATTACTGGCCATCGTTCTTTCATACATCTTGTTACTTCTTCTACGTATGGCCGAGTGATTATCATACTCGCTCGGACGATCGGAGGATCCAAGGGGAAGGTTGTCACACCTAAACGCGCCTGCGACTGGCTGTGGAATACACCGACATCCAACCACAAATAGACTAACAAATCAAGATGCTGTTTTAATGTATTATTTTACTTGTTAAATGTATTACGACATTATTTAATAAAAGTGTTTTATTATTTTCGCACTTTTAATGAACGGATTTATCAACCAAAAATAAAATTGTTACAGTATTACCCGGGTGCCTATGACCTCATCGTCTGAGCCCAAAGACGTTCACATGTAAAATTGTGTTGAGTCAATAAAATAAAAGTCTCTTTCTCTGCCTTTAGTTAACCTATCGTAAGTTAATTTTACATATATATTACATAGAAAAGACGATGCAGAGGACTTTCAATTCGCAATCTTAATGCATCTATCTGAATTCTACCGAAAATATCTTCAATTATTTTATGGAGATAAAGTTTTTTTATATAAAACACTTTGTATTTACAATTCAAACCTTGAAGAATAGGTTTTAAACTGACTGCAAGAAACGAATAACGTTAGTATAATACCCCGCTAGGTTGGTTGCTTTTAATTTTAGGAGCACCTTGGTTTACGAAACGATTACTTTGTTGCACATAAGCATGTTAAAGACAACCAATTTCAGAGTCATAAGAGGTAAAGGCATTTACTGGTCCCTAAGTTATCTAAGGGTAAAAATTACTTATCAGGTATTTATAAATATTTCTGAAACTATAATCGACAAAAATTGAAAATGAACGGAAACTTTTAATTGATTGCATGAAATTTATAAACGTACCCTAGTGTTTTTTGTTATTAGGTCAAGAATTTATATACTAATTTTATTCGTCGAAAACGTTTTCATTAAGCTTGGTACTTTTTGAATTATTTGATTTTTAATATTTGTTTAAGAATGTTTACTATGTACTTGTAATGAAAACACAACTTTGTAATATGGTTGAAGACATAATCGTGAATTCGCGTAAATAGTTTTCTTATTTGTATTTTTCACGTGTAAGAATAATAGTTGCAGTTTAGTAATAAGAAATTATTTTGTAATTACTTAAAGGCGTGGTTCAGATCATTTAAATCTTGATTGTTAAAACTTTTCTTTCAGTTAACATTTAACAGTTTTAAGTATGTATACTAATGTTCTTATGGCTAACGTTTATTTTATGTGTACTTTAATAATAGCATACTTAATGATCTCTCGTGCAAAGTTTAGGCCAGAATTACTTTCCTGATCTCAGGTTTTGGCACCCCCCTGTTATACTTGCTGGGGATTTTCCTTAGAAATCCTGTGAGATTACGTAAATCCAAGATACTTTTCCATTAAGACATATTTCATACAAAATAGCATTCCGGCGTCCTCTTCAAATACTTACACCACACGTCCCACTAAGTTAATTGGCAACTATTTTCTTAGTAGTCGAGGTTTTCGGTACTTTACCAAAACAGGATTTTTAACGGTGTACCTCACCAGGCGGCTCCGTGGCGTAGTTGGTATGTGTGTGACTACTATGTCCAAGGTTCCGAGTTCAAATCCCGACACGGTCCGCTCGAAAAATGTTACGGGAGCATTTTTCACAAAAAAACACCCTAGTTCGGATGAGAAGTAAAATGGAGGTCCCGTGTGTGTGTGTTTTGTCATGCTCGTTAAAGATCCCTACCTTGCTTGGAACAGTAAAGGTTTGGCAAAATCCAAATTTTTCAGGTAAAAAATAAACTCGCTTCCTGGCCAATGTAGTACCTTCGGGTGGAGCATTGGAAAATCAAATGTAAGGTGTTCCTCACCGAGTTCTTCTACGGATTACCCACTACATTTTCTGGGGCCAAAACTGTACATACACATCTTCCTTATACTTATTGTTAACAAACATTTAAGTAATTGCAAAGAGAATAGATATTTTTCCAAAATGCTTTTTATTCTAATACAGTATCTAAAAATTGTGTACACCAAATCGATATCAAAATTTTTCGATATTCTAGAGCAGTTTTCTTAGTGTACTGTAAATTAGGTAGTTGGTGCTTAATATCCTATGCCTCGAAGGCAAAGGTTCCCAAAGTGGGTGCCGCGGCATCGTAGGGTGCCGCAAGCTTATGCCGATTACCATTGTGCAATCGCTGTATGTTGTTGATAGATGTTTTTCTAGAACTCTCTTGATTTTGGGTTTAAAACTTGAAGCTTTTATAATTAAAAAAAAGATTATTATTTCGATGGCTACTAACCACCTCTAAAAACCTCTTTTTTTTCTGAAGGATCCTGTGTAACGATTTAATTTTTATAATCCAATGTTACTAAGTGTTCTACTTTGCATGTGGAATCGCTGTTCATTTTTGAACGCACCTTTAAGTTATACATTGGTATTTAAGAATAATAGATTGCGCACTCTGGTGTGATTGCATCTTAGAAACTTGTTTAGCAGTCATTACAGACCTTTCATAACTAAAAGACCAGTTTAACAGCACGTGCCAGTTGTGGTTTCGCCACGATGTACGGCCTTGTCTGGCTTTTGAGAGTAGGATGGAAAGTGTATTCGTATTAGTGATTAGGATTCTTCAACCCTAATTAATGTTTAGTTAATTTTAATCTGATTACAATGTACTTCTACAATCTGCACAACTTAAGTAAATTATGAAGCTTGCGGTTTTACACCTTTTACAACTTATACAAATTACAAAGTCTGCAGTTTTACAACTTATACATCTATTAGTATTCGCAGTTTTACAAACAAATTATTAATTCAAAAAATTTATGTATTTGACAACTTATGATGCACGCAGTTTAACAAACCAGTTCATCTTTAAGGTTACGTTTAATGCAGTATTTGGAAATAACATTCTTCGTCTCACAGTTTACGCTTTAATTACTCTTAGAAGGAAGGTTTCAACAAACATACTTCGAATCCCTACCGCTTTTGTAAATACGTGTACTGAATATATGCGTTGCTGTATGTTTTCCGCAGCTGTTGTTTTGCAATGTTGGTTTAAAAATTTGTATTCAACCTTCTAGTGACCTTTTGTAATGCCGCTTACTTTTAGACAATTTGAATAAACGTATAGATGAGTATCTAAATTGAGCTCCTAATTCTTGCTTATAAGTTAGTAATAGTCCATTACTAATAAAACAAAATAAATCTAGTAAGATTTTAATACTGTTACTTTTTTTAACTTAGGAGCAAATATTTAATCTTACTAACATATTAAATTTCTCCTACCGATGTGAATTAAAAACATCTCAATTTAACGTATTCTATCAAAATTATTTTAAGCACTTTAGTACTCCAATAGTTTAGCTAAACGCCACAGATATCTTGTTGAGCTATTAATCTTTTGTGCGAAGCTATTTCCGCACAAAATGTGTAACTGTAATTATTTGGAATTATAATTATTATTTTGGACAAAGTCAACAAATAAATTCTATTTTTCAAATCATATAAAGTTTTTATGAAAACTAATCTATTTTATTGCCTTACAAGTATATATTTGTATCATTTAAGTAAAGTATGAAACTTACAGAGTATTCACGTAATGCAGAGGTTTTTCAAGATATCTCTAAGTCTAAACTTTAAAATGAATTTAACAAAATATAAAGATATTTAGTGTATTGATTTATACGAGCCCTTTATTTATGTAAATTTTTTCCTTTCATTACAGTTGCAGTAATTTGTGTTCAAGTTGTACTTTAGTGTATTAACCGTAAACGTACCTACCTTCTCATGATAAGTATCCATAAGTGTTTACAGTTGTCAATTACTTTCCATAAATACGTATTTGTTCTTGAGTTATTTGTGCATTTTGTTTCTTTATTTTTTTTGTTTGATGGTGTCCATGTCAACCGTCATTCGTTGGTTCCCGTCTGATTATTTCCCTTCCAAGTGAGGTGGCGCCCACTCACTCTGCTTATCCATACCGACCCCCGTCTCATTGCTCCGCAGGGTTTATTCCCAGCTAGCTTATCCTCATAGAGTTTTTCATTTTTCTTAGACAAAATTTCCATTTACTTCTTACTCTGGACTACTCCTTTCATTAGAATTACTCAATTTCGGTTAAATGTACCACCTTTAAACTGGTATACGTTTAACTTAGTGGTGGGCAAACTACGGCCCGCGGGCCGCATGCGGCCCGCCATGAGTTTCTAAATATTAAAAAATTTTATCTTTTAAAATTATTTTCGAAACTTAAAAAAAAGGTGTTGCACAGATGTTTGCTTACATTGCACGAACGTTTTCTTACGTTCTGTGAACGCTTTCTCACATCGCACGGACATTTTCTTAACGTTGCACGTACGTTTTTGTGCAATTTCAAAGAATAATGCCGTCATTTCCCGAATTTTCAAGGTCAACTAGTTGGCTTGACAAATTTTGTTGGTTGTGTGATGTGGTTATTTAAGGAAGTATTCGGTGGGACGAAATCAGAACCACATGCCATTGATTACCAGAAAGACCTACCTACCAGACTACCTGTTTCCGACCCGAAGTTTTGTAGGTACCCAATTTTTCTTAACCAATAAAATATTGTATTCTCCCGAATATAAGCCGTACTGTTGATCTTGGAGACATGTTTAAGAAAAAATATTATTTCATAAAAGATGAAATCAAATTTTTTAAAAATAGATATGAAATTATTGTTTTCATTGATCGTAGTAACAGTAGTTGCAAAGCGCTGATTAATACTATTTTATAAGTTTCTCTGATTTTTTGAAAATAGTTGTGATCGTTTCTTTTATGCTTTATTTAATGTTTTTGTGTTTTATATGTAATGTAAAATTTTTGTTTGTAATATTTTTGTTTTTTATATCTAATTAATACACAATTTTTATTATTTTAGGTAAAACAAAATTAATAACAGAATGAGTAATTCCAAGTCAGCAAAGAAAAGAAAAATAGATAGTGAGTGCCGAATTTTTAACTCTGAATGGACTGGAAAGAACTTCTTCACGGAAATAGGAATAAAGACCGTGTGTCTCATCTGTCGTGACAGTCTGGCGGTGTTCCAGGAATACAATCTGAAACGGCATTTTCAGACAAAATATCCTAATTTTTTGTCAGAATTTTTCGGAATCTGAAACACAGTTCAAGGTTAATGACCTGCTAAAAAAGTTAAAACATGAGCAAATTACTTTAAAAAGACAATCTACCATTCAAAAGAATGCCACCAAAACAAGTTTTTTTATTGCAAAGCAGTATTGCAAAACACAATAAACCATTTTCTGATGGTGAATTTATAAAAGACTGTATGCTGGATGCAATTAATGTTGTTTGTCCTGAGGCCTAATCAAAATTTGAGACTATTGGTTTATCACTTAGAACCGCGGTGCGGAGAATTGAGGATATTTCTTTCAATCTAACGGATCAGATGCTTCAAACCGCTTCGATTTTTCTGTGGTACTCTCTGAACACTTGATGAAAGCACTGATGTCCAGGATACAGCTTAATTGTTGATTTTTATACGTGGCGTCCAGCACAATTTTGAAATCAGTGAAGAATTGCTTTCAATGGAATCTATGAAAGATACTACCACGGGCCAAGATTTGCACGAAAATTTAAAAAAGTGCTTGTCTAATTCTGGTTTAAAGTTAGATAATTTAGCAAGCATAACCACTGATGGAGCTCCTTCTTTAATGGGCAAGCAATCAGGACTAGTGAAATTGTTGAACGATCAAGTGAAACAAAATTGTCCAAATCATACAGTGTTTATCATTTCACTGTATCATCCATCAAGAAAGCCTTTGTAAGTCCGTTCTTGATTTTAAACACGTTATTGATCCTGTGGTGCGTGTTGTAAATTTAATAAGAGCAAGAGGTCTCAATCAACGAAAGTTTCAAACCTTCCTTGATAACATGGAATCAGAATTAACTGATTTATTTTACTATACTAATGTTTGCTGGTTAAGCTTAAGAAAAGTATTGAAATGAGTGTGGAATCTAACAGAAGAAATTGTGTTATTTTTAGATATGATAAGTATTTCTTCTGATTTCTGTGACTTGGTTAAAGATGAAAATGGTTTTGTGACTTTGCATTTGCCCTGACGTCATGAATAAGCTGAATGAATTAAACACGAAACTGCAAGGTAAAGGTGTTTTTGCACATGAGTTATATGTGGCTATAAAATCATTTCAAGTCAAACTGGGACTGTTTGCTAAGCAACTTAGTGCAGAAAACTTTGCTCATTTCCCAATTTTGCAGACTCAAACTGTTTTGGCTGAATATTGTGAAAAATATAGTAGTCAGATTTTCAAACTGAATGAGGAATTCGTAAGAAGATTTGTGGACTTCAAATCTCTGGAACCACAATTCAACATATTGATATCTCCCTTTAGCTGTGAGGTAGAAACAGCACCAGTTCCTCTCCTAATGGTACTCATCGACTTGCAGGCAGAAGGTGCATTGAAAGCAGACTTTGCTACTAAAGCTCTGTTAAATTTCTTTGCAGATCTGAACCCAACAAAATTTCCATAGTTGAAAGACTGCAAGAAAAATGTTTGTTATTTTTACTTCCACATATATATATATATATATATATATATATATATATATATATTGTAATGTCAGGGGGAGGTACAAGGCTTCTAAGGGTAGATTTGTGTTAAAAGGGGTGTATGCCAAATAAAATGATTCATATATCAGATCCAGTAATTCAAAAACTATATTTTGCCGTACTTTACATATGCTAAAGTACTTACCATGTTAGTTTGAAACGTATGTGCCAAAAGGTAAACTAAATGACTTGATGACGTTGATAAAATGCACAGTGCTCAAGGTTTTATACTAAGTTGAAATTTAAGAGGCCATTGAAAGTACATTTGCCGTCTGAAAACCGGATGCGTCTACGAATGTCTACTATCAACCAAGCATCCAGGTCATGTGTGAATTATTTTGGCTTTTTATTTAAATAGAATCAACTTTTGGACGAATTTGTAAATTCAAAATTATAAGTTAATAGCAGTATCAAATATAATTGGAGAATTGTGAAGTATTTAGGACCAATGATAGAATTTAGGAATGTGTATAAAGACAATAGTGAAGATATTTGTGACACCAAAAAAAGGACAAATTGTTATTGGATATTTTTATGTATGTAAAATGTAATTAAGTAAGCTAGTTTTGTTGTGCTTATTGCCTAGGAGAGTAAACAAGAGGATTCTTTTTCAATTTAAATTGATGTAAAGACGTATTTTTATAAACTTGATTCTTTTTCGATTAAATTTTGTATAAAGACGTGTTTTTGCAAACCTGCGTTAAAGTTGTTAAATATTTTGAAAAAATAATGTGTTTGAATTTAAATAGTCTGATTTATTAAAGTGGAGTTACAAGAAGCATCGGTGGTTAAATAAGCAACAGCGACGATAAAAGAAGTGTAAAGAGTGATAATAGTGCGACGGGAAAGCGACGAATATTTAATTAGATTTGGAACGATATTGGGAAAGATAGAAGGACATAGAGTGGTTATACAAGCGACGGCGAAGCAACGAATATCTAAATAGATTTGGGATTGATTTGGATAGAGATTTGAAGGCAGTAGGACATAGAGTGGATATATAAAGGAACGAGGATCGATTTGGATAGGGATTTATAGGACGGCGGTTAGATTTGGATTGATTACGAAAAGGCGGACGGATTAATTGGAGCACGAAGAGTGAAATTAGGAGAGCAGCAATTGCAGGGGAAGATTCAACGCAAAAAACAGGAACACGGAAGGATTAGCGCAGGGGAAGTAATTACAACGGTTTGTCAAAATTCTAAAATTCGGGTTATTCATTTCAGATTTGGGGTCATCAAAATTGTACTAAGACACCTGGAGGCGATACGAAAGTTTAATAGTGATTGTGAGTCCATGTAAAGACGCATACGGCGACTAAGATCGTGAGCCAGCAGCATTAAAAAAGGGCATCAGCGAAGTATAATTCAGGTGAGTACCGTGCAATATCATAAAACGTCAAAAGTCAGAAATTGTATACATTAATTAATTTGGCACAAAGCTACGTTGATCAGTAAAATTTTGGCATATACAGTAATAAATTCATATAAAAGGTAGTAAAACAAAAGAGTGTGCAGTTTGGTTGGGCAGTGCACATCTACTTACGACTGAACCCACGGTAAGTAGGTGAACACCCTGAGATAAAGAGTTCATATAGTCGAGGCATAATAATAGTAAACAATTTTAATTAGATATCCAACCAAACTTTGCAAAAGCACATTATATAAAGATCATTCATTTAATAATAAAAATAGGGGCGACGACAAAAGCAAAGTATAATAATTTGATATTTAAATAAATATATAATAAAAGTAAAAGGGGGGGTGAGCCAGTAGAATATATATATATATATATATATATATATATATAAACTTTTAATTGTGATGTTATTTCTGGGATGCACTCGTTCGTAAAGCAAAAACTAATCGGTCAATTGTAATTTATTTTCTAACGTTTCGGCATTAAATTTATGCCTTAATCATAGACTAGAATTGAGTAAAATTAGTTAAAATATAAAACAGTATAGATACAACTTACATAATTACTATGACTTAAAATTGCTATTAATTGGAACACTTATTCATGACACAGTTTTGAGTGATTGCAAATATTTTGACAACAGGAATGTAGTAGTTAACAAAAGTAAACTAGATGTAATAAATCATTTCGGAAAATTTAAAAGTTAAAACGTAAGTATTAAGATAAACATAAACTAAATTAACTATAACTAAAATGGAAAGAAGTAATTAAAGATTAAACAGCAATAAGTAATTGTTACAAAAGTGTTGTGAATGTAAGTATTGTTGTCACTTGAATTTGTAAAGAGTGGAATAAACCGCACCAAGGTTGTTAATATCTTGTTTGGTGTTGAGAGGATTAGGTTGCTGATGAATGTGGAAGGATTCTAGAAATAATCGTTTGTTATAGTTGTTTTCAATGTCTAGTATTTTTGCATTATTAAAGTTTGCGATATGTTTTGTTGAACTAATGTGAGACGCAAGTGCACAACATAATTTACCTATCCTGGCATCACTTTTGTGTTGGGTTAAGCGATTTTTTAACCACTGCTTGGAATGACCTACGTAAGTTTTTTGCAACTACATTCAATTTTATAGACGATGTTGCTGCACATTGATTTGTCAGTACTATCTTTAAGTCGAGTGAATAAATTTCTTATTGATTTATTGTAGGTATAAGTTATAAGAATATCTGGTTGCTTTAATATTTTGGTAATTTGAGGTGTTAAATTTTGAATATATGCTAACATCTTGAACTTGATGACTTGAGGTCGGTCTAATGTGATTAGTAAGTGGTTAAAAAATAATAGTCTTTTTAAAAGAGATTTCGGGTATGCATTGTTTAGTAAAGTCAGTAGGTTTGTTATAAATGTCAAAATTTAGATTGTTGGTGGAAGATCTAAGAACTAAAGTGTCTAGGAATGGGATATTATTGTTGGTTTCTTTTTCACATATATATATATATATATATATATATATATATATATATATATATATAGTGTAGTGTCAGAGGGAGCTACCAAGGGTTCTAAGGGTTGTTTAGTAGAAGGTAGTGTATGCCAAGTAAAATGATACATATATCTGATCACATAATTTAAAAATGTATGTTTGCCGTACTTTACAAATGCTGAAGTATTCAAAAGGGTAGTTGAAATGTAAGTGCCAAAATGTAAATTAAAATGACTTGATGACGTGATAAAATATACAGTGCTCAAGGGTTTATACTGAGTTAGAATTAATAGGCCATTGAAAGTACATTTGCCATCCGAAAACCGGATGCGTCTATGGATGTCCACTATCAACCACGCCGATCCAGGGTCATGTGTGATTTATTTTGGCTTTTGTTTAATTAGAATCAACTTTTGGACGAATATGTAATCTCAAAATTATAAGTAATAACAATGTAAAATGTGATTGACGGATTGTAAAATATTTAGAACCAATACTAGAATATTATGTGTAAACTATGAAAGTGTAAAAGGACATAATTTATGGTATGTGCGACACAAACTTAGTGTTTAAATATTATTGGACGGTTTTAGTTTATGTAATTTGTAATGTAGTGGGAAGTAATGTTATAATTATCACGTTGGAAAGTAAACAAGGGGAGTTTATTTTGAATATTTTTGGTATAAAGACGTATTTTAAAGAAGTGCGCTAAATTGTGTAAAGATTTTAGAAGATTAGTAAACGTGTTTGATTTTGAAATAGTTTGATTATTAAAGAAGGGTAAAGAGCAGCATCGATACTAAATAAGAAATAGCGACGACAAGGAAGAGTAAAGATTTGTATTAGTGCGACGGCGAAGCGACGAATAGTAAGGCAGATTTGAAACGATATTGATAAAGGCAGAAGGCATCGGATTGGAATTGTAAGAAGGAAGAATATTTGGGATCGATTTGGATATAGATTTATAGGTAGCAGGGCATTGAGTGGTTATAAAAAGGGACGAAGATTGATTTTGATATGGATGTATATGTAGCGGGGCATTGAGTGATTTTGAATAGGACGACGATAGATTTGGATTGAGTACGGATTAAAGGCGGACGGATTAATTTGGAACAAGAGGAGCGAAATTAGGAGAACACGTAAGAGCAGCAATTGGAAGTGGAAGAGTCAACGCAGAAACTACGACGGAAGAATTAGCGCAGGGAAAGTAAAATAAACGGGTATTCTAAATTCCAAAAATTCGGGTCATTTATTTCAGATATTGAGAGCAACTAAAATTAAAGACAGATACCACGACGAAACGAAAATTCAACAGGATAGTGCAACCGTGTAAAGGCGCATACGGCGACGAGGATTTTGAGCCAGCAGTAAGAGAGGCCGGAAACAAAGTATAATCCAGGTGAGTGCTGTGAAATATCTTATAACGTCAAAAGTCATAAATTTGTGGTGTTAAATTAATTTGGCACAAAGCAACGTTGATCATAAAAATTTTTTCATATACAAAACTAGATTCAAAAATTAGTACTAAAACAAAAGAAAGTGCAGTTTGGTTGGGCATTGCACATCTACTTACCACTGAACCCACGGTAAGTAGGTGGACACCCTGAGAATAAAGAGTTCAAATAGTCGAGGCATTTTATTAACAATTTTGATTAAATAACCAACCAAACGTTGCAAAAGTACGGGGCGTGCAATAGGTGTTTGCACATTATACAAAAAAGCATTGAAATTTATAAGAAGGGGCGCGCGACAAAAAAAATAAAGTAATAAAAAAAAGGGGGGGTGGAGTACAAAAAGGTGGCAAACCCAACGTGGGGCTGAAAAAAAGGCTAGATAGATACTAGATAGATTGAAAGCTGAACAGAAATAGTAGTAGGATACGGAATCCCGAGATTAGGTGGGGCCCGTAGTTTTTTATATTTTTCAGGTAAAAAGGAGCTCAAAAATAGGCAGCAGAGATGACGGACGCGGACACGAAAAGGATTACGAGATCAGGAAAAATATACGGAGTTGAAGCAGAATTTATGACACGAGACGAAGAGATAGACGCAGGGGGAGATATCCAGGAGACGGAGGTGAGGCAGGTAGTTCCGGAGGTGATAGACATGGACACGGACCAAGCGACGGTACAGGAGGTCCAGGTAGCAGAAACCGCCGGAAACCAAGATCTTATACGAATCCTGATGAGTTTAAAAGACGATCTCAATACTTCACGTACGGAACAAAAAGAGACACATGCGGAACTAAAAACAATTAAAACGGAGTTAACGAACAAAATTACAGAATCACATACGGAACTAACTAAAAAAATTGTCGATGCACATACGAATTTGACTGACAAAATTGTAGATTCACACACCGAACTGAGGAATGAGTTTAGGACAGCGCACGCCGAACTGACGGTGAAATTAAACTACACACAGGACTATCTACTCACGCAAATGCAAAATGTAAAGGACGACCTAAGGACAGAAGTACAAGAAAAGGTAGACAGAGTTGACGACAAGCTAGAAAACACACGGGTACAGTTTCAGGGAGACTTGAACGCGACAAGGACGGACTTACGCTCGGAGATAAAGACACGCGTGGAGACAGTCGAGGAGACGATGATCAGCGGATTCACGACGTTAAACACGGAGATACAGACATGTGACAAAAGACATACGACAAATTATAGAAATTTAGGACAAACTTTAGAGACAATACAGAACGAAAATGTGAACGCGAGGACCCAACTGGACACAAAATTTAAAGATAACCTGACGACACTAGAAAACAGGGTTGGCAGCGAAGTACGACAAACACAGGACAAGTTAGACGACCTAGAACGGAGGCGCGTTGGACTGGACTACGGACAACATATGAAATTGAACCGGGACGCGTTACCAAAATTTGAAGGACGGAGGACGGAACAACCGATGGGATTTTTAGACAGACTGGACGAAATCGTGGAGACCGAAAATGAAAGGACAAAATTACAGATAGTAGGGGCGACGTTGACAGGGAACGCAGAAAAATGGCACAACATTATACGCAGACAGTACGACACATACGCTGAATTTCGACGACTATTTATAGAACAGTTCTGGAGTAACACACACCAGACAGACATACGGACAAATTTAATCACGGGACACTACAGTAGGACACACGGATCGCGCGAAGAATACGCGATCGACAAATATAACCAGGCACAACACTTGACACCAAAATTGGGCGAGGACGACATAGTGTTACTGCTTGCGGGACACATGGAACCGGAAGTGACAAAGATGGTCGTGGTACAGAATGTAAAGACACTGCGGGAATTTTTAGGAGTGATGCGAAATTTCGATTTAGCGACGGCACTGGAGTCAAAAACGCGGACAAATTATTGGGAGCAAAACCGGGGTTATAGGGAAGACAGCCAACGACATACGTACCACGAACACAGACCTACCTACCGACAGGACAATTTCAACCACGGACAGCGAAATCATTGGGGACACGACGGAAACCGACGACCATATTACAATAGGGAACAGCGGGTGAACGACTTCCAAGGACAAAACAGGTACCAGCACGGCAACAACGAGGATGACGGCCGTACGACGGGAGGCGGAACACAGAACGGATCCAGCCGGACGGACAGGGACGCAAACGTCCACCACATGACGACAAGCGCGATGACACAGGACACAGATAAGATTGAGGTAGTACAGATACACGAGGCGCCGTCGGGACAAAAAAAAACGTCAATTTTTGGAAGACCGAATGTTTAGGGTTGAATATAGACGTATGTTATAGTTTAAGAGATTTATTGTTAAATAGTTATACCTTTAATAAAAAGAACCTGTTGTTTATTAATATTAGTTTAAGAGATTGTTTATATGTTGCTTTAGTTGATAGTGGTTCGCAGTTGTCGCTGGTAGATGAAAATGTGGTGATAAAACATGAAGAATTTTTAAAAGGACGAGTAGGAACAATTGATGGGGTTAATTTATGGTCGGCAATGAACAAAAAGCTAACGACGATTTATAGGGTTATCCGTGTACCGATATTTATAGGGAATAAAAAGGCAGGAGATGCAGAGTTCTTGATTACAAAGGGGTTGCAGCTTGATTTTATATTAGGAATGGATTTTATAGAGGATTTTGGATTGAATATAGATGGAAAAGATAGGTCGATTAGGATATTTGATAAAGATAAGTTATGGGTGGTGCCTACGGTTAGTTCGGAATATAGGAATGGAAATGATATAGATAATTCAGGATTAGGAATGATTAGAGAGAATAATTATAGACGGATTGAAGTGAGATTATGTAATATGTTTGCGAGAATAATTAACGATGAACAGATAGGGAAAGTGAGTATTGATATTAAAGCGAAGCTAGAAGAGTTATTTAATAGATTTATAGGATTGTTTAATGAAGAGCCGAGATTTGCGAAGCGATATACGCATAAGTTAGAGGTCACGGAAGATAGTGGGTTTAATACCAAAGTGTATCCAATCCCATTTGCCATTAGAAATAGGGTTAAAACCGAGATAAGCAAAATGTTAAAAGAAGGTATCATCGAACCAGCGAAAACTCCATATGTGAACCCGGTAGTTATTGTACCGAAACCAAATAAAAAAGATATAAGAATTTGTTTAGATGCGAGGAAGTTGAAATCCATACAAAATAGTGCAAGAAGAGGGTTTAGTAGGATAGTTTGTTATATAGTTCATGCGACGGAAAGTTTAGTTTTGTTTTAGTTTAGTGTAGGTGTAGTGTTTAGTGTGTGTGTGTGTGTGTGAACAGACCTGTTTTACCATGAAAATCAACAAATTAAAACACAGGTCACTTATGACTGATGCCAACTTACAGTCTGTGTTGCGCATTGGCACCAGCAATTTGATACCAAATTTTAATAAACTTGTTAAAGATTGTGGACAACTGTTAGTTAGTTCCCATTGATACTACATCACTCAATAAGTCCGTAGGATGATACATAGATGGCGTTGCTATGTAATAATCCATATGATTTGTAGGAAGTACTAACCTTAAAAAGATATCTGTCAAAATTTCATGACAATCCGACGATTAGTTTACAAGTTACAGAGGTTCAAGTGACGATACTTTTGAGTTTTTCAAAAAATTGAATTCCAAGCAATTTCGCGTGTTGATTTATCATTGCTTTTTGATGGGTAAAAATACCATCGCAGCCAAAGCATGGCTTGATAAGTGTTATCCGGGCTCTGCTCCATCGAGACAAACGGTGTAGAAGTGGTTTGCTGATTTTAAACGTGGCCGTACAGACACTGACGATGCTGAACGCTCTGGAAGGCCATTTGAGGTGGTTACACCGGAAAACATCAAAAAGGTCCACCGAATCGTTTTGGAAAACAGAAAAGTGAAATTGCGTGAGATAGCTGACACCTTGAAGATATCAGAAGGCAGTGTGCACACTATTTTGCATGAAGATTTGTCCATGAGAAAGCTGTTCTCAAAGTGGGTGCCGCGTTTGCTCACAGTGGACCAAAAACAACAACGTGTCGATGATTCTGAGAGCTGTTTGGAGCTGTTCAACCGGAATAAAAGGACTTTTGCGTCGGTATGTGACAATGGATGAAACATGGATCCACCACCACACTCCAGAGTCTAATCGGCAGTCAGCTGAGTGGACTGCAGCCGGAGAACCACGTCCAAAGCGACCAAAATCGCAAAAGTCGGCTGGTAAGGTTTTGGCTTCTGTATTTTAGGATGCGCACGGAATTTTGTACATCGACTATCTTGAGAAAGGAAGAAGAATCAACAGCGAATACTACATGGCATTATTAGTGCGTTTGAAGGAAGAAATTGCCAAAAAACGGCCACACATGAAGAAGAAAAAAATTCTCTTTCACCAAGACAATGCACCGTGTCACAATTCGATCGCAACGATGGCCAAATTGCACCAATTGGGCTTCGAATTGCTTCCGCACCCACCGTATTCTCCAGATTTGGCCCCCAGCGACTACTACCTGTTCGCAGACCTGAAAAAAATGCTCGCCAGAAAAAAATTTGGCTCGGATGAAGATGTGATCGCTGAAACTGAAGCTTATTTTGAGGCCAAAGACGAATTGTTTTACAAAAAAGGTATCGAAATGCTAGAACGGCGTTGGACTGATTGTATCACTCTTGAAGGAATGTATGTTGATGAATAAAATCGAATTTCGCCAAAAAAATGTGTTTTTCTTAGTTATCCTACGGACTTATTGAGTGATGTGTTATATGCATTTCTTTTTTGGGGGAATAAAAAATTGTTCAATGAGATTGTTGTAGTTTTATGTAAAAAATTCACGACGGCCCACGAAACATTTTGAACATACTTATGCGGCCCTCCAAGGAAAAACTTTGCCCATGCATGGTTTAACCAATACGTTTCAACATCTCCAACTTTCTTCGGTTGCAAGAATATGTCAAAATAAAAGAGATCACACTTTAATCCGACTTTATCGAATTTGTTATTGCTCACTTGCAAGGTTCGGAAAGAAGCAAGATTGATTATTTTCCCGACACTGACTCTGATGATAGCTACAGTTGACTGATGAACCCGCTTTCCTGCGACCCGAAGCATAAACCTACTGGAATGACGAATGTAGTTGTTCGAGATCAGCGAAGATATCAGCTTAAAAGGAAATACTGCGAAGAAAGCCAAGAAGAGTTCTGGATGAAGGTATTTTAAAAAATAATGCTGCAGACAAGGCTGCAGCGAAAAGACTTGTACGTTTCACTTCAACTCATCTCTGTAAGTTTGCATTCTCAACATACGCTTATATAAAAACCAGATACAGGAAAAAAAATTCCAGGTCAAGCGATTTGAGGGTAAATTAACTAAATTTCTCTTAAACCCAAAGACAATAACGAGAAATTCATCCAAACAGATTCATACTATTATAGGCAACTGGACATTAAATTTGCACTGATTCTCTTCTTCTTTTCTTGAACATCCAAACCGCTTTCAGAGTAGCTGTGTAGCGAAATTTTTTTTAGCTCGACAAGGGTGTCCCTACAAAAAAGTTTGGAAACCGCTGCTTAAAGATACAGAATTATCGCAATGAATGTACGTGGAAAAAACAACAATTCTATCGTACTTGATCCTAAAGCTATTTTTAAAACTGAAGTTCAAAATAAAATAGAAAATTATATACCCACTAAAAATTATATATTTGTTAAATTCCGTCAGAAGAATACAATTACGAAAATTACATTGCCAAATCAGGAGACTACAACCGATACAAATAACACACCGGATGGATGAATGCTTTTAAACAACACAGCATTTACTGACTACTCAGAATTTGTCTCTGTTCTAGTTTTAATGCACTTTCACTCAATTAAATACTCGGATGAAACTGTGTCATTGTGCTGTTAGTTAAATCGCTGCTGTTTACAGTTTCGGCAAACAAGATGATGTATAATACAAAAGTTTACTTCGTATTTAGAAGTTCAAGCGGTATAACGAAGAACAAAGTGATCTAGTTGAATGTTCGTTTTTGTTTAAGCAGAGAGCACTGTGTTTATTAGAGGTAAGAACAAAAAACTTTCAATAAATTAATTCGTGTTTACTACTCAGTAGCTGCGATTCATTGCAATTACAAAAAGGTACAAAAGTAGCACACTTAATTTAATATACAGTGCGACCCATCGAAAACGAAACACGCATGCCTTTTGCCATTTTATCTTATTTTTAAAAATTATCTTTCCTGCTTCAACCCTCAAAGAGTGGCAAAATGAACTCCAGAATTTTAAATTGTAATTGGGATCAAACCAGTATATCATTTTATAGCTATTTAAATTCCCTTTTTAATGTTACTTTATTTTTAAATTTGCTCTGATAGTGTTGGAACATATAGCTTCTTTTGGCATAAAAAGTGAGGAATTTAAGGAATTTAATAAATATTGCAAATGCACAATAAAAATGAGAAATAATGTAGGCAGAAATAGTTGTGAACTCACCAAATTAGGTGGTGTGCACTAAATTACTTCAACTTCGGAAGAGACGAACCGCACGCTTCGAGAGTCAATTGAACACACACTTGGCTTATCACTTTTGTCCTTAACATTACCGGTGCGCGAGTATATCGGACACGAGATGGCGTGAACATAACCGCCCACCTAAGATATATTATTTTAAAAGAAGGAGAATGAAGTAGTTGGGCATTTCCTCCAAACGGGGACTACAGATTACCCGCTGCTGTACGGGAGTGAGAGGAGAATTTTATTTAAATAAATTAGATCAAATCAAATCAAAATTAAAATGAAATTAAAGAAAACGAAAGAAACGAAAGTATATTCAGAAAATAATAAAAATTAAGTTGTTATATTAATCAATCATTGTGAGATGGAGTAGTTTATTGACCGGGCGTATAAATATATTGCCGGCAGTTCGGAAGGAGGCAACACGTACAACGCCGTCAGGCCATGGAAAGACCTGTTCTACCGGAGCCATAGGCCAAGAAAGAGGGGAAGTCGAAGATCCGGATAAAAGTACTACTTGTCTGGGTTGTAAATTTGATATACAAGCGTTCCATTTTGGACGAGAAAATTTGGAACATCTTTATTCGTTGGTCCAGCGTTTCCAAAATGAGGACAAAATTTGCCGGATCAGTAGCCAACGATTACGAAGAGACATATTTTCGCTGATGGGCATCTCCGGAAAAACCAAAATAGAAGCGCCAATTAAAAAATATTCTGGGGAGAGATAGTCGGTACAATCATTAGGGTCCGAGGAGAGAAATCACAACGGACGACTATTAAGAACCGCTTCAATCCTAATAAAAATTGTTTTCAATTCTCCAAAAGCGAGGGGTCGTTTCCCGACAAGGCGATGTAATAAACTTTTGGAGGATTTGACACAGGACTCCCAAATACCACCAAAATTAGGGCTGTAAGGAGGGGGATTGAATTTCCAAACAACCTGTAGAGAGGCGAAATTGGTATAAAGCTGTTTTTTGCAAAAGCCAAGTTTTAGCGTCATTTAATTCGCGAATGCACTGACAAAGTTGGTTCCGCAGTCGGAAAATAAAGTAGACGGAGATACAAATCTGGCAAAATAAGACATAAATGCGTCAGTCGTTAGTTACGAAGTTTCAAAGTACAATTTTGGTGCACATGCATACAAAAACACATAAGTAGGTTTTGCAATTGCAGCGTTCTTTCTCGTGGAAATTTTCAATAGAAAAGGGCCTGCGAAGTCAGTGCCGACTTCAGAAACAGCACGAGTTACACGAACTTCAGCGGAGGACGAATTGGACATTAAAGGAGGCGATAGTTTACATTTTAATCTGTAGCACTTGAAGCAATTAAAAATATACTTGCATAAAACGGATTGTGGAGAATTAATCCAATAATGACGTTGAATAAGCGCTTGAGTAGTACATACGAAAGAATGCAAAGATGCCTTGTGATAATCATCACAAATAAGAGTTGTGAAAAGCGTATTCTTGGGTAAAAAGAAGGTATACTTAGATTTATAGGCTAATATAGAGTGGTTTAGTCTACCGCCCAACCCGCGGAGACCATTTGAATCTAGGAAAGGAGTTAGTTTGTTGAGATACCCGTTAAGCGGTTTCCTTTTATTTAAAAGGGCGATTTCTTTGGAAAATATGAGATTTGAGTGATTCTGACGCAAACTGTCGAAGAATCGTTGAGTTCGGAGACTGAAAGAGAGCCAGTACGTCAAGATTTGGGGCGGTAATTGGTGAAAAACGTAGACAATATGCAATTGTACGTTGAAGTTTTCAACGGTTCCGGTCCCGATAAAAACGGAAACACTTTCAACCAGCAATTGATAGTTGTCCCATATTACAAAAAGGTCCTACAGAAATTATTTTTGCGTTTTGAGTCATGAAATCGCTGTCTGCGGTGATTTAAAAGCGATGTATACAATGATTTTTTTAAACCCCGCGGATCGCCAATTTCAGCACATATTTTGGTGTCGTTTCCCATCTCGACCGGTTATACGAGTTGAAAACATTAACGTATGGGCTCGCTTCTTCCATGTACTTGGTGCAGAGAGTTTTACATCAATTTATGCACAATGATAGTTCACAGTACACGCTAGCTTCCAAAGCGCTAATGCAACATACGTATGTTGATGACATCGTTTCTGGCGCATGCTGTTACGAGGAAGCTAAAAACTACAACTTGAGATGATCGAATTATTGAGTCGCGCAGGGTTTCTTATACAAAAATGGTCTAGCAATTCTCAGGAACTACTCGCACCTTGTATCACTTCCGATTTGGAACCGTGCAATTTTCAGATGAAGTTTCGAGAATAAAATTCTGTGGATTAGTTTAGAGCTCCCTTGAAGATGCATTCACTTATTACACGAGTGCTTTTCAAAATCCAGTCACTAAACTATCTATTTTATTGTACATTGCTCACCCGTAACATTTCTCGCAAAGTATTTTTTGCAACAATTGTGGGTTGCTCAGCTAGACTGGAATCAAACCGTTTCTTCTTCTCTCGCCAACGAATGGCATTCTCTCTCCTCTCAATTGTGTTGTTTGTCACAGATCCGAATTTCGCGAAAGTTGTTCACCATGAATGCCACATATCGCTTATTAGGCTTCTGTGACGGAAGCATGAAAGGATTTGGCGCTGCGGTATATTTGCACATTATCAGCGCTATCTCAGTCTCGTGCCATTTGATACAAGTTACAAGCAAGGTAGCAGCTCTCAAATCTCTTACAATCCCCAAACTACAGCTCTCCAATACCTTATTATTCGCTAAATTGGTACCTTCTATCACCGGAAATAATCCGCCTTTTGATTTATTCGAGATTCTTCTGTTCACTGATTTTCCCATTGTTTTGGGATGGTTGGCCACCCTCCACACTTACTCAAAGTATTTGTTGCGAACTGTGTAAACCAAATTTTGAAACTAATTTCCCCTTCACAATGGCGGCACATACCTACTGATCTCAATCCGGCAAATACCGCTTCTCGTGGCCTATTACCCAATGAAATAATTCATAATGAATTATGGTGTTACGGACATGCACCATTTCGACTCTCGGTAGACACTGTATTTTCTTGCGCGACTTTTCAAGCGCCCTCTAGTTTAAACTTATATGAACTAAAAAACTCCGTAGTCTTTAACCACCACCGAACTATTTATTTGTGAACAAATTTTCTCTCGGTTTTCTACCTTATCATGACTTCAACGTACAATCGCATATTGTCTACGTTTTTCAACAATTACCGCCACAAATCTCGGCGTGCTGGCTCTCTCTCAGTCTCCGAACTCAACGATTCTTTGACAGTCTGCGTCAGAATCACTCAAATCTCATAGTTTTCCAAAGAAATCGCCCTTTTAAATAAAAGGAAACCGCTTAACGGGTAGTTCAACAAACTAACTCCTTTTCTAGATTCAAATGGTCTCCTCAGGATAGGCGGTAGATTAAACTACTCCATATTACCCTATAAATCAAAGCATCACCTTTTATTACCCAAGAATACCCGTAAGACCACTCTTATTTGTGATCATTATCACAGGGCATCTTTGAATTCTTCCGCGCTTATTCAACGCCATTATTGGATTAATTCTCTACAACCCGTTTTACGCAAGCATATTTTTAATTGCTTCAAGTGCTACAGATTAAAATGTAAACCATTGCCTCCTTTAATATCCGATTTGCCCTCCGCTCAAGGTCGTGTAACTCGTGCTTTTACTGAAGTCGGCACTGATTTTGCAGGCCCTAAAAATTGGCGATAGTGGACTTTCCACCGCCATTCCGAAGTTTGAAAGTAAATTTGAAAATATGAGCTATTGACGCATATACCAAGTAATTCCATGATCGATGATATACTTAGTTTTGTTCTTTCTTTAAGGTTGTCATCTTTTTCTAGTTTGTTTTTTATAATATTAAGCGTTTTCTTTAGAGGGACATTTGTGAAGAGATTTACTACATCAAAACTTACAATTGTGTGTGTATTTTTAATTTTGATGCTTGATAATTTATCTAAAAAGTGTTAGTTGTTTTTTATGAAAGAATTCGTTTTGCCTGCTAATGGATTTATAATTTTTAGGAGAAATTTTGCTAAATTATGGCATGGTGAATTTATGGAGCTTACGATAGCTCTCAATGGAATGCCTGTTTTATGAATTTTTGGTAGACTGTAAAAGTGGTTTACTGTAATGTGGGACCAGTTTGCTTTTTTCCTTGTTTACGAACTCATTTTTGAATTTGTATAGAGTTTGGTATATTTTATTTTCAATTGATTTTGTTGAGTCCGTTTCTAAATTAGTGTAATTCTCAGTGTTTAAAAGTTCGCTGACTTTTGCGTTGTAATTGTTTTTATCTATTACTACTGTTGGATTGCCTTTGTCAGCAGGTAGAATTATAATTGAGTTATCGTTTTTTTTAAACTTTAAAATTTTCACCTAATCTATTCAAATTAAAGATTAATACATCAAAAACACCTTCAATTTGTGTTATAAATGTCAAACTTAAATTTGTTTATTATTTTGACAACGATCTTAGGCTATGGATCGACACGTAAATAAAGACAATTTTAAAAACTCTGAGTGGTTTAATACCCAAGAAAAATTAAGAAAAATACTGAATAGCGGTGTTCAGAGAAAGCTACCCCTGGAATTTAAATGACAACGAAACTACATAAGGACCGCTTATTCGTTGATGTGTTTCATTAAAATGCGTTTCGCAATATCGTCTGGGTTGGTTTTAATGAGATGTGGAATTTCTTCTAATTTCCAAAATTGTTTGAGTTGGAGATACACTACATTTGATATTTCAATACTCCTCCCGAAGATACTACATTGGCCAGGAAGGGAGTTTTTTCTACCTGTAAAATTTGGAATTTTGCCGAATCCTTGCTGTTCCAAGCAGGGTAGGGATCTTTAGCGTGCATGACAACACTCCCACACGGGACCTTCATTTTACCTCTCATCCGAACGAGGGTGTATTTTTGTGAAAAATGCTCGCCTAACATTTTTCAAGCGGACCGTGTCGGGATTTGAACCCGGGACCTTGGGCATAGTAGTCACACGCATACCAACTGAGTTGGAGATGCAGCGAATCGGAAGTGGTGAACAAAGAAACGTCTTGTACGCATTTGGAGGAAAAACATGACCAATAATAACATAACCAAAAAGTGTGTTTATGCATAGATGCTAACCGGGAAGCATATATGGAGGTTCAGCAGTCATTATCTCAGAAAAGGTATCAGCGCCTAATAATAAACCCACTTTAGCAGGACAAAAAAATTCATTGTCTGCTAATTTGAAATGTTGATAATGCTGAAGTATATGCGAAAGAATATTATCTGTAGGAATTTCACTGGAAATATCCGAAGTCACAGATGTTTCACATTTTAATTTATGATACCATGTATATTTCGAGCGGAAGATACAATTTACTCAAACCTTAGAAATGGCGAGTGAGTTTGCGATTCCAGAAATTTGACGAATTCCAGGGAGTAATTTTAAGCCCATATGCTGAACACAAGCCAGCGAACTGGCATTGATTTGACCGTCAGTGTCTAAAACGGCTCTGATAGGTTGCAAATTACCGCGGGAATCCTTAATCAAAGCTTGAAGTGTACCTAATAATACCGTGCTTGCAGTAGAGGTACTAAAAAAATTACACTGAGAATTTAAATTCGAGGGGCGGCTGTTAATGGGATGGCTAATGAGTTGCTATTTTGCATTATTTCAGAGGGTATAACATGCAAAAAGGTGTGGCGGCGAGGCGACTTACAAAATGTGCAAATACCAGTGGATTTGCAGCTGATTTAAATGGTTTCCTAAGCATTTAGTGCAACGTTTTAATTTTTGAATTAAAGCGTGTTGCTCAGAAAATCCCATTTTGGCAAAGAGTTTACAAACATAAATCTTGGGAGTTTGCTGACAAATCGGACAAATAATTTGTGATCTTGGGGATTTACTAGCAATTATTGTATTATTCAACAATAAGGTTTTGGATGTATAATTCTTATTACGAGATTGAGAAGAATTGTGAGGCTGATTAATTTCCGAACAACTGTCAGAATTCATTTCTGCGGTTTTTGCTTGTGCATTTACAAATTCAGAAGAGTTGCTCAAGTGGGATCGTTACCAGCGTTTTCTTTGAGGTCAAAAGCAGTTTTGCTTTTGCGGTCTAAATTTCGACAAGAAATACAGAAGAGTAAATAATCAGACAAATCGTTTTTTAGATCAATGGCCTTTAAGCCGTTTACAGAATTTACATGTGTTTGTAAATACTACGAAAGATTGTAGTGATATGAACTATTGATAGGTTTGAAATTAAGTAATTGTTGCATATAATAATGGGATTTTATTCGAATGCAGGTATATATTTCTTTTAATCGCTACTAAGTAACAACATATTGACTTTCCTGTACCTAAATATTACTAATCAAACTTAGAGCATCACCTTTTAAGCACTTGCGTAAATACTAAAATTTCAATAGCTCCGGGAGCTCGGTATCGTGTACCAAAGTAGAAAAGAGCTGAAAAATGATCCCATTGATCAATTGAGCCGTCAAATTGCGAAAGACTCAGTGGAGACAGAGGGTCATTTGATTAGAATGAAGGTTGCTTTCAGCCTTCGTGTGTGCTATTTTTAGTTCGTTGTGTTTAGTGAAAATGGCGTCAAAAAGCCTATCAAACGAATCGACATCAAGTTTTACATGATCCCGTTTATCTGGAAGTTGGGAGTTGAAGCCAATGACATCATCGCAGACGGTAGCAAATTGAGATTGTAATTCCTTTTTTCTCGTTATGCGTGCTTCAACATGACATTTGATTGTTCAACGCTCCACCCCAAGGTACTACATTGGCCAGAAAGCGAGTTTTTTTATCTGGAAAATTTTGAATTTTTCCGAACCCTTGCTATTCCAAGCAAGGTAGGGATCTTTAATGTGCGTGACAACACTCACACACGGGACTTCCATTTTACCTCCCATCCCTACGAGGGTGTATTTTTGTGAAAAATGCTCACCTAACATTTTTCAAGCGGATCGTGTCAGGATTTGAACACGGGACCTTGGGCATAGTGTGACACATACACCAAGTACGGCACGGAGCCGTCTGCGTGCTTCAACATTATAATTTAATTAAGAGCCGCTATGCTTGCGGCCACGTCCCCAATGCTCCACCCGAAGATACTACATTGAGTTTAAACGCGAAAATATAAACGTGCTCCTAAGTATTCTAACTTCAAAATTACTGCGTGCTTCAACAGTTGCTAATTTGGATTTGTCAAAATTGTTAAAGAAATCAAAAACTGTGGTTAATCTAGAAAACGACAATTTTAATTTCGATTGAGGAGTTTTGTTATCAGCCATAATATTATTGGTGCACGTAACTAAATATAATGATTCAAGATGACACAGGTGTGCAGAATTGGAATGTGGACAATGCAACTTCATCGCTAGTTTATTGCTAGTTGAATGAATTAATTTAATTCGTTCGTTATCAGAGTTTGTTAAGGACAATATGTTTTGGCGTAGAAAGCCAGGAACTTAAGGAATTTAATAAATATTGCAAATGCACAATAAAAATGAGAAATAATGTAGGCAGGAATAATTGTGAAATTACCAAATTAAGTGGTATGCAATAAATTACTTCAACTTCGAAGGAGACGAACCGCACGCTTCGAGAGTCAATTGAACACGCACTTGGCTTATCACTTTTGTCCTTAACAATACTGGTGTGCGAGTATATCGGACATGAAATGGCGCGGACATAGTTTTTAATATAGGTAGACGTGGTGTTTTGTTTATGGTTTTTGTTTAGTAATTAATATAAATCAAATAACGTTTGCCTTTAGACTTTAGACTTTCTATTCAGCCTTATAAAACTTCATCTTAAAACTTACGTAATGTTAACACCCAACTTATAAAAAAACCTTCTTACGTCACCCGTTTGCACATTGTTTGCACATGTAAGTATATTTAGTATTTTTGCTTGCACATATTTCGTATAAAAGTTAATCAAGAAACAATTTTAGGAGACCAACTTCACACTGGCCCAGCAACCTCAAGCAAATCGTTCACAGATCACGAAACAAGTTGATTTTTCGTTTGCACACTTTTAGTTTAAGAGTTAATTGACATTAACCTTTGCAGTATTCCCTATGCGCTTATGCTCAAAATGCGCAAAAATCGATTATAATAAGCGTAGTCGGCACATTTTCCTTTGAAGTTTACAAACCGCAATGCGTTTTTGTGTGAACACCTATAGGCAAATTTTTTTAAATTTTGTCATATAGGGTTAACTACACACATGGCAAATATTGCATTTTTGCAAAATTCTGATAGGTGACGTAAATCAGAAAATCTTTGTTTTTGTATTACAAGCTCTTAGTATTATTATATGTGAAGTTAGTCTGTATGACAAAAATAAAAAATTATTTTACCTACATGTGCGCACACAAAGGTCATTACGTTTTGTAATGTGCAGACGAAAACGTGTTTATTAAGCTCATTATAATAGGTTTTTGGCACATTTTGAATAGTAGTTGCTGCATAGGAGATACTGCAAAAGTCAATGTCAGGTAATTTTTGAATTAGAAGTGTACAAACGAAAAATGAACCATTTTCGTTAAGTGCAAACAATGGTCTATCCATTTCGTCGGTTTAAACTTAATTTCTTGAGGACCGGGCTAGTGTCAAGTTGACTCCCAAAATTATATCTTAAATAGCTTAAACGAAAAGTGTGCAAATAAAAAATACCAGATGTGCATACATGTGCAAACAATGTGCAAACGAGTGACGTATAGAAAATTAGGTTTTCCAAAGTTGGACGCTAACTTCACACGGGTCATTTTAAGACGTTCAAGTGTTGATAACCTACTGGTAGCATTATTTTTCATATTCAAAGACCAATAATGACCATTTAATAGTTAAAATATGTATTAAATTTTTTAATAATTTTGTAGTTAAAAGGTTATACCTACAGTATATTTTTACATCATATTTACTTATTTTTGCAGATTGTAAAGATCCAGAATGGGAAACTTCTCTGTTACCTCAACTTTTCTTTTATTAACCTTAGCAGTTGCAATATCCGCACCGACTACAAAGCAATGCAAATGTTGGGAAGGATATAACGCACAATGTGACCCTGATGGAACGTGTGAATGTTTTGGTGTTCGAGTACTACTCTTTATGCCATGCAATATTCCACAACCACCAGTATGTAAGTGTTCAAAAGCAGCAACTGGAGTTATGGAAGATGCCACCGGTGTATGGTGCACTCGCTATCGAGAAGGAATGGAAATTAAGCGGTGGAGCTGTGAAAACCGGAGGGAGTGGGATGCATTTCATTTACAGAACCCAGGGTTCAAAACCAAATACCATCGCCGAGGGTAGATGAATACATTCACAAAACAATCATAAGTTATTTATAAAAAGTTACAATAAACTTCTAAATATTTTTGTTTTTCGACTAGTACAGTAGATAATTTTTGAGTTTAAAAATCTACTTTCACATTTAATACTCGCATAATAGATTTGTTTGTAATTATTTTTGATGTAAGTTGTGGTATCAAAGCTAGAATTACAAACAACCAAACAGAATTGTATGGTTAGATTGTTTTTATATCTTTTAATGAAGATATATGCGTTTTGTAGTCTTATATCGTGCTCCCAAGCAAACATTAATACAACTTCAAAATATCAAATATGAAAAAGAAACCGACCACAGAATTCCATTTCTGGATACGCTGGTCGTCAGATCTCCCACAAATAATCTTAAGTTTGACATTCAAATAAACCTACTGATTCTGGCAGGTATATAAATTATCTCTCAAGCCATCCTTTTAAACACAAGGATAACACTATTATGTGCTTAAAGCAACGTCATCATCATCATCATTAAATCCTCAATCCTGGAACTTGTTAGACGCGTACCATCATTGTTTCCTATTCTATGCTAACCTACACATTCCCTGAAATTGCCACAGTCTGCGTCTTTCACTATCTGTGTGCAATAGCCTGATCTAGGTTTACATCTACCTCTTTTTTCGTATCTCTGCTTGTAATATATCGCGTACTATTCCCTTCCTGCTTTTTTTGTTTCCAGAGATATCTTTATTCCCCTACTATTTCTATAACCTCTTTGTTACTAACTTTGTCTGTCCATGCTATCATCCTCATACATCTAAAACACAACATTCTAGAAGGCTTCTGTCTCTTCCTGTCTGCTTTTCCTACTACCCCAGTGACTTTTTGGGATGAATGAGGTGATATAGATATGCTAATTATAGGGAAGGACCAATTGCTTTTTGTAGCAATACCGATTGGCGGTGGAGCGGTTATGTAATAACTAAAAACAACTACACCAAACTACTTAATAAAGGGTATAAATACCTTAAAGCCTGTGCCGCTGTGGGCAATAAACGTTCACACACAAAGCTTGCGGACAACCAAGAACACGCTCGTCCGGGTGATGGTGTCGCTTTCAAAAGCTCTCACACAACCGTCTTCTGAAAGGGTTCGAATGCAACTGTGTTCTTCAACGGTTCGCGTACGACTGTCTGTTCACGCACTTTTACTGCCGGTATAAATGTTTCACTAAAAACTGTAGGATACCCGCACGAAAGTATTTATTGTCACCAATACCAATAAATGTTCGATGATGACGTAACACCCAGTTTCATAGATGTACTGTGCTGTGCTCCAAACAACGTATTCAAAAACTTTCTGAACCCGAATTACTTAATAAAAATTAAATGAATTATTTACCCTACTCAATAACTCCTACATGAAATCTCCAAAAAAATATTATACTCGAATAATCTATATACATCCGTTCACGATATATCAAGAGTCACCAAATTTAAGAATTTTCTGTTCATTCAAAGGTTTACACCTCAACTTGTTAGCATATTGAACAACTTGACATTTTTAAAGCATGTTCCTCTGAAAAGTTGGTTGGTGATTTATTTACTAAATTAAAAGGTAATACGGATAAGTCTCTTTGTAGTAACATTATTTACCAGATTGGATGTAGTTTCAAAAAATCGTATGTTGCTCAGTTGAAATAGTGGCTAAAAACGCATAATAATACACAAAAGTGATGCCAAGATTGGAAAACCTTATTATGCTTTGTTGTCGCATTTGTATAGCACTAAACATATGACGAGTTTTGATAATACGAAGATTTTGGATATGGAAAGCAACTACTGCAAGAGATTTCCCAGAAATCGTTTTATATACTTCAACAGATTAATCCTATCAACAGCAAATTGGATATCAATAACTTGAATGTTGTGTATTCGGATATTTATATATTGAATAACTTTCGCTTTCGTGGATAGGTAAGGCTTTTAATATGTGGGCATGTTAGTGTGCGCGATTTACTTTATCCTTGGGTTATTTTACGTCTTTTTACATACAGATATGCGTTTCTTAATTTTGTCTAGCCATAGTCGCTGTGACTTTCCCTAGATAAACTATTGTTGTTAGTGCCCAGTGTTTTAGTTCTAAATTTATGTGTTTTAATTTGGGTTTCAATGACCTCTCGTAACCGCTTGTCACGTAAATAAAATAAACGGAACGTGACAACATATATATATATATATATATATATATATATATATATTATAGTGGTTTTAAAAGATTAAAGGTAAATATAAACGAAGCAATTTCAAAACACCCTGTACAAAAGGAACAACCAGAATTTACGTGTAAACTTTATTCCAGTTAGTTTATTTTTAAGTAACAGGTATTAACAAAATTTTACAAACATTGAATGAAATTTAGTAGGTTTGCAAAATAAATAAATGGTAGAAGCCAATGTCATTAATTTATTAATTTAATTGAGTTTAATTGAACGGTTATTTACGTATAATATGCATAAAAGCGTGTAAAAATTAATAATACCAAGGTGACACGCGTTGCTAACAAACAAATATATCGGTGGGGTTGAAATACGTGGAAAATCTAACTCGTAGAAGTGTTATTTAAAACGCTCGTTAAGATTAAACACCTGCAGAATTTTAAATGTCAAGTTCCAATTATTTTTGTAGATAAAGCTACAAGTTTTAAAGAATATCAGTAAACCATCGCAGGTGTTCCCAGTAAATACTAACGAGAAGTGATTTAAAGCACGTAACAGTCCACGTGGGGTAGATAGCAGATGGTCAGAAATATCGATTTTCTACCACTCACACCAGGTTAGAAAGAGACGTAGAAAACGCATAAGCAAGGGACAGCGTGAGATAGGCGGGACTTGTAGGACGTCAGTGAATATACGATTGGGTCGATATTGTTAGTTTGACGCGACACAAACACGAGCGTAGTGCATATTAATTTTCAGAAAAATATCGTAACGACGTGCTGAAATTCGCGGACTTAGAAATCGGTTGAGCAAAATTTTAAGAACGTGTTGTTGTAGATGGGGATTTCGGATGAAAGGCGGCCAGGACGTGGCGGCCTAAGTTCTAAAAAAGTTATTGGAGAACATGGTAAAGCCCTTTAATATTTCGATCGCTTCAAACGACGTTATCACGAGTTGTAAGTAGAATAAAATTATTTTTAATTATATTGCATGGTGAATTGCTAATAATTTGTACGCGGTTTTTGTGCCGAGATTACTTTTTTTTTTAATTGAGGTATCACCTTTAATTTTTTTAACAAGCTCGTGTCGTATCGTTAAGTAACGTGGATTAAAGTAAATTATTGTGAAAGATGTATAAGTAATTTAGATTTGGAAATTGGATACAACGTGAAGGCAGCGCTAGCAGCTCAACTTACATGGAGTTCTTCTACTAATAGCCAGAAGCGGCTTGCAAAGCAGAGAAAAAAAACAAATACCATCGACCACGGAGCAGAGATCTTCTAGAAATTCCTGGTAACGCTTTGAAATTGTGTTGCTATAAACTATGAAACTATGAATATTGGGTGATGTATGAGACTAATTTTGAAGGTATTGTGCATTATTTTGTGTATTGAACATAATACATATAACTAACTTTATTATGGTATTTAAATAGAAATCTGAAGGTGTGTATAAAGCGTATTAACGTTCCATCAGGAAGTTACAATTTGTGAAGAGTACATGGGTGTTTTTTTTTGTTTGTTGTAACAGTATGCAAAGTATAAGGGCATACATTATGCATAATTAACTGGGTTATCATGAGCTCACAATACTCCAGAGTTTAGTTAGATTTAAAATAAATTAGATAAAAGGAATAAGAAATAAAATATTGTTCAGGGCCCATTTACTCCGGGTACATTTTTATGTGTTTCATAATTTAAATTAAAAATACAGGACAGTTACAAAATAGGATTTATTGAGGTGTAACTTGATCACGGAAATGTGGATAAAATTTAATTTTATTTGTAAATAGTGAAAAATAAAAGATTGTATGTTTGTTGTATTTTTGTGGTTTCATTGGGAGTGTGCGTGAATGATAGAATATGAGAGTGAATCTAGATATCCAAGAGGAGGTCCAACTGAGCTAGCCGGAAGCAGTTGAAGAAGGCAATTCAACCGAGGAAGACAGGAAAACGGGTAAGAAATTATGTTTTTTGAATTATTTATTCTTTGAGAAATTTTCTATTATGAACAATTTTCGAGTTTTGAAAATTAAATAAAATTTTCGAATATATTTCTTTAAAAGAGGAATTTACCCGGGGACCACGGCAATATATATATATATATATATATATATATATATATTACTCATATTTAGACCAGGGTAGAAAATTAATGGATTACATCAAATAATTTCAATCACCGTGTATAAGGAAGTTTATTAGATAATACGCTTTATTAAAAACCCGTGGAGAATAAAAATTCATTCGTTTTATTAAAAATAAGAGATTAAAATTATTTACAAGACGCTTTATATAAAAATAAGCAGTTTTAAAATGCTCAACGTGTAATTTAATTATTCCAAAGTAAAGAATCAAATGGAAATTACGTGCAAGATTTATATTAATTGATTCAAGTTTGGGCAACGAGTATTAAACGAAATGTACAAATAATAATTGAATATTTAATTAGGATTCACTAAAAATTAAAGAGTATTAATTTTAATTGAAGTTAATTGAACCGTTAGTAACAGATAATATCTATAGAAACTTGTAAAACCCAAGATTATAATACCAGAAAATAAAGCTCTGAGAATTAATATTATGTTGAACACCTGCGTAGTTTAAATGTCACATACGGCGAAAAGTTTGCAGATAACAAATGGTTTCAGAGAATCTTGGGAAAACGTCGCATAATAGTTACGAGAAATGCTAAAGGTGGGTTATTTCACACTCCATGTGGACTAAAATAATCGATAATACAGAATATCACTTTGCATCAATAAGAACAGGTTAGATAGAGACAGATAATATGCGCAAGACCGAGACACATATAGTAAAAGGCGTGAGTAGCGCAACGTCATGGGGTTGCGATTGGTTAAAAGTAAAGGCAAACTTGAGAGGTAAAAATAACAGTTCTGTATAAAATTTAATCGGTTATTTCCAGACGTTGCGTGCCGTGTTGAAATTTCTGAAATTTAACTGGGGTGAGTACTAAATTCGTAAAACCGACGCGCGAACGACAGACTGGGAACATAGAATGAGGAATTCTTTAGAATTACCCGTTTTGAGGACAAAAGCGACGTGCCGGCTTTTTGCTATATATACCGAGATGAATATAAACAAGCCCTCTTAGACTCTTAGACTTTTGACTATTCGATGCGTTAAAAGCTCTTACATCCGCGACTTGATTGAAGATGTTAAACAGTGCATTTTAGTTTGATAAAATAATTTAAAATTTTGCTCGTATATTTTAGTGATTCAAAATAGTTGGTTATTTACGTGCTAACATGAATGTACTTCAGTGCACTTAGATACAAGGTAATAAAATTTAGTTTCACTGTACCAATTAGCAAAATTTACAACGACAAATGTATACACAAAAGTAGGCAGTTTTGGCGTATATTGGTGAAAGAAGTATGAAGTTATTTGCTATTTTTCGGGGTGTTAATAATTAAATGGTTCAAATACGTGTCTGGATCCACGAAACAAGGGTCAGATATACATAGATGAGTTCCGGAAAAGCCCAGAAACAACTTTAAATAAATGGTGATGGAGAAAATTTTAAAAGCGTTGAGAATTAGAAGCCGTAAATATAATCCTGTTGGAATGGTGTGATTAACTAAAGGGACGATGTACTTTGAAGCTACGAGGACAGTAACCTTCAGGTAAATTATACTATTTTGTCTGACATTTTTGTGTGTGTTGAATAACTTTATAATTGATGTACTTTAAATGGACATTAGTGAAATTGTACTAACCATAAAATTTTAATTTTAAGATGAAATTTGCTTGTTGAAGTAGAAAGGGTATTTAGTTTTGATGTTCGGTAATATGATGAAAATTTGGGTATGTCTTTGAGCTCAATTAGACGAACCTGGTTAATTAACGTAAAGGGGTGGTAGATGCTCCTTTATACTCAGACTCCGGTCTGCTTATATTGTTATATTAATTAGTAGGCATCCAACAAGGACTTTAATTTTGGATGCACATTAAAATGATAATAAAATTAATCTTGAAATTCTTTAAAGTGAAATTTATGCTGAGTTTTAATTTTGAAATTTTAATGTATTCTGAATATTGATGTAAATAGAGTTAACGTTGATGTTTTTGGTAGGAATGTGTTGTTTTTTTATGAATGAGGAGGTTTATAACATTAGGTGAGCAGCCGAGGCGAAAAGAGGATCACAGCCGTTTATGACGCCCAATCTGTGGGACTAGAATTTTTTGTTGAAAGGACCCAGTTCCCGCATTCAAAGGAGTATATCACAGCAATATATATATATATATATATATATATATATATATATATATATATATATATTATACTCATATTTAGACCAGGGTAGAAAATTAAATAATCACATCAAATAATTTTAATCACCGTGTAGAAGCTTTGGGAAATAATACGCTTTATTAAAACCATGAAGCATAAATAAATTCGGTCGTTTCAGTAAAAATAAGAAATTTAAAATCATGTACAAGACGCTTTATATCAAAAGAAACAGTATTAACAAGCTCTACGGGTAATGTAATTATTCCTAAACAAATGGAAATTACGTGCAAAATTTATATTAATTAACCATATTTTAAGTAACCGGTAGCAAAACAAAGTGTACACATAATAATTAATAGTTAACTTGTATTCGCTAAAAATGAAAGGATGGAAGTCAATTTTAATTGGAGTTAATTAAACCATTATTAATAATAAGCATAAAAGTGTGAAAATCCAAGATTATAATACCAGAAAATAAAGCTCTGAGAATTAATATTATTTTGAACACCTGCGTAGTTTAAATATCACGTACGGCGAAAATTGGGTAGATAACAAATGGTTTCAAAGAATCTTGGAGAAACCGGGGCTTAATGTTCACGAGAATGTGCGATACGGGGTTATTTAACCCAGATAGTCCACATGGACTAAAATATAATCGATAATAAAGAATATCAATTTGCACCAATACGAACAGGTTAGAAAAGGAAAGAGAAAATGCGTCAAGCAAAGACACATATAGTAAAAGGCGTGATTTAAGCAACGTCACGAGGGTCACAATTGGTTGAAAATAGGATGCAAATATCAGAGGTAGAAACAACAATTTCTGTACAAAATTAATTAGTTTTTCTCGGACATGTTTGCGTGCCGTGTGTGAATTTCTGAGTTTTAAATGGGGCGAGTGAAAAATTCGTAAAAACCTACGCGCGAGCGACGGACTGGGAACATGGCATGAGAAATTCTTTAGAATTACCCGTTTTGGGGAACAGACCGACAGACAGGCTTTTTGCTATATATACCGAGGTGAATATAAACAAGCGCTCTCTTAGACTTTTGACTATTCGATGCGTTAAAAGCTCTTACATCCGCGACTTGATTGAAGATGTTAAACAGTGCATTTTAGTTTGATAAAATAATTTAAAGTTTGCTCGTATATTTTAGTGATTCAAAATAGTTTGTTATTTATGTGCTAACATGAATGTACTTCAGTGCACTTAGATACAAGGTAATAAAATTTCGTATCACTGTACCAATTAGCAAAATTTACAACGACAAATGTATACACAAAAGTAGGCAGTTTTGGCGTATATTGGTGAAAGAAGTATGAAGTTCTTTGTTATTTTCGGGGTGTTAATAATTAAATGGTTCAAATACGGGTCTGGATCCACGAAACAAGGGTCAGATATACACAGATGAGTTCCGGAAAAGCCCAGAAACAACTTTAAATAAATGGTGATGGAGAAAATTTTAAAAGCGTTGAGAATTAGAAGCCGTAAATATAATCCTGTTGGAATGGTGTGATTAACTAAAGGGACGATGTACATTAAAGCTACGAGGACAGTAACCTTCAGGTAAATTATACTATTTTGTTTGACATTTTTGTGTGTGTTGAATTACTTGATAATTGATTTACTTTAAATGGACATTAGTGAAATTGTACTAACCATAAAATTTTAACTTTAAGATGAAATTTGCTTGTTTAAGTAGAAAGGGTATTTAGTATTGATGTTCGGGAATATGATGAAACTTTGGGTATGTCTTTGAGCTCAATTAGACGAACCTGGTTAATTAACGTAAAGGGGTGGTAGATGCTCCTTTATACTCAGAGTCCGGTCTGCTTATATTGTTATATTAATTAGTAGGCATCCAACAAGGACTTTAATTCTGGATGCACATTAAAATGATAATAAAATTAATCTTGAAATTCTTTTTAAAAACTGAATTTTATGCTGAAATTTAATTTGAAAATTTAATGTATTCTGAATATTGATGTAAATAGAGTTAACGTTGATGTTTGTGGTAGGAATGTGTTGTTTAATTTTATGAATGAGGAGGTTTATAAAATTAGGTGAGCAGCCGAGGCGAAAACAGGATCACAGCAGTTTATGACGCCCAATCGGTGGGACTAGAATTTTTTTGTTGAAAGGACTCAGTTCCCGCATTCACAGGAGAATATCACAGCAGAATATGGCGACCCAAAAGTGAGGCTCGAGTTCCAAATAAAATTTTTGTGATTTTATTCCAGGAAACTGGCGATCTGAGAGAGAGAGTTTCTGTGTGTGTATAAATTTAAGAGTATTTTAGAGTGTGTGAGAGTGATTAGAACGTATGCAGAGAAAGGAGTGGTTAAGGAGTCAAGGAGTGGAAATTGGAAGTGACGATAGTGCATTGTGTGGGAAAAATTCGAAAATGGAAGAAGCTGGAGGCAGTAGAGATCAGTCGAGGACGGAATCAGGGGATCAAGGAAATGAGTTAATGATGAGAATGTTAGAGGAAATGCGATTAGCTAGGGAGGAATCCAATAGAAAATTAGAACAGCTAAGCGATGAATCGAATAGAGCGAGAGAGGACTCAAATCGGAAATTTGACCAATTAAATCAGGAATTAGGGGATAAAATAGAAAAATCGACGAGAGAATTTTCAGAATTTAAAAATAGTCTTACCGTAAAGATGGGGGAAGTAGAAAATAGGGTTGATAAAAATGAGCGTGACATTACAGGTCTTCGACAGGAAATGGGACATTTAAAGTCCGAAGTACGCATGTTCTGTGAAGAAGAGATTAATGTAAAAATGACTGAAGTGACGGACTCATGTAGGGATCAGTTAGGCAGGGTAGAACGCGAAGTTAGTAGTATTAAATACAACATGTCAAATTTAACGGGGGATGGTCCCAGATTTTCTACAGGTGGAGTATCATTGGACCAACACATGAAGTTTTATGGCGATAACAGGGTAAATCCACAAATTTTTATTAATAGTGTAAGAAATCTAGTGGGAAATTTATTTGACGAACAGACTAAACTGAATACGATAAAGGCTTTATTAAAGGACAACGCGGAAGCATGGTACAATTTAGTAGGACAGGACATAGACACGTATCAGGACTTTGAAAACAAATTTTTAAAGCACTACTGGAGTGACCACAGACAAGACCAGGTACGAGACGACTTAATCACAGGGAAATTTAAGGAGAATTTTCAGGAAGTAGGAGCAATATGCTATACGCAAGTATAGCATAGCAAAGCAACTGAACCCACCACTGACGGACCGACAAATTATTAAGTATTTATCACGACACTTCGAGGTAGAAATAAGACAGCACGTAGCACTACAGAACATAGTGGACAGAGAAATGTTTTTGGAATACCTGCAGAGGTACGACGACGTAAGTAGTGGACGACCTCGGATAATAGGGAAAGACAGATCAACACAGTTAGGTTTGACAATAGAAGGGACAACTACGCTAGACGGGGGAATAGTTACGAATACCAGCGACAGAATTGGGAACAGAGACGACCATACGTTAGGAGTAATAGTTTAGGAAGGGGACCTGCACCGAGACCGGGACCTACCAGAATGAATAGTTCACCAGACATGAGCGGGACTGCTAATACAGACACGGAACGAGTGGAAACGCCTAGGACATACGCTGAGGTGACGGCTAGACCAGGACCGAGTAGGGAAAACAGACCTGGACAGGATTTTTAGAACGCGACAGACCACTAGATTTCAGTGTAAATGTGTATGAACATCCACGTGAATTTTTCAAAATTGAGGAGGAAGTAGAGCCAGAAACTGAGGAAAAATTATGTTTGCCAATTATTAATATAGAAATTTTTGAGAATAATGTAGAAGTATTACTTGATACAGGGGCAGAGGCGAGTTTAATATCGGAGGAATTCGTCAGCAAAATTAGGGATAAGGTTTGTGATAGAATTATGCCTATAAAGCGTAGCCATTTAGTAGCTCCAAATAAAAAGAAGTTTGCTGTAGTAAATAGTGTTGTGGTGCTTAGGATAGATATAGGAGGTTTAAGCTGTGAACAGGAGTTTGTAATTGTGCCTGGACTGAAGTTTCAGAGCATTTTAGGTGTTGACTGTATGATGAAGTTAGGGGTTTTGATAGATATGGAACGGAAGGTAATAAGGATTAAGGATAGGGTAGTGCCATGGAAGGGCAGTTATGAAGTCACAGAGGATGATACGGGGTTTAGTATTAATGTAGTAGAGGTAGAGGATGATAAAGGTAGACAGATCAACACAATAAGATGTCCAGAGGATAGGAGAGTAGAGGTTCAAGCTTTAGTACAAAAACATGCAGAATTAGTGGTGGTAGAAGTAACAGCAGCATATCGGGAGCAGGTGAAGGCAGAAATATTTTTGACGAGGTTAAGTGGCAAGTTTGTTTTTAATAAAGTAGATTTAAGGAATTCATTCTGGCGGATTCCATTACACAAGAATTCTAGAAGGTACGTAGGATTTTCCGTAGAGAGAAAAATCGAGAATTGTAAAGTAGTATCGTTTGGTTTGTCGGCAGAAAGGGACACAATGATAAATGAGAAACAGGCAAGTGTAGGGACTGAAGAAGAAGTAATATTTAAGTGTAAGGATAATAGGGATGATAAGTTTATTGTATGTGAGAGAACAGGGATGTTAAGTATAGATATAGAAGGGGGAGAAATAGGGATGAAGAGTATTAGGATAGTTAGACGAAAGACTTGGAGGGTCAAGAAAGAGTTAGATTTAAATAACTTGATGAACAAAGGATAGAGATAGGTGAATTTTAGTATAGATATAGGAATAAGAATAGAATAGAGAGTAGATATAGGTGTATATCGAAGAGTAGAAGTAGATGTTTATAGAAAATAAAGCTAGGTATAGGATAAATATGGGAGATAAGTAGAAATAGGTTTAGGATGAGAATAAAGAGTAAATGTAGGAAGAAAATAAGATAGGTTAAGTGTAGATATTTCATAGAAGATTAGTGGAGAGTTAGGAATAGAGTAAGAGTAGGATAGGTATATAGGATTAGGTAGGGGGAAGTAAAGTATAGTGAAGATTAGTTAAAAGTTAGGAATAGGATAGGTATATAGGATGTATATAGGATTAGATGGATAAGTAGCATGAAGTTAGGGATAATTTCAGTTTATAGAAGTAGGTGAGAGTTAGGAATAGGATAGGGATATAGGATAGGTGTAAATTTTTTTGTGGATTGGAGACAAAGTAGGTAAGTTAGATAGATAAGGGTAGAGAGAGATAGGCAATTTTTTTTGTAATTTTTTTTTGTCTAAATGCTTTATATTTGCATTCAAATAAGTGGGATTATTTGTATTCAAATAGGGGGAAAGTACTCATATTTAGACCAGGGTAGAAAATTAAATAATCACATCAAATAATTTTAATCACCGTGTAGAAGCTTTGGGAAATAATACGCTTTATTAAAACCATGAAGCATAAATAAATTCGGTCGTTTCAGTAAAAATAAGAAATTTAAAATCATGTACAAGACGCTTTATATCAAAAGAAACAGTATTAACAAGCTCTACGGGTAATGTAATTATTCCTAAACAAATGGAAATTACGTGCAAAATTTATATTAATTAACCCTATTTTAAGTAACCGGTAGTAAAACAAAGTGTACACATAATAATTAATAGTTAACTTGTATTCGCTAAAAATGAAAGGATAGAAGTCAATTTTAATTGGAGTTAATTAAACCATTATTAATAATAAGCATAAAAGTGTGAAAATCCAAGATTATAATACCAGAAAATAAAGCTCTGAGAATTAATATTATTTTGAACACCTGCGTAGTTTAAATATCACGTACGGCGAAAATTGGGTAGATAACAAATGGTTTCAAAGAATCTTGGAGAAACCGGGGCTTAATGTTCACGAGAATGTGCGATACGGGGTTATTTAACCCAGATAGTCCACATGGACTAAAATATAATCGATAATAAAGAATATCAATTTGCACCAATACGAACAGGTTAGAAAAGGAAAGAGAAAATGCGTCAAGCAAAGACACATATAGTAAAAGGCGTGATTTAAGCAACGTCACGAGGGTCACAATTGGTTGAAAATAGGATGCAAATATCAGAGGTAGAAACAACAATTTCTGTACAAAATTAATTAGTTTTTCTCGGACATGTTTGCGTGCCGTGTGAATTTCTGAGTTTTAAATGGGGCGAGTGAAAAATTCGTAAAACCTACGCGCGAGCGACGGACTGGGAACATGGCATGAGAAATTCTTTAGAATTACCCGTTTTGGGGAACAGACCGACAGACAGGCTTTTTGCTATATACACCGAGGTGAATATAAACAAGCGCTTTCTTAGACTTTTGACTATTCGATGCGTTAAAAGCTCTTACATCCGCGACTTGATTGAAGATGTTAAACAGTGCATTTTAGTTTGATAAAATAATTTAAAGTTTGCTCGTATATTTTAGTGATTCAAAATAGTTTGTTATTTACGTGCTAACATGAATGTACTTCAGTGCACTTAGATACAAGGTAATAAAATTTCGTTTCACTGTACCAATTAGCAAAATTTACAACGACAAATGTATACACAAAAGTAGGCAGTTTTGGCGTATATTGGTGAAAGAAGTATGAAGTTCTTTGTTATTTTTCGGGGGTGTTAATAATTAAATGGTTCAAATACGTGTCTGGATCCACGAAACAAGGGTCAGATATACACAGATGAGTTCCGGAAAAGCCCAGAAACAACTTTAAATAAATGGTGATGGAGAAAATTTTAAAAGCGTTGAGAATTAGAAGCCGTAAATATAATCCTGTTGGAATGGTGTGATTAACTAAAGGGACGATGTACATTAAAGCTACGAGAACAGTAACCTTCAGGTAAATTATACTATTTTGTTTGGCATTTATGTGTGTGTTGAATTACTTGATAATTGATTTACTTTAAATGGACATTAGTGAAATTGTACTAACCATAAAATTTTAACTTTAAGATGAAATTTGCTTGTTTAAGTAGAAAGGGGTATTTAGTATTGATGTTCGGGAATATGATGAAACTTTGGGTATGTCTTTGAGCTCAATTAGACGAACCTGGTTAATTAACGTAAAGGGGTGGTAGATGCTCCCTTTATACTCAGACTCCGGTCTGCTTATATTGTTATATTAATTAGTAGGCATCCAACAAGGACTTTAATTCTGGATGCACATTAAAATGATAATAAAATTAATCTTGAAATTCTTTTTAAAACTGAATTTTATGCTGAAATTTAATTTGAAAATTTAATGTATTCTGAATATTGATGTAAATAGAGTTAACGTTGATGTTTGTGGTAGGAATGTGTTGTTTAATTTTATGAATGAGGAGGTTTATAAAATTAGGTGAGCAGCCGAGGCGAAAACAGGATCACAGCAGTTTATGACGCCCAATCGGTGGGACTAGAATTTTTTTGTTGAAAGGACCCAGTTCCCGCATTCAAAGGAGTATATCACAGCAATATATATATATATATATATATATATATATATATATATATATATATATATATATATTGTAACGTTCCGTTTATTTTATTATAATTAATTCATTTAATAGGTATAAGTTTTCCCAAGTCAGCTTCTTTACATATTTAATAATTTAATAGGCGTTTAAATTTCATTGTTTGCCGAATGCTCCATAATATTTAAATTTAAGTGATAAATGTTTAAACGTCCTTGATGCGCAGCGCACTTCCCCTTTTGTTCGTTGGGCTTTTGGAGAAATTTGTAGAAGCACGTTGACCTTTTTCGTGATGTAGCTCTTAAAATCAAGTTATTGACGTTCTTTAGTTATTGCTAATATAGCGGATTTGTACTGAGTTATTTCGATTTATACTGTTCATGAACCTTAAGTTGTTCTAGAGATTTTACTAAATGTATTTTGTAAAATGTAATTCCAAGTTACGCATTTATGAAATCGATAATAATACTTGTGGCAAACTAGTATTTATTTTATCGGTCCGTGTATCGGAAAATGGTTTTGCACGTCGTTCCACGTGTGCTTAATTGGTATGTTGTAGGTTATTGTACCCGCCACCCTTGTTAACGTATGTCAGTTGTTGATATCAATTGATTTTGAATTTATGCAAGTTGGAGAACAAGGAAACTTAAAAGTACTTTTGCCGTTAATATGTATTAATCCATTACTTGGAATAGAAACCACAATAATTACACACGAGCATGTAAGCAGTTTAATTAAGCTCAACACTCCCTTGCTTTGTGTAGTGGTAGGGCCCATCTCGCAAGGTAAGATTTTGTAATTAGACTATACTGCGATACCATTGTCGTCCAAACCGGAAGTCGTGCGCTAAAATTTTGTTTGTCATTGTAATCCGAAAGTATTAACATGGGGTTTAATCATATTAAGAACATTATTTCTCACCTGCACGAAAACCATAGTGATTCAAATAAATTACGTTTATTGTAAATTTGTTGCTATAACGACCGCCTGCATGAGGCATTCGTTGATTAAATGTAAACATAAGTTCGCTTATCTATTAGTACGCCTGGCCCGCGCAAAATTATCATAGGAACTTACTATCATTGATAGAATAAAAAGTTTCAATTTCAAATCGATCACTTTCAATTGTTAGAGAATTCGAATCTTCCATAAAATTTCACCTATAACCGCATTTTTCGGAGCACGTGTTTGATTTGTTAGTAAAATATTGTTCTGATCCCACACCTGAAGTTGTAATACGTAAACCGAGCGACCGTAAATGTTGAAACAGTAACAAAACTTAAATTTCAAAGCATATAATAGTTCAACTTAAACATAACATTACTATCTAAAGTTCGTAAGTAACCATCTTGTTCTCCTTCCTTCAACTGATAATATAAGAAGGGAAATATAACAGATCCAATCAATAGCAAGGGCGGCAAATTTAAATTTAAAACAGAATGCCTTATTGGCAAGTGACTCAAATTCAGCCATGAGATCCTGTCGACGCGATTTGCCCTAATTGGGGCGTCGATAGGATGCCTTCGTGGCTGAATTTGAGTCACTTGCCACTAATTTCTTTTTACTTTGTATTAATTTTGGACTCATTAATCTTACTTATTGCTGTGAATTAGCTCCTCGTTCGTAACCTATATTAATTTCTGTGATCTCCCCACGCTGGGTGTTATATAAATTGTTGTTAAATATCCGCTAGTTGGTCGTTATATTTATTTTTGTGATCTCAGCCCCAAGCTTATTTCGTTATACAACCTTGCTATGTCACAGCCCTAACGTTGCCGTCGTCTTTTTAAACTTTACTGTTATGTTCGTATTCGGGTTCTTTCCTCTGCGTCTCTAAATCCTATAATTCCTTGAATTTGTATGCCTCGGCTAGCTTAATCTATTAAACACAGAGTGCCATACGTTACGACAATAAAGATTGTTTAACCCCTTTTCTTTCTATTACCCATCTGTTAAAATAATGTAAATGAGAATGAAAATGAAGCAATCCAAAAATATACAATATAATAATCGATAAAATGTACACTTTTATGTCAATAACTTATTAATTTGTTTAATATTCAAAAATTAGCCCCTGAATAAAATATTGATCTTTATCTGATTCCACCAAAATTTATGTTTCATGAAAGCCAGCAAAAATACCACTGTTATTACTTTTAAGTACCTTTTAAAGTTTAAAACGATCCTCTCTCAATTTCCAAATTTTCAAATATTTTTGATGACCCTTACAGATATTTGATATAGCAAATATTAAATGTTAAAAATTGAAAAACAGTCTTATACTAATAATGAATAAAATCTCTGACCTGTGTTTTTCCTGCGCTTGATTCTAGGAACTGCCTCTGAATATCGATGGTCAGCACCCTTGGATTGTTACAGCTTGACTTGTTAGCGTAGTTTCTTCACTTGTTGATCAGAATGGTTAATTCATTGTTTTGCGAATTCCCCTTCGGATTTTGAAATGACTTGGAGTTTACTTGTAGGTTAATTTGAGTATCTTGACGTTTACTGTATGTGTCCTTGTAAGCTTATTTAGAAGTATTTTTTAGAGGTACATTCATACGAATATTTAGAGGTGCATTTAAACGAATATTAAAAATACATTCAGACGAATATTTAGAGGTACATTCAGAGCCCAAAATTCTTAGGTATTAGAATAAAATTCAATTAATAATTTACCTTACGTTTTAATATCAAAACAGCTACTTCTCGTTTTATAAATTGGCACTTTTAATTTTTACTATTTTAATAAACTATTAATTCTCACTAACATAATTTTTACGTAATATTTCACTTTTAATTGATGTTATTAGTGCCTTGGTAGAGAAGATACTGAATGTTTATGAGGTACCCATAGCATTTATAGACTCTTATCTATTTTTCCTATTGGTATTCACCGTGTGCTTGTTGATGAAGGTGTTGTACCTTGCGCTTATCTCTGCAGAACTCGGTATTTTTAAAAATTCCCTGTTCCGATTCTTGGTCAGACGCTTCATTTTGCACGTAGACGTTCAATTTTGTGTGGCATATTTCATAGAAAGTCCAAATTTTTACTGCATTTTGTCACGTCTTTATCATATCACGGACCGCCTGTTATTTATTGTTTGTTACTCCAAATATGTTGAATTTTATCGAAATACAATGTCTTTGGTCACGTATTCATATTATATAATGACGTATTTGAAGGCGTTTACTTATTTAAGCGTTGATACATTTAATGATATTATTAAATAGCTAGTATGCCAGGTTGTTTATCTTCACCGATTACGTGTTTATTTTGATGAAACTTGATGCGTTTAAAACCTTATTTTTGCTCGTTCCTTTCCATACGACGTACACATTATTATTTTTGCTAAATAGTATCTGATTATTGAATAATGAGCTTCTTTCTTATTAATTAAATTGTTTGTGATTTATATACAGTGTACTTGCTATTAACTTTATGAAAAATAGTCGATTTACTCCTATTTAATAGTCGAATTGTTTGGTTTTATTAAAGTTAATAATTTTTACATTTATCTTAACTTAATATACCCTTAAACTACCATTTTATCATAGCAATATATATATATATATATATATATATATATATATATATATATATATATATATATATATGTATAAATAATGATGTGATAAGGAGGTCATATAGAAATCACTGAGAGCACCATGTTCTTCTATTGTCAGGAAGCTGCTTGTACAAAAAATGCAGTTATTCACTTTGAACAACATTTTGAATCAATTAGTTAAGTACTTGAATTAACCACTGTAATTTTCAAACGTTTTACATAAAATTTCTCTAAAATGACACATTCCAAATCTTAACTAAGTCAATATGTATTAACTTGTTATTTATTTACATATTATTCAATAAAGTTGTATTCATTCAAATTGAGTCTGAACATCTTTACCATTTGAATTATACGTCTTTTACTGTTTTAAGACACATTTATTATAAAATGTAAAAATGAAAAAATAGTTAAAATAAGACAAATCTTAAAAATCCTTGTGATATAGATCTACATATTAAACCGAAAGCTACCGTCTACGCGTTGTATTCCATATGTATAACATTTTTTGTGGGATTATCAGAATTCCAGAAATGATCTATCGAAGGACGACACGGCGCTTTAAATGTTAAACAGCCAAGCTAATGTAAATACCTCAACAAAAAGCTACACTGAATTTCAAATGTAATTTTGACTATGACGTTCAACTTATTTATTCATGAAGTTCCAAAACTTTAAAATGTAGAGTTTGTAGTTTGTTTGAAGTTCCTAACTGCGGTGAACAGGAAGTACTGTCCCGTTTTGCATATCACAAATGTAAATGTTTTGTATGCAACCTAAATATGGATAAATATTTAAACAAATGGTAAGCGTATAAACTGCGGTAAAAATTGAAACAAAAGCTGACGAAATACTCCTGCATGTTATGTATAAGTGCCATTACGTAGAAATTTGTTTACAAAATGCTCCTTAAACGTAGTAGTGCAACTTTAATAATATTTTTTCTTCTAATTATAAGGGTTTTATTGTTCTTCGTATCCTCTGATGACTTCCGTAACGAATAAAAGGGATAAAGAAAAAGTTTTATAGAATATAGTCATGGGAAAAGGCTATTGTTTAACACTCTTTTATGAAGCTCGTTCGTGGTTTTCTTTATAGAAGTCACAACTGTTTTAAAACAAAACCCTTTGTTTAGAGTTTCGGTCTTGAAATCTCTTTTATATAACATTTTGCTCACTTAAGCGCTTTCATGGATTGCTATTATTCCTATTTAATTTAAAGTTGCTGTTTTGACGAAATTTAAGGAGGGCGTGTTACACCACATGGAAGAAACTATAGGAAGTCCAGTGTCGGTATTCGCCAAGATAATGGAATAACGATTTGCACCATGAAAATAATTTTTTTTTCCTTTGCTTAGGCAGTGTTAATGCGGCCGATAACTTCGATAACCACAGAAGGTAGAGATAAATGGACTTAAATATTTAATATTAAGAAATAGCAGAAACCTTCAAGTACTTGATTAAGTTATTATTAAGCGGTGTTCGAAAAACTAGTAGTATAAAACGTCGACTTTTGACAGAAGTTTATATCTCTTTACAAAACATTATTGCGACGAAAAGCACTCTTTAAAACTAAGTTTTCGCGGTACATCAATAACACGAAATAGCTTGAAGGCTGAATCGCGACAAATCAAATGGCATTTAATATCCACAAGGCGGATGCGAGGTTACCTGAAAGCTTGATATTATGTTAATATCTGACAGTCAATTAAATTATATACAAACGGAACATTGTGGAACAACCATTTGTTGCTATTGATAATCAAATACAACTTCTTTTAAGCTATGATAACTCTCCAGATGATTTTATAACAAAATAAAACGATTATTTTATTAACAGTTTACTCTGTAGTTAAAACGCTTAATTATTTTATAACGAAACAGGCAGCGTGACCAAAGTATTAAAACCGGAGGCATTCAACAACCGCACTGCAATTTTAAGCGATATGAAAATCCGAAACTGACTCAACCTTGGTTCAATACTCAAAGAATAGGCAATTAATCAAAAAGTATCATCAAAATTTATAATTTGTTTTTCCTAAGAAATGCATTGGTTTTGCAAAGTTCAACGTTAAGCAGTGGATAAATTATATAATTTTCATGAAAAGAAAATCTTCACATAACGTGGAGAAAAAAAACAAATTCTCTTGACAAAGCGTTGGAGGACGCAACACAGAATGAACGATGATGTTATTGTTTTTTTAAGTAAAATAAGTGCGATTTAAACATACCATTCCATGCTATTTGTATTACACAATATTGTGTAGGTGGTAATCGTAAGCGAACATGATTTCTCAGATTGTTCCATTTTTACATGTTCATTATTCAATCATAATTCCCCAAATTTTTGTATTTTGCAAAAGCAAGGACTGCAAAGAATTGGACGACCACGTGTACATCTGTATGGTCTCACCTATTAGCAGATACAGTATAGCAACTACGATTCCCTTCCTATTTTAAATTATTATCAAAAAAGTTATAAAATAAAAAACTTGTAGTTTTGGGATTCACTTTAATCTCTTCTTCTCTACTTCTTTTATTCAGAACATTTTGGTACTCCGATTACTCTCTTTTTTTGTTATATTTTAAAACCTTCATTTTTATATTTCGAAATACTTCCTGCTAATTCCTATGTAAATCATTTTGAGATAAGTATCGTCTTTTTTTGTTAGATTCTGTACTCCGTTATAAGCCGTATAGTTGGCACAGGACAAGTTAATTTGGAGTTGTTTAGTTTATCCGTTAGATGCCGGCGATCTCTATGCGATTTCGTCGTCCCTAGTATTTATGAGTTCTTTTTAGGATTCATAGCTAAGGCTGATAACATACAAACGTTTATCTGCCATTCAGTATCAGTAATGTTATGAATCAGACTTCGATTTATAAAGGCAGGATTGCTAACTCTCGTTTAATGGTTTACTATTCTATCAAGTGTGATATGTTTCTGATGCTATTTGACTAATGTTCATTTTATTTCAGCCTTTCTGGTTTTTTTTTTCGTTCTGCTCATTCTCTTTTTCTTGTGTTTCTCCACCTCGTATTCATTACCTAGCTTTGGTGTATTTACTTTGTTGGCTGTATGTATATGGAATCAAGGTAATACGAGAGCCACTACTTATGTATTGAGAATAGAAAGAATAAACAAAAAAATTTGATGAAAAATACTTTTATTGCTTTTCAAAATAATCGTCTTTAAGATTTATACACTTTTGCATGCGATTGAACCACCCTTTAAAGCACTTTGTCCAGTCAGAAGATGGTAGCTCTAAAACATGCGTTTTGTAGGCCTCAACCGCTTCTTTGGGCGATGAAAATCGTTGTCCTCGCAGTTTATCTTTACTAGAAACAAGAAGAAGTCATTGGGTGCCAAGTCAGGACTGTAAGGCGAATGAGCCATCAATTCCATCTTTTGTGTGTCCAAATATTCGTTTGTTGCATGTGATGTGTGTGAGCTCGCATTGTCATGATGCAAAACGATTCGTCGTTTTGGGTTGGTTTCTCTCAATTTATCGAAAATTTCAGGCAAACAAATGGTCGTATACCACGCTTCAGTAGTTAGAGCCTATAACATCACTCAATACACCCCTAAACAACCCCTTATCACAGCAATATATATATATATATATATTGCTGTGAATCCACATGTATATATATATCCACATATATATATATATATATTGCTGTGATAAGGGGTTGTTTAGGGGTGTATTGAGTGGTAAGGGTCGCGAAATAACTGTAAATAGCAATAGGAATCAGAAAACTGCATTTATTTAGCAGGAAAATGAATAATTCGCACATTAGTAAATAGCAAACTCTTAACATCCTATATAAGGACCGCAATTAACTTTAATCAATGCCAGTAAGCATATCTTTCAATAACAGAACACGTATTCAGCAGAGAAATAATTATACATGTAATTAAAATACGTCCAGAAGCGTTCAATAAGTTTATAAAATAGATACGCATGAGATAAGATAAAACCTAGTAAATCTACATGCAATTACGCTTGTAATAAAAAAGGAATAATAAAGCGCTTTGATAAGAAACGCACTTTCAAAGAAAAGTTTTAAATACTAGACATAAACGAACACATGTGGATTCACATCACTCATATTTCGTAAGAAATCAGTTTGAAAACTACTAGGAATGTCGAAAACAAACATGGTTGGTCACAACACTTTGTAAGGCTTGTTTGGACAAACCAATCTAAATGTATATAGCAAAAAGCTATATAACGCCCAGCGTTGATAAGAAAGGGCTCTGACTCAAATATTTACGCGTCAAAAAAATAAATTTTAAATTATATTATTGTGAAAAGTAGTGTTGTGTAATAATAGTTGATGACGAATTACGTTAAAGATATATTAAAAAGCTTTTGCCGTTTTGCAGAAAACGTGAGTAGAAATTTGTTAATTAATTTAAATTAAATGTTTATAATAATGTAGGGCTTCTAAGGTGTCCCTAAGAAATCTAAGTCTAATTCTAAAGGGTATCCAAAAGCCTACAAATTCTAAGGTGTGTATAAGAAATCTAAGAAACCTACGAATTCTAAGTGCGATATTAAAAAGGATCTAAGTCTGGTATTCAGAACTTCTGAGTGGTATTCAGAAATCCAGTTTGTAATTAAGTGGAGAGGTCTAAGACGTATCCAGAAAAATATAAAGTAAAGCACGATGTGCATTTTGGAAATAAGGAGTAACAAAACTATTGATTCAAACGTAAGTGAAGGAGCACAAAGCAGATCATTGGTTTTCGATTGAAGATCATAAGCGGGTGTTGATCTACAACACGCAACAGCAAATCAGGGTATCACAGGTCAAGCCAACTAGTATAAGGAATCTTTTCAAATTTAAATTTAAACACTGCATACATTAATTTTTCTCACATTTGTAAAGAGTCAACAAAAAGATTTAATACTTTGAAATTTACGTGATAAGGATAAAAAGTTTTAAATGTTTCAGATTTTTAGTAAAAGGTGTAGTTTTTGGTGACTTTAAATTAAATTAAAGAGATATAATTCTTGGGATAAATGATCCAAATAATATTAATTGATTGAAGTGTTTATTTAAAGGATTACAAAAATTGTGAGGTGTAGATATTATTTCCTATCATTATACGAATATTGATTGACTTCGTTTTATCAATGCAAACAGGTAAGAATTAAAGGGGTAAGCTAATTTGAATATCCTAACGTGTTGTGCACTCTGTGTAAATTAAACTGGGCTAGCCGTGGCATAACTAAAATTAGAAGATTAGAGAAAAACACAGAGCGGTAGTGTAATCCAGGAAACTGGACGTTTATTACATCCATCGGGGTGCGGCGTTACCATATCAAATATAACAAACACAAATTTACATATTAAAAATTTAAAATAACATGGTACGAGCACATTGTAATGCAGTTGTTGTATTACTAATAAAGTCGTTATGATTAAAAATTAAAGAATAAACTCGGCACGTCAACAAATTGCATTAATAATTCTAGGTAAGTGTTTAAACCAATAGATAGCAAATTAGTGATCTAATCGCATTAAGGCGGTGTTTATATATTGTTGAGGAATAATATAGAAATATATAAAGTCCTTCACCTACTACTAAACTGTGGTGAGAGGATTGTAGCTGTATAAGTAAGAATAAACTATGGTAAGATTCTTAATATCCTGTTTGCTGTTAATACAATTTTCTTCTTTTTGTATGTGATACGATTCTAGAAAAAGCCTTAAAAACCTTAAAGATTTGGAAATTGCCCTAGTCAACAATGGCTATCCAAAACAATTATTAAAAAAACTGATTTTTAGTAACATCATACATCCTGAACCAAGAGACAAATATGTACATGTTACTTACAGAAGCATGCCCTATGTTTAAAAATTTACTCTTTTACTAAAAAAAATGTTACAACAACCCAATCTTATGATAACCTATAACTATGAAAAGTCTGTCAACAATTTATTTACAAAACTAAAAGACAGAACAACAAGTCTTATGTGTAGCAATATAGTTTACAAGATCCAGTGCAGTTGTCTACGCCATTACATAGGCCAAACAAACCAGTGGCTTCGCATCCGGATTACACAACATAAAAGCGATGCGAAGTTACAAAAGAATAACTATGCGTTAGCTATTCATGTTTCTGAAACTAAACACACTCCAAATTATAATACATTTAAAATCTTGGAGAAAGAAGACAATTACCGAAAAAGGCTTTTTCTAGAATCGTATCATATACAAAAAGAAGAAAATTGTATTAACAGCAAACAGGATATTAACAATCTTAACATAGTTTATTCTTACTTATATAGCTACAATCCTCTCACCACAGTTTAATAGTAAGTGAAGGACTTTATATATTTCTATATTATTCCTCAAGAATATATAAACACCGCCTTAATGCAATTAGATCACTAATATGCTATCTATTGGTTTAAACACTCACCTAGAATTATTAATGCAATTTGTTGACGTGCCGAGTTTATTCTTTAATTTTTAATCATAACGACTTGATTAGTAATACAACAACTGCATTACAATGTGCTCGTACCATGTTATTTAAAATTTTTAAATGTGCTCCATGTTTCAACTATTTTATGATACTAGACAAGATCAAGTTTTAAGTATGTATGCAATTTATATGTAATTGACTGTTTACATGTGGTATGTTTCAGAATTATGATTAAGGTTGCAAAGATCAACCGAAACGTCAATTATTAAAACAAATGATCGAGGAACTTTGTATGTTTTTAACAAACAACATCCCAAAAATAACTAATAACCTTTTATTATATTATTACTTGTTACTGAAGTGTTTGTTTATTTATAAATACAATGGGATTTTATCAATATATCGGTTTTAATTATGGTATGGAGGCAATCAAACACCTTAAAACATGGTCTAACACTACACATAAATTAGGAAACTTCAACAACAGAAAAGTCTTTTTGGAAAAATGTAGAAGAGGGGACGTGCTACCAAAGCACATCATATCAGCTACTAACCCCATGATGCAATTATTAAGCAATCTTACTTATACAGCTACAATCCTCTCACCACAGTTTAGTAGTAAGTGAAGGACTTTATATATTTCTATATTATTCCTCAACAATATATAAACACCGCCTTAATGCAATTAGATCACTAAAATAATAACATCCCAAAAATAACTAATAACCTTTTATTATATATATATATATATATATATATATATATATATTGCTGTGATATTTCTACCCCACGATTGGGTGTACATAAAATGCTGTGATATTACTCCAGCCCCTTTGATCAATCAAGCACCTATGATGTAAAATGTTAAGTTATGGATTTTCTTTGCCTCAACTAGCTGATTGAATTAAATAAGGCAATTCTACAATACACAATATAATGATTAAATATTTACAACCTCTTTAAAATCTTTCCCCTTTTCAGAATATTTACATATACCAGACTTATGAAATTGAATCCAGCAAAACTAGCTTTTTTTCTTATATTTAGAGACCTTTTGAAACGTTTCAAGATGCCTATTACCTCTCATAAATTGATCAATGAAATTACTGTTTTGTTGTCTCCAACATATACGAAAAATATTGAATTAAAACAGTTTTCAGTAACAAATTATATCAATATCGCTAACCTGGATTGGTTTTGTAGTTTCTCTACATCCCCCAAGAGTTTTCGTGCCCAGTCTGAATATTTAGAGTCGAATTTGGAAGTCGACATCAAAACCAAAATACTGTCCAAATCGTTATTAGAATCCAATTCCATAAATTAAAATCCCATTTAAGATTCAATTTAAATATCAGTAAATAAAAGATTTTCCATGTCCGTAATTAACAAGACAGTAATAGAACAAGAAGTAATTAACCAAAAGTAATTAACCAGAGTAATTAACAGGAGTAATTAACAGGAGCCCTGTTTTATTTATGTTAGAAATTGTATTTTTATAAAATTGTTATTTACTTACCTCTATAATAGATCGGCTCACACTTGCACAATTCGTACACTTTTCAAAATAATTTTAATTTAACTTTGGTATCACTGGTTACGTAAATAATTTAGCACTTTAGAGTATCGTCGTAGCCCAGTTTAAAATGTATACTAAACTCGTCGCTTATTCCTTATCGTATTTAAAGCCGTACCTCTCTTATTTTCCATTCGTTCATTCACGTGTTGGGACGACACATTTTGCCTTTATCTTTGTGTATTCCGGGAATTTTACCAATTGTTTAGTTTAAATATAGGATGGATGCTTGACTTGTCACGTATTACACTCAGCTACCATGGTATTTAATTGAGAAATCCCACGAATTTCCGTTTATTAAATCACGAATTCATTGTTTACTACTTATTCTAATCTAAACCGACATAATCTGGTGTTTGTTTATTTCCTAGTTGATATTGGATTTTTGAACAAATATAATTCTTTATGTCATGTACGATTTGCAAATAATGCATAATTTAGACTACGTATACAATGATATTTTTAACGCACTTATTAAATATTCATAAAGTCAATCCATGTAGGTTTCCCGTTGATTTAATTTTGATGCATTTTGTTGCGTTTTCAAATCTTATCTTAACATATAACTACTCTTGGATATTTCTATTTCTTATGAGTTTAATCTTATGTATTTTTATATACAGTGTGCTCTCAACTAACAATATGTATAGTGACCTATTTACTCTTATAATATCTGTAATTATGCGCTTTTGTTAACTGAAAGTTTCTTTTACCGCTAAACTACCCTATAATTATAGCAATATAATATATATATATATATATATATATATATATATATATTATAGTGGATTTAAAGGGTTAAATTTGGGGTAAGCAGTGCAATTTCAAACACCCTGTATAGAGAAAGGAACCATTTATTTACGTACAAAATTTATTTCATTTATTTAATTTAAATTAACAAGGATTGACGTATGGTTATAATTAGGGATTAAAAAGTAATAAGTTCATAAAGAAAATCAGTTTTATAAGCCAATAGAAACGCATAATTAATTTAATTTATTTTAATTTAACGAGTAATAACGTCAAAAAACGCATCAGAGCATGTAAAATCAATAATCACAAGGTGAAAGCTTTCTTAACAAACAAACAGACGTCGGTTGTATAGAATACCGTGAAATGTAAGCTCCGAGAAGTGTTATTTTAAACGATCAATAATTGTTCAACCGTCTGTGGTTTCGCATAAACGCTAACAAAAGTTTCTTAAAGAGCAGAAGGGATGCACAATCAATAATATGCTACAGAATGAGACGGGTATAAAAGCATTCGATTTAGTACGCACGTATTCGATCTACGTGGAGTCTATAAGACGCGGTCAGCAATATCGATTTTCTACAACTCAAGTAAGGGTAGAACGCGATATCAAATATGCATAAGACAAGAATAAAGATATTACAGGCGGAGTTTTATGACGTCACTGAACTGTATCATTGGTCGAAATAGATAGTTTTAGAACAGACGAACACGCGACAGGTGGCTGCGTTAGTTTGAATGATATAGCGTGTTGACGAGAGAGTACTTCTGGAAGTTTAAGACGGTTATACAAAATTTGCGGAAATATTATTTTCGATTAGGTATTTCACGTAAAGAGTGGCCAAAGGAGGCATGGTTTTATTGTATAGATACGGGAAAAAATTAATAGGACTTTCTTTAATTTCGCATTTCTTAACGACGTATAATAATCAACCGACGAGGCTTGTGAGTATTTAAAATTTGTAAGATTCTGTAAAATAGTGTTAGATTATTTGGGGCTTTATAGTTGGTAACGCGAGTAGTGGCGAGTGATTAAATTTAACTGAGGTCCAACGAATACCTTAACAAGCTCGTAAATTAATAATGCAATAATAAACAAGTGTAATGTACATGGAATTGATGTTAATTGGTAGCACGTAGCTCATCTTAGACTGAGATTTCATCTATAAATATCTGATGGAGCAGCGCGCACAATCTCGATGCCGAGGGGTTCAGGAATATAAAGCATTATTAACGGAGATTGAATCTTGAAGCTTTTTCCAGGTAACTCATTTGAGTTTGCTGTTTTTTTTGATAAACTGTTGAAATTATTTGTGATGTGTGAGTGAACTTTGATGGTTATTTTGGTTAATTAACGTATTGAAAAAGATACGCATAACTGACTATTATTATGATATTTTGAATATAAAACAAAAGGTGTACGTAAAGCTTATTAAATTTCATGATGAATTTAAATTTAATTGTTAAGAGTACCTGGGTTTATTGGGTTTGTAGTAATAGCATGCAAAGTGGAAGGCATACATTAATAAACTGGGTTATCATGAGCTCACCATACTCCAGTGTGCAGTAATAAATAAAGATAACGTATTATTTGGGGCCCAATTACTCCTGTTGCATTAAATGTGTTTGAAACTACAATTTTAAGAACAAGGACTTTACAAAGATAGCATTTTTTTGAGGTGTAACTAGAGCACCGAATTGTACATAACTATGAATTATTGTTTGTAAATAGCGGTAAATAAATATTGTATGATTGTTGTATTATTTTGTGATTTTATTGAATGGTGTGTGAATGGTAAAGAGAATGATAGTAAATTTAGGTATCCGAGAAGAGGCACAGCTGAGCTAGCCAGGGAAGCTGCTGAAGAAACTAATTTGATGAACCAGAATCCGGGTAAGAAATTTTGGTAAAATTTTTATAATTTTGAAATTTTTTTTTTTGACACTGGCGATGTTAAAAGGTCTTAAGAGCTAAGATCCACGGCAAAATATATATATATATATATATATATATATATATATATGACCAAATCATGATTTAGAGATGAAGCTCTTTAAGTATAAATTTCAAAAAAATTTTCTCCTAGAACGGTGGTCCGTCCGCACCACTTTAAATGCGGCACTGCGTATATCGTCTAAGAAACCGCATCTTTATTAACTTGTATCAAAATTACCGTGACAAATGTACAATTTCTAAAACGCATTCTGTTGACATGATAACATTTCTTTTATCTTAAGCTAGGTTCACACATTTAACGGAAATTATTGGCTGCCATTCTCGTCAGAATTTTCCAAAAGTAGGATGCCGAATTATATCGGAACAAACTTGTCACGCCAAATATCAACAAAAGCATTTGAGCTGACAGTAGGTTATATAAAAGAGATTTCAGGATTGAAATCTTAAACAATGGGTTTTGTTTGGAAACAGCTATGACCTTTTCAAAGAAAATCACGAACGAGCTTCATAAAAGGTTGCTAAACAATAACTTTTGTTTAGTCATTTGATTTGATAAAGCTTTCTACTTGTATATTTTATTCAATATAGCAAACATCTAAAGATAGCAGAAATAAGAGACTCCGAAATTGGACGATCTGAACTTTAATAAAACTGAGCTGCTGTCAAAAGCACACTGTGAGAAAATTTATACGCTGTGTTACACACAAGAGGTAAGGAACACCTTTGACAGTTCCTCGATCGTTTTTACTATTCAACAGGTCCAAGTCTATTTCAGTAGAACATGCTCTTTAGCGTTTATTAAAATAGTACGATAGATACGAACATAAAATTATCGAATGCGTAAAGTTGACAAAGTCTTTTTATGCTCACGCTAGACGCTTGTTTTAAAGTTTTGATTGTTCATGAATAAATAAGTTGAGCGTCACAGACAAAATTACATTTAAAAGTCAGCGTAGCTTGTTGTTAAGATATTTACACTGTACCTATTTAACATTTAAAACGAAGTTCCCTTTCATAAACTTGTAGTATTTATGGAAAGCTTTTAATAACCTAAAACCCTTTCGATTATTTGGCAAATAAATACTTGCGTATGCTTTTAACCCTTTAATGCTTACTGCTGTAAAAATACAGCATTGTGAGTTAAGATCCTTAATAATAGGAGGCTTATAATGAACTCATTTAGCACTAGAACTGCAATAGCAGTCAAATTGACCGCTTTTGCCTCAATAAAGGAGTTCTTTTCGACAATATTGTAGTAACGACTTTGTAATATTACGACTATTTTAAAATTTAGAGAACTTGTAATATGTGGATTCGCGCACCAAATTTTTTATTTTTTTTGAGTTTTTGAAAATAATATACCTTTGACTGCCAACACGGCCAATGTGACCGCCTTTACAGTTTATATTAAATTTATGTTCGATCGTGTTGAAATGATAGATAACTTCAAATAGAAACGATAAAAATTGTAATTGTGATTACTGGACAATTTTCAGCAAATTAACCTGTTAAAGTAGTTCCTGCGGGCAAGATAGAAACTAGTAAAGTAAGCAAAGAAAATAGTCCGCATCAAGTACCGCAACAAAAACAGAATCGAAAGACGTAATGCTGTGCTAGCTAAAACGTAGTAGTGTTGAATGGGTTAGAAAGAAACAAAAAGGAAACTTCAAGAAGAAATTTTATTTACAAACCTCTTGTAAAAATAAAAAACACGATACCAAGCATTAAAAAATCTAGTTAAAATAAAAAATAATACAACAAGCCAATTCGCATAGAAGGATTTACACAATATAAAAACCTACGCAACAATAATTTAGCGCAAAAATAATGTATACTCTTCTTTAGCTACCTATAGCTAAATTTTAAGGTCAATTTTAATATGTGCATAAACAGAAAATTTAAAAAAAAACATCAAATTGACTGTTTTCAGTCCTAAGCTACTGAAATTTTTAAATGTTAACGGTAAAGAAATAGGCGCTTACATAGTTACAGCAAAAAAAAACGCCCTATATACGTGAAATGCACTTCCACCATAGATATTCCCGGAGTGTGTGCTAATGTCACGCTCTAAAAAAGAATTTATGGAAAAAATTTTTATAGACGAGTTCATGTAAAATTTAATATTTAAATAAATACCCAAACCATAACAGTCATCGACGTAGCACACTCCGACAATTGCAGCGAGACAAATTCAATTTTGACACCGGAACATCTACAGTTGTACGACGAGTAATCTGAAAACTCACAACCAATTCTTCCCGAGGAAAACCATAAAATCGTCGTAGAGAAGCAACAGCAATCTATTTGAAAGTAACTTGGCGCCAACTACAGTAAATAATTTAGATGTTGGAAAAATTTTAACTCTCAAAAGAATACGATACGAATCAATTTTCAAAACTTTGTGATACAATTCTCGTAACTGTAGGATTCCCGTTGCATTTTCAATATCGAAGGCATATGCATATTTTTATAGCCGTCGCTTACCAGCGATTTCACCAATTTATTTATCTCCAATCAACCCTGCGATTTGTTGCCACTGTCTTTCATTAAAATAAATATTCACACAAACAACAAATTAGTGAACGTCGTTATCTTCGTATAGAAAAAACCGTATCTTGGACACACTTCCTGTCGTAAACAACTCGTCGACATATTTCTTCTTAACCAGGCAGCAAGCCGAGTACCATAGATACAAACCCGATTACATTCCCAGATCACGTTATTTATTCAACCGGCATTTAATACCATCTTCGCATAAAATGCGAGGGCGTATGTTATTCACTAAACATTATACAATTATATGCTTCCTTTTTAACGAACACAGAATATCTCAAATTAAATGCAAACGAAGCTACGCAAAGGAATTATTCGTGGCACCCCTAGGCCATCAAACAAAACAATTCAGTTCTGTTGACGCGATGACGATGCACATAAAATGAAAAATAATCCGACGTAGAACTTTCCTACAAAACATTTTCTGTTAATAAACAATCACATGAAAGGTATTTTTCAAAACATGCACCTGATGATGGGAGAACAACAGAGCAAACTACGATCAATAAATGGAAAATCCCACTTTACCTTATGATTGTAAAACGTTCAAAACACAACGATAGTACATCTACCCAAGGACTTGGGACGATGTGTATCAAAAGTTGCCTATATTTCGTAAAAAATTATAGCAAACGTTATATAAATACTGTCTATATCACTTGATCGGGAATTTGTGTCCTCGTCAACAAACCTTGCGGCACGTTGTAATTTCTCTGAAAACAAATGTCTTGTTAATCAAACCACGTTTAAGCTAATTAGAATATTTCCGAAGCAAATGTATTGATAAAAACATATCAGATTTAAGGTTATATAAAAAATAGATTTTAAATATTTAAATTTATAACTAAATATTTAATCAAAATTCTACAAGATGTTAGATAAGCAATCGTTTAAATTGAAAGGTAGTTGCACTTACTAATAAATATGTAAAATGACCGTGAATACAATTAGGGATATGAAAATTAATTACATAACATGAAAAGATTTCCCTACAGGGACGGCACGTAACAAACCTTATCCAATCTATTCTGACATTTTGGACAGTCATTATCATTGTGTCCGCTTCTCCTAGATGGTAAAACTGCAAGGCTGTATGTTTCTGGTGCTAAATTTTACGATCATAGAATTTTTACTATCTCGTACGAACAGTCGTACTAAAAATATTGTCAAATATTTGTTTTGTAGGGATGTTTTTAAGTCGTGACCAACTCGTGTTACAGCAACGTTTGGGATTATGCTACAGAATTAGGAAATTAGAAAAACGTAAATCTGGTAATGCAAATGATTATATAAGAATGAACATTTTATTCCTGTTGATAATTCAGGTAGTGAAAACTGACAATAGCGCCAAAATATCACATCGGGCCCTTGCACATTTACTGAAAATATAATATTCTTCGGAATCAAAGACAAAACTATAAGTGTTTCCGACAGACAGTAAGTAAACTTCAAAATTTAGTGATGCATTAGAAATTGCAAAACCAAACAATTTACTTGTTGTTCAGAAATGTAATGCTGTAGCAGATTAATTTTTTAGTCCCACGTTGCTGGGCCAATGTGTAGAATTTATTCTTATTTTTCCAACTTGGTCCCCGCGATGCGGTGCCAATGTAGCAAATTCGATTTTTCTTTATATAGGTGGTGTACGCAAATGGTTACTCACTTCAAAACCCCAAAGCGTTAAGCATTATTGTAGTAATTTTATTCTTCAGCCCCTAGGAAGAAGATATAACAACAATTCGGAACTTGAAGGGACTTGAATTTTCTACGCGTGCAAGGTGGAACTATAGAAACTTGCTGCGTCGGCGGTTAGCTTGACTATTATCCCATGGGGGATCATGAAAAAGTCAGGGTTAAAATATTCTCAGTGAAATGGAACACTAAATAAAGTAAAGTTGGACACCGCTGTATCTAGCAAGTATTAAAAGATGTGAGTTTAGGGTAGATACAGAAACCCAATCGGAGTGAACCATTTAAAAAATTTCAATTTACCCTTTTAGAAAATGGAACATATTAAAATTCAGAAGGTGTTTATTATATATCAAATAGCTTTTTCCAACAATAAAAAAATTAAATAAATTCACATGTGTTAGTGATATAAAAAATTATTAGTTAAACAACATTTTGTCTCTTATGATTTATATGAGCTCAGATCTCATAAACACGTACAAACTTAAGCAAATTTGTAATTTCAATTATTTTACAATTGCTATTATTGAAAATTCCAAACATACTTTTTTAGGGAACATACTACTTTCAAGAAAAAATATGTTGTAAGTAAAAAATGTAAATAGTCAACATAAGATTATAATTTTTGACAGTGGGGTGCCGGGTTTAACAAGCTGGAACGATTGAAATTGGCGGCTCGAGACATAGCATTTGTGGAAAAGGGAGTTGCTAAACAATTTTACGGATCCTTTTGGGATTCAACAAAAAATATACCCTAAACCACTGGCTGCTGACGGCTACCTTTAGGCTGGTTAGCCACAAGTCTAGAACCTGCGATGGTCCCAGACTAATGTGGTACGTGATGGAGACGCTCTACGATGTTCAAAAGTGTTGGCCAGCCAGACGAATGAAGACTAGTAGGTGGCTTCCGATCCTATGGATTATTGTCTAGCTGTTGCATGAAAGTTGTTGGCACTATAGGGTCTTTGTGGTTGTAAACCGTACTGGGGGTTTGCGCTGTAATAGAAATCGATTAAAACTCTTACAGTTTTGACCGCAAATTTCACCAATAACCACTTTTAAACCTGCTTGACTCGAAGATAATGTGGAAGTAAGCAGATTTAGAAAATTACTTGCAGACAGTTCAAGCGGAGAAAGTCTTATCAGAAAAAAGGTTTAATGTCCATGCGCCGGATGTATGGAGACATTTCTTGTACGATAAGATGTTTACACGGAAGTTTGGAAGATTAAATTGCTATATATAACTATACAAACCAGGTTTCAAAACAGTTAAATTGTTTTTCACTTGATTGTGGGTACAAAATGTAAAACGTGTAATTGCACCAACTTAGAAAATAATAACCCGCACATTGTTTTCCATATAGGACCGACCAAGGGCTTATTAAAAATTGAGAATCTACTTAACTTACAAACGAATATTCATGACGAATTTTTTCAATTTTCAATTTTAAGCCTTTATACGTTTAATTTGTTTCAACTAGCAATTGTTTTTCAAAACTCCCTTCCTTCAAAAAAGATATAAAAACTCTGAGTTTCAAAAAAGCAAGGCAAACACTAGTACCTAAGCTGAACCAAAATAAAATATTAAAGCAATTAGGACTAAACTTTTAAAAGTTTTAATTATGAAATTATTTACATAAAATCTGTTATTTTATTATGATTCTTTAGACTATTGGAAAGCTCAAGGGACTAGAAAGAATACTGGATAAAATTATAAATCTGAAAAATTATATCTATTGTTGCTATAGGACCAATGAATCAAGATAAATAATTTATCCAACAAATGGAAACTAATAAATGATTCATTTAATAAACCAATAAACTAACAAACGAATAATTACATAAACGAATAAATGAAGCAACGATTAAATTGATAAACGAATAAATGAATAAACCAATGTGAGGGTAGCTTCGCGTACCACGCGTCCAAGAGGAGACCAAATCGGTGTAAGGCGCAATCGGTACAAGTCGTAATCGGTGTGTCTACACTCGTATAATACACGGGGTTGTAGCGATAAACAAAAAAAAATTTTTACTGCTTCAAAAGGGGTTTATATATTAATATATAATATATAATTTTTTTAAGTTGGGATAAAACTCTACATATTTATATCAATAAATTGCTTAGATGCCAATATTGATCATTGGCGTAGGCCTATCAAAAAAACTTTTATAGGGTTCTATCCCTTGCAAATATAAACTAAAAAATTTTAGTTACCGACAAAATATGGGTTTCAACCTTAGAATACTCAAAACTCTATAAACGACAGAGTAACACTTAAACGAAGCATTGATTTCTAGCAATTCTCCAAAACATCAATAAAAAATATTTCAACCAAACAAAAACTAAGAAATTCCCTTCAGTAGAGAACCTTCGAGTATTCTCAACCAAAAACTTCCCAACACTACCAAAATTTAACTACAATTGTCATTACTACTCACAGTCAAGTAATATTTTATACCAAAGAAAAATTACAAAGAACCAAGAGAAAATTGTTAATCTCAACTAAGGTTCTATAACGTTACTGCCGCTTGTCGCTGATGCGCGAACTTTGACATAGACCAAAAACATCAACACACTAAACAAAAGAAAATCAAAACCCCTACGAATTTAAACTGTTGAATTAGAATGTTCGTAACTTCTATCTACAATTAACGAACTACGATATTAGTAACTTCCAGGTATAGCTGATGCACCAATTAAGACATTGACCAAAGAGTTACTATTTTATACCACCAAATAAAATTTTTACAAAACAAAATAAAATCAGAAAATCTTCAAATTTATAGCTGTAGTTTACTTAATAAGTTTTAATCCAAACGATACCCTACTGAAATATTGGGATTAGAACAAAAATAAGCCTTCAAAGTTTAACAAACTAATTTTCCGATCGGACCTAAAAAATATTTTTTCCTAAAAATTTTGACAAGGAGTTCGACGAGCAAAAATTTAAAAATTTAAAAAGCAGGGGTACAACCTGTAAGTTACTAAACAAGTTTTTCATACAAATTAATTAATAAAATGGTTAATTAGCATGTAATATTCTAGCTAGCAACTTGCTCCACATATAACTAAACTGTCAAAGCAAACGTAAGGTGCCCTACAACGCATAAATATTACTACATTCTTCACCAGAAAATGATGTACAAAACACTAAAACAACTATCCTTCTATGGGCTTCAACTAGACTAAAACAAAAAAGCTGCATTGCAATCCCGGTAGAAAAAAATTAGCCAATAAAACACAAAATGATAAAAAACTGGTTCCAGGGCGTCAAGACGGCGGAGCCAAACGTACCAGATTTACAAAGGACGCCATTAATTCTTTTTCTATCCACGTTTTAACGAATACAGGATCGAGGTACCAAGGTGACAAAATGTAGATAATATTTATTTTCTATCATCCTGCTTAGATACCAATAACTCTTTTAAATTAAATTCGCAATTTCTATTATATTTATACAAGAATAGAAAAGTGTTTGCTTTCTAAAATACCGAATACTCAAAGTACCTACCACTTAGACTGTATACATGGATTTTTAATTAGACTTGCAGTTCTATTATTATATCAATCAACTGTCCAATGCAACTGGTTAAAAATATCACAGATTTTTGTAGAACTTGCCTAAACAAAGCTACAAAATCAAGGACAAGCTTTTACAGATACCAAACAACCATTTGTTGCTTTTGTAATGAAAAGTAACAAGTGTTTTAAACTATAATAAATTACCAGATAGTTTTGCTACAAATAAAACGACTATTTTATGCAGGTTGTTTGCTTTACAAAATTAAATACACTTAATCTGTGTATTTACATGTTTTAACAAAGTATGGATATGTAATTTAATTTGATTTGTCACCATTAACAACTCACGAATGAAACAAGATTAGTTTTAGTTCTCCTATGCAAAAATTTGAACCAATACTTTCGCGGCCTTAGTTACAAAACACTATTTTTAGCTTTCTTCCAAAAATTAATCCCTCCTTCAAATTACAGACAAATACATGATGTGAATGCTCTGTACATTCTATAATGTCTAAAATTTTATTTTAAAATAAGTTTTTCTATTTCAAAATCAAAATTAAAAATAACCAAAAATTAGATTAACATGACTTTACCTTAAGAGAAGAATATTAAATCCCAACTTAATATTCGATACTCGCCTTAAAAGATAATATTTTAAAAAGCATTTGTTTTTGTACCATAAAGGTTTTATTTATACCGATCGAAGTAAGAGTTAAAAGATGGTGTTCCTTCTTCGAATAAATTTTAAAATACTTGTAAAAATTTTCCTTTAACCGGATTCGAACCTACGAAATGTGGATTCTAATATAACAAAAGGGTAAACGGGAAACACGTTAGCGTAACTATGTAATAACATATAACGTACTAAGCTGAAAGGAATATTTCGAGATTTTAACGTGACAAATAGATACAAACTGAAAATGGTGCAATTATCTGAAGTGCTAAATTGAAAAGAAAATTACTGATCAAATCTAACAAATAAGTTTTAAAATAAATTATGTGATAAAAGAATGTTTAGTGTTCCAGGTTGTGAACGCTAATGTCACAAGGAAGTATAAAACAGGATATGATTTTAGGGTTGATACAAACCCCCTATCGGAGTGGATCATACACAATTTTTAATTTACCCTTCTTAGAAAATGGAACATTTAAAAGCAGAAGGTTTTTTATTATATAGCGAATAACTTTTATTCAACAATAAAAAAATTAAATAAATTCACGTGTTAGTGATATGAAAAAAATTATTGCTTAAACAACATTTTGTTTTTTATGATCTAGATGAGCATCATTTATCATTAACACGTACAAATTTACGCAAAACTGTAATTTCAATTATTTTCCAATTGTTATTATTGAAATTACAAATATATTATTTTTAGAGCAAATACTACTTTCAAGAAAAAGTATACTCTAAGTAAAAAAAATTAAATATTCAACATAAGATTATCATTTTTGACAGTGGGGTGTTGGGTCTTACAGACTGGAACTATTAGAATTTTTCGTGGCTGCCTGAAACATAGCCGTTGTGGAAAATGAGGTTACTAAACAATTCTACCAATGTTTTTGGGAATCAGCAAAAGTTACTCAGTCTTAACCACTGACTGCTGGTGGCTACCTTTAGGCTGGAAAGGTACAGGTTCAAGTTGGGTAGCAAAAATCGATAGCCCCAGACTGATGTGGTACGTAATGGATACTCTATAAGATTTTCAAAAGTGTTTGTATGTGGTTTTCGAGCCCACAGCCTATTGTCTGGCTGTTACATGATAGTTATTGGCACAACAGGGTTTATGTGGTTATAAGCCCTACTGGAGGTTTGCGCTGTAATAGAAATAGACTTAAAGTTTTGCCCGTAGAACTCACCATCGACGACTTTTCAACCTGCTTGACGCAAAAATGCTGTAGAAGTGAGCGGATTTAGAAAATTACTTGCAAAGACAGTTCAGCCAAGGGAATACTTATGTGAGCAAATGTTTAATGTCCACGCGCCGTGTGTATGAAACAAGTTGAACGATAAGATGTTTATATTGACTTTTGGAAGATTATATTGCTATTTATGACTTTACAAACCAGGTTTCAAAACTGCCGAATTGCGTTCCACTTGATTGTGGGTACAAAATATTAAATTTAGCCTTTTAATTGCACCAAATTAAAAAATAACAATGCGCACGTTGTTTTCAATATAAGATCAAGGGCTTATTAAAAATTGACAATCTACTTAATCTTGCAAACGAATAATCTTGGCAAAAATTTTCAATGTTTTATTCTTTCTCTCTTGCCTTTATATGTCTAATTTGTTTCAAATGGCAATTTTTTTCTTTAAAAAAATTGTTGCAACGCAAACTACTGGATCAACCTTAAACGCAAAAAATACCTATCGGATAAAGCTGTGCTAAGATCGCACAAAGCACTAAAAAATTTGCTGAAGTTGAGGCCAAATGAACGATGATAAAAACCGGTCGTTGTCTCATCAAGAACTGATGCTTTTATCATATTATCGGTTCGTTGTACCCTTGGAGCATATGCTGGATTTGATAATCTTATAAAACATCTACTATAATTTAATTATTGTTTAATACTGTCGACTTTTTGGAAGTATTCACACTCCGAAGTTGCGTCCATTCCACAATAATGTCCGCCTGTAAGTGTCCTCGACATGGAGGTAGTACAATAGGAAGTTGCTTTTTTTAATTAGAAAAAATATGGCTAAGTGAGTATCCAATATGAGGATTTGCCAGGGTCGTACTCGTTTAATTCTACTGAGAAGCTTATACCGCTTGCGCGTTAAGTAAGCATACATTCGTCAATGGAAAAGTATTTATTAACTTCAGCTAGTTCGGGAATTTCAATACCAGAATATTCCTAAAATTTTATAGAACTTTGAATAAGTTACAATGATAATAAAGGAGCTAAATCAGGACAATAAATAAACTAAAAAGTTCCTGCCACATTTTTATGTAAACGGCAAGGAACAATAGGAATTTTACACTAGTCGTATTCAATTAAAAAATCCACGATAGAAAATAAGGGGCATTACTGTACGGAATAATATATGTATCAATTAGTAAGGAAATAAATATCCTTAAAATTTTGTAAAAGTATTGATAATTTACAGTTAATAAGGAGCTGTTTCATTATGATTGTAAATAAAGAGAAGAAAATACACTAAAAAACACGTAGTACATTTTAGATAAACAGCAATGAATATAGTGATTTTACACTAGACATTACGGTCCACAATAGTATTTATATCATTTCGCTATGGGGCTTTAAAAAACCGCACAACCACGGAATAATGTAATATCATAAAATAAATGGGTTCATGCGATTTGAGGATACGAAATCATTAGACACACAACGTATGAGAACGGAATTCGCAATTTTAACAAAATGGAAAGAAATTGTAATGTAACGGCAGTGGCGGCGCTAGACCAAACGTGGGTGTCGGCGACATCGGTTTTTCGAGGCCCTAACATTTCTCAGAGTCCAAAACAAAACGTTTAATGACCTGGATTATACCAATACATACTAGGTATATATAAGTATTTTGTTGCCAAGCTAATCAAACTGTGGCGGTTAATTAAAACTCAAGGAGCAAATTAACTGTACGTAGTAGAAGGTAAGATACATGAATGAAGGTGAATAGACAACTTGAGTGTCTATAATATATAACACCTGGGTTCACATGTTATTTGCCAAACAAGTACAACCAAACAATTTTTTTTAAAAATTATAAATTATAATTAAGGACTTACTTGGAAATAACGAGGTGAGGAAATATCCATTGTCCATAGGCGGCTAGTTGCACAAAAATGGTCTCTGATGAAATTCCAATTTCACTCATGGTATTTAACATGCAAATTTCACTACGACATTTTAATCCGTTGAGTTTAATTGACACGAAGCATTATAACTCGTAACGTTCAGAGCTCTAGTCTAGTGAATCATATTATTATCGAAGCATGTATAACTGTTATATGGATAGTGGAGTTAACACTTCTGAATTGGCGTATAGCTTGAAGTGATGAAGCACCTGACTTTTGTTCTAAGCGCAAATTTAAAATTACTTGCAAAGGTAGTTCAAGTGGGAAAAGGTTTATCAGAACAAAGGTTTAAAGCCCATTCGCCGTGTGTTTGAAACAAATTGAAAACCATGAGGTATTTCTTTAACGATAAGTTGTTTACACGGACTTTTGTAACACTAAATTGTTATTTAAAACTTTACAAACCAGGTTTTAAAACGGCTGATTTTTTCCCCACTTAATTGTGGGTACAAAATGTTGAGCTTAGCCGAGTAATGACACCAAATTAGAAAACAACAACTCGCATGTTGTTTTCCATGTGGGACCAAGGACTTGCTAAAAATTGAGAATCCGCTTAATCTTACAAACGAATAATATCGCCAAAATTTTTCAATGTTTCCTTCTTTCTCTCTTGTCTTTATACGTCTAATTTGTTTGAACTGGCAATTTTTTTCTTTAAAAAAATTGTTGCAACGCAAACTACTCCTGGATCAACCTTAAACGCAAAAAATGCCTATCGGATAAAGCTGTTCTAAGATCGCACAAAGCACTGAAAAATTTGCTGAAGTTGAGGCTGGACGCCAAGTGAACGATGATAAAAACTGGTCGTTGTCTCATCGAGAACTGATGCTTTTATCATATTATCGGTACGTTGTGCCTATGGAGCATATGCTGAATTCGATAATCAAATAAAACATCTACTATAATTTAATTGTGTTTTTAATATTGTCGACTCCTTGGAAGTATTCACACACGAGGAAAACAAATTTACATAGTAACTATAGCAACTCCAAAGTTGCGTCCATTCCACAATGAGGTACTCCTGTAAGTGTCCTTGACATTAAGGTAGTACAATAGGAAGTTGCTTTTTTTAATTAGAAAAAGGTATCAAAAGGTATGGCTAAGTGAGTATCCAATATGAGGATTTGCCAGGGTCGTACTCGTTTAATTCTACTGAGACACTTGTAACGCTTGAGCGTTAATTAGACATACATTCGTCAATGGAAAAGTATTTATTAACTCCAGCTAGTTCGGGAACTTTAATACCAGAATATTCCTAAAATTTTATAGAACCTTGAATAATTTACAATGAATAAAAAAGAGGCTGTTTCAATATGACCGTAAATAAACTAAAAAGTTCCTGGCACATTTTTACGTAAACGGCAATGACAATAGGAATTTTACACTACTCGTATTCAATTAGAAAATCCCCGATAGAAAATAAGAGACATTACTGTAGGCAATAATATATGTATCAATCAGTAAGGAAATAAATATCTTTAAAATTTTGTAAAAGTATTGGTAATTTACAGTTAATAAGAAGCTATTTCAATATGATTGTAATTAAAGAGAAGAAAATACACTAAAAAGCACGTACATTTTATATAAACAGCATTGAATATAGTGATTTTACACTAGACATTACGGTCCACAATAACATTTATATCAATTCGCTATGGGGCTTTAAAAAACCGCACAACCACGGAATAATATATCATAAAATTAATGGGTTCATGCGGTTTGAAGATACGAAATCATTAGACACATAACGTATGAGAACGGAATTCGCAATTTTTACAAAATGGAAGGAGATTGTAATATAACGGTTACGTTGAGAAGAACGAAAATATGGTTTAAGAGTAGCGGACGTGAGTAGGTCAAGAGCCCCTCGGACAGGTGGCCGATGGCGAATTGTTTTGAGCTTCGCTGGATGAATTTGCAAGGAAAGTTCTGTGACATTTAAAAATGCATTAAGGATATAATTAGCATAGTTAAAATAAAAAATTCATTTAATTAATTGCATCAAGATATGAAGTTTGGAACAAATTGAAGTCATGTTTGTATGTATCTTTCGTTGCCACCTATTCAGGTGAATAATTTCATATATTCGTTTGCCATGTTGTTCTAATTGTTATTTATGTATGCGTCCTTTATGAACGCGCATTAATACAAGACCCCCATCAAGCTACGGGGCACTTGTTAAGATCCCTTTAAGCCGTTGACATGACTTTCCGGATTTATAGGGTTTGGAATTTAATAATTGCCCGGTGATGGGTTGGTAGAGTTCATGTAGTTTCCCTAAGACTTTAAGATGCGCTAAATACATAAGCCAAATAAATTAATAAGTAATTAGCAAGATATAGGAATCGAGTTACGTTTGTGTGAAACAACAAGCATGTTTTAATCATGGAGTCCAATATTAGTTAGAAAATGCTCGTATGAATGATTCGACGATAGATGATATTCAAGTCGCACTTCCGCTTTAGTTGAAAATACCGTGGGTGATGTAATTTAAAGTACATTTACGTAAGGTAAGGATACCTTTATTTAATTCTGTTGGGACAAGTTTCGTTGCTTATTTTTGGAATTCCATCGCGTATAGAAAAGTATCTGTTAGGTTTAACAAGTTGTCAGAATGAAAAAATTAACCAAGTTGCATCAATTAAAGTGAAGTTTAACCTTTTTCTTTTGAGGAATCATTTTTGTGGCTTAAAGTACATTTTTACGTTGAAAAATTGTTAAACTTGAATTATGTTATTCAAAATTAATGTTTTGTGTGAAATATTGTCACAACATGTTCAACTTTGTGTTTAAAATGGTCAAAGGTTAATTTAAACGTGAAAGTAACTATATTACCTTTTACTTACATCAAAGTACTCATTGCTTTTGAAATTATAAGAAATTAATCCTGTTTTAAGAAAATCATGTATGTTAGTAGGACTAGCAGATCTGATAGTCCCTTGGTTCAAAGTGTAACTTGTAAAAATAACTGGCTTAAGGAAAAGTTTTATGATATGAAATCAATTTATTACGATGATAGTTGAATGCTTTGGTGCACTTTTCTAAATATTTGTGAGAAAAATATTTGTTTAAAGAGAAACTTACTTATTCTAAATAATGGGAACATTTTATTGAAATTCTTTTATTGCCTTTAGTTATTATTTTACAGTTATGAACTGTGACATATTTTTATGTTTTTAATATCATTTTTTGGGTCACAAATAGTGATCTCTATATATGTACTAACTGTAATTTCTCTTTCAGGTGTAGTCTTATTTGTGAATAGTAGTCGTGAGTTGTAAGTACGTTTGTGAGTATTGTACTAGAGTATATACATCTTCACCTGTGCGTAGTTCTATCTAGATGTTGAGTTATTAGATGTATTGGCGTCTTTCTACCTTCTTTTTGTGTGTTCTTTTTAACCGTGTTGGCAACAAATAAACGATCACTCTTATGCCTCTGCAGGGTTCATGCCCGAGCTATGCCGCGGTCACGCTTTTTACATTATTCCATTCAAAAAAATATACTTAACTTGTGTCTTTAAGCGTGGGGCTGGTAAAAATAAATTTTATTTCAATGGCACACAAACGTGGGGTGATTCTGTTCGAAGTACCTCTGTAGTAACAACTCCAATATCCTTTAAAATTCAATTTTGTTTCATTAGTACCCTAACGTGGGGCTGAAATTCAAATTATATTTCAGTTCTAACACGCGTGTTTTGTGTGAATTTACACCGCGTCCGTGCTGTATTAAAAGGGTGATACGTCGGTTTTCAATCAATTCCGTTGCCCTATAAACCAATTATCACTTGTATTTATTAGTTCGCCGGTACATATTTACTAAGAGTCACACAAAATACAAGGAAAGCTTAGAACAGTACTCACAATTTAGTAGTTCAACGGTTTTCAGATTACTCAACTGATTGGCTGATTATTTACTCGGCACGTTAGGTCCCCCATTTCAGTGATTTAATATCCAACATAGTTGATGAGTGAAACTTACTTATCACCCTTTTAATAAACCACCCATGCGATTTAAATCCACGTAAAATACGCGTGTTTGAACTTTCTGGCGAAGCTAAAGACAATTTGATATCGGCCACCTGTCCGAGGGGCTTTTGACCTACATATGTCCGCTACCCTTAAATCATATCTTCGTTCTTCTTAACTCAATCGTTATATTACGATCTCTTCTTCTGTTAAAATTCCGAATTTCGTTCTCATACGTTATGCGTCTAATGCTTTCGTAGGGTCAAATTCAATATTTGCAGATTATGTGAAAGCATTAATTTTATGGCATTATATTATTCCGTGGTTGGTGCGGGTTTTAAAAGCCCCTGGCGAATTGATACAAATGTTATTGGGGACAGTTATGTCTAGTGTAAAATCCCTATTGTCATTGCTGTTTATATAAAATGTACTACGTGCTTTTAGTGTATTTTCTTCTTTTTATTTACAATCATGTTGAAACAGCTCCTTACTAACTGTAAATTACCGATACTTTTACAAAATTTTAAAGATATTTATTTCTTTACTAAGGCTTCCAAACTGGCAGGAATTATTAAATGTTTTTCTAATGCTCTCAGATTATTGTAATATGAGAATAGTTATACATTTTAAATTACTAATTTTTACCTTTTCTTGCATCGCAATTGAATTCGGTTCAATTTGAATAGCTTATTCTATTTATAATGTTTATTCAAACTGTAATTAACATTAAACTTACGATGTAATTAACTGCGAATTAAGGGTAAGCAAATAATTTTGAATTGAACGAAAAACTATTTGCATAATTTTGTCGGGAGTAAATCGATTCGAACACCCAAAATGACAATTAGAACCTTAAATCAAATACAACTTGAATAAAATTTTGCAATGAGCTCATTCTGTAGTTTTCTGCTTTGACTGAAATTCAAGTAACTCTGTGTCCGTTCAGAGCAATATTCAAGCTGTACGAAGTGCATAAACTTGTTTAAAGTTAAAGGATTTATGGAAATAAAGACGAACTTTAGGCTTTAAATAAAAGCATTCTAAGGTATAACTCTTTTTTTTCTTGCCTATTCCAGAGTTTCTCAATGGCCCCCGAAGGCATACAACGATAAAAGAAGCTTTTTATTCTAAAGTGCGCATAAATGTTTGCACTTAAGAGAAATTGCAAAAGAGCAAGACGCCCCGGTATCGGAATTATCCTTTTGCTAACACGGGTATTCCATTTCTTTTCTACGAATTGTGGCGATAATAAAATTCTATTTTAATTTGTAGTGAACGCACTTGAAACTCTACTAAGACCAAGAATAGATATCTACATACAATTCACTTTGGTACCTTAGTTTTATTGATTAATTTGTATTGGTCGCTTTGTAAGGATGTCATCAATCATCATCACAAACTTCTTTAAGCAAACTGAGCCAGTCGGTGTTCAACCCCTTTAACTTAGTGTTATGGTGTACTATAAAATTATGCAACAGCAGAGTAATATGCAGCTCGTTGAGTTACAACTGTAAAAATCCACACTTTTTATAATTGTGATCGGCACTTTCATTCTCTTAAATACAGTATACGGAGATGTCGGATAAGAATACAAATAGGCTTGGTTAATATCAGTTATACGTTAAAACTTTTTGGTACCCTTCCTTAATCGATATTTGCCACTATAAACTAACTAAATTGACCGGCGATAAAATTTAATTCCTCCACTTTTGTAGTGCCAAATTTCCAAATCTTCTAAATTTCTAACTTTTCCTGCACCACATATCCATGTTTTGGGACCGCATAGTGATACGCTCCAAACATTAGCATTAAATAATCTTTTCTAAACTTCAATAGTTATTCAATCTTTTAACATGACCCCTTACGCCGTCTGCCTAATACAAGTTGTAAAACCCACCTGGATTTTTCAGTCTTGCTGGACGGTGGCCGTTCCGAATGAACCTGCACCTTGAAGAAGTTCTAAAATATTAGAACAGTTGAAATGGCTTCAGCGTTCCAATGATCTAAAGAGCCAAACTACATGGTCTTTAATGAGGAACCAGACTAAGACAGGTCCCCGAAAGAGGGCAGCTGCTCTTTCGGTACTTAGATTGGCAGAGACCATAGGAGTCAGTATGGCAATCTAAGACACACTACCGCGATGTGGAAGACAACGGGAAGCTACCACATTACCTCTCCGGATGAGAGGTAAAATGGAGGTCCCGTGTGTGAGTGTTGTCACGCACGTTAAAGATCCCTACCTTGCTTGGAACAACAAGGGTTCGGCAAAATTATAAATTTTCCAGGTAAAAAAAACTCGCTTCCTGGCCAATGTAGTACCTTCGGGTGGAGCATTGGAAAATCAAATGTAATACCACATTACCTCCCAAGTACACAGCGTACTAAATTGTAATTAAGATTATGGCATCCTCTGGGGTAAAAGTTTCTAAAGTTAGAATAGTCCCCTATTCAGATGTCCGGGAAAGGACTACTTCGGAAGCTGGAATCGGAAAGTTTAGAAAAAGAATTGGAAACATTTTGCGATTCGGAACGTGGAATGTCAGAAGTATGAAGCAACCAGGTAAGCAAGAAAACTTGACAATTGAAATGAATAGGCTACCAATAGACATAGTAGCGAAGACTTTGGGATAATTCATACAGGCTCGAGGAAGATAATTTAAGTGTAGATACAGTCATGTGGGACAATATAAGACACTGTGTAAAAAAGTATTTACAAAAGAATGAAACATTACTCATGGTTATATTAGAATCTAAACCGATAAATACAGTAATAATACAATTATACATGCCCACCAACAGCTACAGTGAGGAAGAGGTAAAAGCGATTTACAACGATATCAGACATACCAAGATACGTAAAAGGACATGAAAATTTAATAATTACAGGGGATTTTAGTGTAGTGGTAGGTGAGGCCGAAGAAAGACCGGTAGTAGGTTTATTTGGTTTTGGCACGAGAAACGACAGGGGAAATAGGCTGGTAGAATTTTGCGACAAATATAATTCACAAACACATTATTTCAACATCATGCTAGAAGATGCCAAGTATATAGGAAGATATCAAATAGATTACATTCTTCTTAGGCAACGGTTTAGGAATCATGTAAAAGACTACACAGAAGCAGATATAGACACTGACCACAACATCATAATTATAAAGTCCGCTTTTAAATTTAGAAATTTGAAAAAAGCAACAGAAAAAGACACTTGGACTTTGAGACACTAAACGATAAAGATATCCACGAAAGATTTGAAAACAAGTCAAATGAATTGCTGAAAGATATCGGAAAAATTTTCTATATCAAGAAAGTAGAAACAGAATGGAATAACACTAAGTCCAGCTTAGACAAAGCGGCCAGAGGTATTCTGAAGCATACACAAAAGGAAAATAAGAAACCATGGATAGCAAAGAATAATCTCAATTTAATAGAAAAAAAATAAAAATACGAAAATAAATCAGATGAAACAGGAAAACAGAGATATAAAACAATAAAATAGGAAATTATTCGCAAATGCAGGAAAGCTAAAGAACAATGGACAGATGGAAAAGTGCAAGAAGATACAAGCTAAGATGGAAACAGGAAAGACAGACGAAGTATACAAATTAATTAAAATGAATTTTAGGCATATAAAAACGTATAGCAAAAATATCAGGGGCGCCAGAGGAAACGTCATTATAGAAGATGTAGAGAAGGTGTTTCAATGGCAAGTATATATAAAGAATTTAAATGCAGGAGAGGAACTAACAGCATTAGAACAGAAAATAGACATTGAAAAGCATGACTTGGGATATCTTATACTTAGAGATAAGTTTGAATTAGCATTAAAGGTGCTACGTACACTGACGTAACCGGAAGAAAAGTAAGAACTAGGCTAACTGCCAACCACGGAGAGTGGGGGGATTCGCCTACATACCAAAAAAAACAAACAAAAAATAATGTACATCGCCCACGATTATCTATTAACAAAATAAAGAAATAATTAATTAAGTTAAATACATAATTCGGTACAAACAAGGGTATGCAATTAAATAAGCGTTATCATTTCAACACCAACAATTATATTATACGGTCAAATTCAGTAGTGGATCCACGAAGTGCGCAATTCGCGGCTAACATGTAATAAAACTCAGTAAACAAAAAGGAAAATGAATGCTTAAAATTTTATAATCGCAAGTACGTTAAATTTAGGTATTAAAGGCAAATTTAGTTAATAAATGTAAATTTACTCTCTAGCAAATATGTCAAATTTTAAAATATTAAAGGCAAATTTAGGTTTTTTAAATGTAGTACAGGAGTTAAACTTAAGCATTAAATACAGCCCACGTTATAGCAAGAATTAACGACGTATATCTAAAAGCACTAACGCAATCAGTTGTTCAACAAGCATGGTAGGCTGGTTTTACACCATCCACCGTTGATAAATAAAAATCCTTGACATGTATAATAGAATACAAGGTACATACCTTTCTGCGTCAAGATACTTAACTTGCCAAATGCAGGGTGGAAGAAGTCAGCATAACAACGTGGCTATCATCATAATTACTGTAATTGGTACACGGCAGTGAACAGGTGGGCTTCACCCAGACAAAACACCTGTGGCCTCGAGCATAAAAAACTAAAATAGAATCGTGTAAGATGTGGTAAGTGCGGGAACACCCACCAAATACACGCAGGGCATCTCTAATTGATAGGACGACAATAAACGTGCATTACTTTTAAAGTAATAGAACGAGTAATCTAGAACATATTTTATCGCACGGGCTGCAGAAGCAAAATCAGAATGAATTTAAATGACGCCAATACGAAATCCAAACATCCGTGTTATCGAAACACGATTTTAAACTCGAAAACAGGGCTTTACCAGAGAATAGTTGAATACACTAGGTAGACGAATGTTTAGATGGAAAACACATAAGAAGCAAGTATACGCTACCGGAAGGTTTAACAAATTGAAGGTTACCTATTTAATTTATTAAATAAATGTTTCGTTTCAAAGCAACTAGATTCACATTGAGGAATTATTCGAAAGCGTATTTATTGCAGAAAATAAAATATACAGGATGTATAAAATATACGTAACAAATCCCCCTAGCAAAATTAATCGGTCGGGGTAGGAAAAGGAGTGGGCAGGACCAAAAAAACAACGAGGAAAAAAACTCCAAAACGAAAAAGAAACAAAAACTTAAAGATGGAACGGCCTCAGCAGTGCGGAGTCGTCAACAGACGGATGTTTCGCAAGAGAGAAACAGAAAACGTTATCGACCTTAAAAGAAGAAACGGAACGAGGAAGAAGGTCAACAGTGCCGACCAACACAGGACCCAAAGGTCAAGCCTCAAGGATGTAAAGGAATAACAAGGGAGAACGAGAGGAGGGATGCTGGAAAAAGGAAGCGGTGTACTCCACTGTGGTATCAAAACCGAAGAACCAAAGAAAAAAAAGGCTAACTAGTCCTACAGTCGACTAAGTCGTAGTTTCTGAGGAACGAAAGACGGACTAGAAAGCACCTGCCACAGGAGTGGATGGACGAAACACAATTAGTATCAGAACGGACAGCAAGGAAGACCAGCGAAAGGAAAAAGGAGAGGAATGTGGAATGGAAGGAACGAAGAAAAGGAAAAAAGAAGGAAAAACCCAAAAAGAATAACACCAACACCAAGTACAGAACCCAAAAAACAGAATCCCAGTGTAGTGATGAATGAGTAGGTGTGTGGGTGTGCGTGCATGTGTGTGTATGTGTGTGTGGGTGTGTAAGAGTTGTGTGTGTGTATGTGTTGTGCGTGTATACAGTGTGCGTGTGTGTATGTGTTGGACCGCTGTAGTCGCCTCTTACGACAGGCAGGTCGTACTATGGGGCTATTCTATTCCCGCACCCACATGGGTGCAAGGAGTATAAGGAGGAAACGAAAGAAAGGAGAACCAAGTAGAGAACGGAGGAAAGGAGAACCAAGTAGGACTGTGTGTTTATGCAGTGTGTGGGTGTATGTGTGTGGGTATAGATCGGACGTGTATAAGGTGTGTGTGTGTGTATGTGTTGGACTGCTGTAATCGCCTCTTACTACAGGCAGGTCGTACCGCAGGACTATTCTATTCCCGGACCTACACGGGTGAAAGAAAAAGCAATAAAACGAAAGAAAACCCCGTAAAACAGGGAAGCAAAACAAAATTGTAAAGTCCAAAAATCATGTCCAAAGGAGAGCAAGGTCGTAATAATCTGGTGCGCGAGGACTAGATATTGGGCTTTAGGCGTCTACGCCACCAGAAAGAAAACAAAACGAGATCATGAACATAAGAATTTCGTCGACCAACATCTTCAGGTTCTGAATCAGTATATACAAATTTCTGCCTCTTAGCGGCAGTTTTTCCCGAACCAGGGACAGCAGGGGGCGTAGCAGTTGCAGCACGCGGTGTAAGAGGTGGCGAGGGCAGTTTAGGAAACGAGTTAAGGACAAAAATTGTTTATTGTTAGGATAGGAGGTAAAAAAGTCAACGGTAGAAAAGGAAACATCATGGGTCTTCAGAACATCCATGGCAGAAAAAGAAATCAAAAAGAAAATCAACCTTACGAAAAGAAACACAAGCGGAGCACACTTCAGTTACGTTAACTAGGGGGACAGAAGTAGATAAAATTTCATCGACGCTAGATAAAGGACTAGAAGTATCACAGTTAGGGCAGAAAACAACATTGGCTGCAGGAACATCAACCTTAGGAAAAGGACCAGAATTTGCTAACGCTTCAGTAACATTACATAAAGGAACAGAATCAGGTAAAACTTCATCAACCTTACAAAAACAAACAGCTTTAGGAAGAACTTCAACAACAATAGATAAAGAAACATCAGCAAGGATTTCACCAACCTTAATTAGAAGAACAGAAACCAGCAGCATTTTGTCAGCAAGAGAAAAATGAGTAAGAGTAGGTAACAAAACAGGATCGGGTAAAACTTGGACAAAGACAGCAGCAGGCATTATAGCTACGGGCCCACTAACCTTAACAGGGCCTTTACAGGCTGAATTGGAAGTTATGGTCAGTTCAGCTACAACTGTTATTATAGACACGATAGCAATTTCTTGACTAGAATCATTCAAGAAAGCAGAAACGTGTAGAATTTCTGACAGCAACAGCAACAGACATTAAATATACAGGTTCGTGAACTTCGACAGGACCTTCGCTGACTAAATTAGGAGTTATCGTCAATTTAGCTACAGATGTTATTGTAGGTACGACAGCAATTTCTTGACTAGAACCATTTAAGAAAGCAGGAACAGGTAAAGTTTTTACAAAAACGGCAACAGGCATTAACGATAGAAGATCATGGACTTTAACAGGACACTCGCTGACTGAAATAGAATTATGGTCACTTCAGCGGCATGTGTGCTTACAGACACGACAGGAATTTCTTGACTAGAACAATTTAAGAAAGCTAATACGAAGCATGGGCTGTAATGGTGGTGGAGGCACAGTCTGGGGTAAGAGTGAATAAGTAGGGCGAGAAGAAGGAAGAGTAGATTGAAATGTAGAACAAAAAACGGAGGAAATTTTGTTCGAAGTTATATTTGCCGAAGAAAGGTATGTTTTGCTAGTAGGAGTAGGATGACTTGGATAAGGGACAGAAGAGAACGTAGAGTGAGAAGCAGGAGAAGTTTGGCTCCTAGAGCTGAGAACAGAAGTTGAAATATTATTTGAAGAACTGTTGGTAGTAGGATGACAGTTCGGACAGTTGCGGCGAGAAACTCCCTTATATCCGCAACCAGAACAATGGAGTACTTGAGGACGACTACAACGTGTCGAAACATGACCAGGTTTTTCGCAATTAAAGCATACGACCTGACGAGTAGAAGTAGAACAAGGCGGAAGAACAGTAGAACGTACGGAAGAAGTATCGGATCTACTCGTAAACGTCGAAAAAATCCTAACAACTCGGTCATGTGAAGCAAAAGTATTTTCCTCAGTAGTAGCAACTTATAAGTAAAATTCGGGGGTTCAAAATGTTGAATCAGTAAATTAGACAACGACATCCAGTCAGAAACCTTATGCCGAAAACCACGATACCAAAGTACCGCTTTCGACTCAAACAAATCCCTTGCAGACACAAATAACTGCAATTCCGACACATGGTGAGTTCGTCGAAGTTATCCGACCCGTCTCAAAAAATATTGTACGGTAAGAGTGTTCCCAAACATGAAGACCTTGGTAGGAAACCGAAAAAGAAATCATTTTTAGTAATAATAAAAAATAAATTGAGAGAAAGTAACTAAATAAAGACTAACCGTAACTCAGTAGAAGCTCAAAAGAAAAAAATTATTGCAAATACAGGACAATCTAACAGATCCAACGGATAAACTTCAGGGACGCCAATGGAAGCGAAACAACAAAATAGAAATTAGAATAGGGCTGTAGAATAAAAAAAAAATCGGAGGAAAGAACTAACTCTAGACTTGATGGGGAGAATCAAATATACAGAGAAGAAAGGAAGAAAAATCTTGAGCGCCAGCGTTTTTAATGGAATAGGATTATTGGTATTTTTAGTACATAGGTATAGTAGTTTTTTTTGTCGGCATCTAACCATGCATCTTATCTTGATCAGATCAACTCCACAGAGTCATTTTAAAGAAGTCTACTAGGGCAAAGACGTTTCAACAAAGTCTATTAGGGTAAAGCGATCGATCCGATCAACTACCCAAAGTTATTTCAACAAAGTTTACTAGGGTGAAGTTTATAACTCAATGGCGACAATATGCTGCTTAACAGAATTTTCGGTATTATTATCCATACATGGCAACGGACTAGTGGCTGTTTTTAGATCAAATTTTTCACGCATTTTACCATTATTACCTAAATTTACTGTAGCATTTATACTCAATTCTATGTTTGCCTAGCGCTTAAACGACCTGACAAAATATTTGGACACTCGTCGACAAGCAATTCTATTTCTCCTACGAATCTTTTAACATTAATTAAAATAATGAATAATTTTGTCTGGCATGGAGAAGGTAATTCGAGCATAGAAACGAAAATCAATATAAATTGTTGGTTATTTTGCAAATAGAAAAGCCCGTGACCAGTTTCACTGTTCTTGCAGATCATCAGGCGGACGCATCTCTTTTTGCAAAACAACCAAGTTCTGGGATTATCTACAAATCAAGGTGTATTTTTAATGCAAATAGTTTCTCATTCGCACTCTATACTCGAATGTAAGCAACTAATCATCGGTAACTTTTATAAGTCCTAACATAATGAGCACAGATGAAGTTCCCAGACAAAACTTAGTCAAAAGGCAAGATGAAAATAAATTTGGCAATTTGTTTATTTATTAATTAAAATGTTCACATTGTGGGTTTCTTTGTTAAGTTCTGGTCATAAATTTGACAATTTGCTACATATTTCTTTTTTTTCACTATTACACCAGCCCTCCATTGGGTGCCAGTGAAACGAATAATGTTTTTGAAGCACCTGCCCTACGTTTATAGAAAGCCAGTCAAGCGAATCTTTCCTACATACAACTGGTCTCACGTTATGAGCAAGTGTAACGAAGTCTTCCGACATAACTAGGGGTCTATTCCTCGGGTAGAGCTATGAGAAATGGGGGGGTAAGTCGAATTCTGACTGTATACTGAATCTAATCTAAAACAAATAGGGCGCCACCATGTCCTGACTTAATTAGGGTAATTGCGTAGTATAATTCTAGGGGCGGACGTGGAAACCCAAAGAAAAAATATCGCCTTCGATGACAGGGACCCGTCTTAACTGAATAAGACGCTGCTCCTGAAAGAAATGGTAATAATTAATTTAATAGAAGGGTGGAACACTATTTGTGTGCCACAAACATACCTAAAGAAACATCAAAATAAATAACTCCTATATAAGTTGTCATTAAAATTCTACTCATACGGAAATTAGTTTCTTGTCGTTAGTTTTGACCATCTTTGATCAAAATAAAAAAGCTTTAATTTTGAACTACTGATTTACTCAAAAGATTCTCTTTTAAAACAAAATTCAATACTACAAGGTTTCATAAATAATTACATGAGGTCAAGTATTTTAAATAAAGTTTCATCAAAATAATTTCTCAGCAAACATTTTAAAAGGTTAGTGTTTACATGTTACAAAGAAAAGCCGACTCTGGCAGATCTGTCGAGAGGGTTACAAAAATAAAGCATATTAAATCACTTTTTCTTAATCTTAATTAATTGTTTCAGTTTTAGTTCTCATAAAGAAAGATTGTAAAAATATTCTTATAAGTTCAACTTATGCAAGCATTATTCAAAGCATATGTTATTTGAGCACAGGTGTCAGCATTAAACTGCAAGCAAACAAGTGACGTAACAAAACATCTGTCGTTGTTACCAACAGAACAAAATGAACCACGTGTATGGTTTCTCAATCCATTATAAATGCTGAATTATAATTTTAACACTGAAAAATTCAGTCCAACAAACAATCTAAATTTTATATTATTCGTGTTTTTATGCACTAAACAAAACTAGCGTGTTTCTAATTTAGAACACGAACAAAATTCTTAAAGCTATCTACGAACCAGAACTGTATTAATTGGATGTTAACAAATGTTGCAAAATCAAACATAATCGCCAAACTTCCATCAGGTTTGTGGTAATATGCTCTTCTACCAATTATTCAATTACTAAATTACCAAAGCCGCTTCTTACGAAACGCAATACAAAGTCGTTCTCCATCAGTAGTTGGAATTGTGGTTACTATAGTTGGTTTTATGGTGGTGGAATACGCGCGCTATTTAAAGATGGATCTCTAATCGTCGAAATGTAACCGCAAGTTCGCGGCCTGCCTCCAATTGTAACTCATTGTTTAACAAGCTTGCAGGACCGACCCCTCTATCACCTCGCACGAGCGACGGCGTAACCCCCAGCAGAGGCCTTCAAGCAACTCGCGCCTGCGAAACGTTTTATACATAGAAAACAATAAGTAGATACGACCTTAGCGTATTACTAAACTCGTTGCTTGTACTTTACTAATAATTTGAATAAAAGCGCTTTATGACTTTGCCTTTTATGATTGGATTTAGTAACTGCGAAATAAACTTGTTACACTACCCTTTCCAAAAAAGAAAAAATTTTCCAACAAAGTAAAACTTTAAATGTAAATACAAGAAAATTTTTATACTTATTCATACTAGCCTTTCCTACATCTCTAATCATCAAAACAAAATCTTATGAATTTATCAAAACGAGGGGGGCAAATATTTACAAATTGGAGTGTGTCGGTAACTACGTGTAGCTAACGTCCATAGGGAGACAAAATCGGGGAGTCACAATCGGTGTAGGTCAAAATTGGGAGTGGTCAAAGTAAAAAGTCAAACACTCCACGGGACAAAAAAATTAATCAAAAGCTAGATTCAAGGTAAACCTTTAACTAGAGGTTCTTGCTCCTACTGAGGCTAGTATTTACTAACTATACCAAACATATTAGAAATTATCCTAATTTCCACAAATAAAGACTCCACTTCCTGGAGCTCAAGCAGTTCTCTATACAAAAAAATTTGAGTGCTACTACCTCAAAAATAGCACAACTCTTCAAAATATTATCACTATCCAGTGACAATCTAAAGGAGGACACCGCCGATAGGTCCAAATCCATAACACCATCATCACAAAGTGATAATCAGAACAAAGGCAACCTTACCAAAAGGTTACTTACAAATCTCAAATTCAAACTAACATCATCACAAAGTGATAATCAAAACAAAGGCAACCTTACCAAAAGGTTACTTACAAATCTCAAATTCAAAATAACATCATCACAAAGTGATAATCAAAACAAAGGCAACCTTACCAAAAGGTTACTTACAAATCTCAAATTCAAAATAACATCATCACAAAGTGATAATCAAAACAAAGGCAACCTTACCAAAAGGTTACTTACAAAATTCAATATCGAAATTGAACCAGCCAGGGCTGTAACATCCTACACCCTACTGACTATCCTATCACCAACCTTCAAACAACACATCTCACCAGTGATGGAACAAATGGTGGGGTTCACCACTCAAACCTTTGACCTTGACAAACCAAATTTCTGACAGGTCAGAGATAAGGGAAAGAATAAATTAATATTCTCTCGACCAAAATGTGTAGAAATCAGGACTTGAATAGCCCACATACTTCTACATCCTGAAGACATCTGTCAAAGACATCTTCTAACCACATCTTTAAATAACGCGCGACCAAAACAATCCTTATGCACAATAATGTACATCTCAAAACTACCACCAAAAATCTCTAACCACTTGCTTCAATTATCAAACAAAAATTTCAAAATACTAGATACCAAACGGCAGTCTGCATTTAGTAAACATCAAAGAGATGACTAGACTGGAACTAATAGTCAGGGTCATCATTTTCATTTGGACATGATGCTCCGATGGGCTTTAAATCCTTGACATGCCATCTTCCGGCTTTTGTCCCATCTTCATTTTCTAGCTCGTAAACTAAATTAGAGAGTTTTTCCAAACTCTACTCAAAATAAACTTTGGAGCTAACTTAGAGGAGAATTTATCACCGGCGCTTGAAAGCACCTTATTAGTTCTCCAAACTCTTTCTCCGACTTGAAAAGAAACGTCTCTTCTACTAAGGTTGTAGCGTTTACTCGCACGCTGATATGCTACATGCAGATTTTCACGGACATTTCCAAAGATATCAAACAAAGGTCGACGATCTAAAACATAGGAAGGTCTACTACTTGAAACAACATCAACATCCTCACCAGGTTTAAAATTATCTCTATACGCTTTTCCACTACGTACGAACGGATAGCAGTACCAACTGTCTTAACAATTCTCACCACAAAATTGCCTTGAGGAGCATACACAGCATTGTACCAAATCTTTTGGATTTCGTACCTTGCACACAAAGCCTTAAAAACACGTCCAATCAACTGTGGACCATTATCACAAATAACGAATTGCGGTACCCCGTAGACAAGAAATACCTTTTCTTCTAAAAAGTTCTCAATCAAATGTGCTGTGGCACTACGCAAAGGTTGCAAAATTGAATACTTGGAAAACTAGTCCCCAACAACTAAAAGCCATTTACTTGCTTATGAGTCATCAATAAAAAAACTAATCACGACGATAGCTAACAAAAAAATCAGTGTACAGGTACACTCTCATCCTACTACCAATTGAACTGTCGAAACAACTACTATGCTTCACAACGCCTAAATATGCTAGAGTGACAAACTCTCTACGAGTCTCACCTAGACTAACAATACCAAAATTTACATCAAATCAAAACAAAATATGGTGCAAAAATTCTAGAGCGCCTAACTCACCTCGAGTCTCGTCTAGACTTACGCAATGCCGAGCGACCAACTCTTCCTGAGTCTCGTCTGGACTAACATACTGTTGAGCGACCAACCACGACGACAAGTTCCGCCTAGACTAAATTGCGTTGCAATGCTGATCTAAACAAAAATCTGCTAACAAAATCAAAAACGTGCTTATGCACAAAGAGCAATTTTCAAACGATACAACGACAGCTCACTCCAATGTACCTTCAAAATAGAATCTCTAGCCTTATCATCAAATTTCGACAAAAATGTTCTTTATAAACTCAAGCAAATCAAACAACAGGCTTATCAGCTTCTTTAGCTGACAGTCTTCCTAATATTTTTCTTCAAAACTGGTTTCTCACTCACTTGAACCTTACAAAAATTATCAAAACAAATTCGGGCAACTAAAGGTAAAAGTCAAAAAGTGTATTTGCAAAATAAACTTTACCAAAACGATATCAAAAATATTATATTGGGTCAAAACAGAATGAAAGTTAACAATAAATTTGACTAAGTTAATTAATTGACTGTATGGGGGTTAACGTTTCAACCAAACTTTCAAACAACCAAATCTTAATGTCAACTAAACCTTGAGCTAACAAATTTTGAAGCGAAGCAATTTCCGAACAAACAAATTTCGAAGGAAAACAATTTTTGGACAGACAAATTCGAAGTGAAATAAATTTTGAATAAACAAATTCGAAGCAAAATAATTTTTGAATAACAAATTCGAAGTAAAATAATTTTTGAATAACAAATTCGAAGTAAAATAATTCCTGAACAAACAAATTCGAAGCAAAACAATTTTTGAACAAACAAATTCGAAGCAAAATAATTTTTGAACAAACAAATTCGAAGCAAAATAATTTTTGAACAAACAAATTCGAAGCAAACTAATCTTTGAATAACAAATTCGAAGCAAAATAATTTTTGAATAACAAATTCGAAGTAAAATAATTTTTGAACAAACAAATTCGAAGTAAAATAATTTTTGAACAAACAAATTCGAAGCAAACTAATCTTTGAATAACAAATTCGAAGCCCCAAACGTTGCCGGCGCCAGTGCTACGTATTTCTTTTTTTTCACTATTACACCAGCCCTCCATTGGGTGCCAGTGAAACGAATAATGTTTTTTGAAGCACCTGCCCTACGTTTATAGAAAGCTAGTCAAGCGAATCTTTCCTACATACAACTGGTCTCACGTTATGAGCAAGTGTAACGAAGTCTTCCGACATAACTAGGGGTCTATTCCTCGGGTAGAGCTATGAGAAATGGGGGGGTAAGTCGAATTCTGACTGTATACTGAATCTAATCTAAAACAAATAGGGCGCCACCATGTCCTGACTTAATTAGGGTAATTGCGTAGTATAATTCTAGGGCGGACGTGGAAACCCAAAGAAAAATATCGCCTTCGATGACAGGGACCCGTCTTAACTGAATAAGACGCTGCTCCTGAAAGAAATGGTAATAATTAATTTAATAGAAGGGTGGAACACTATTTGTGTGCCACAAACATACCTAAAGAAACATCAAAATAAATAACTCCTATATAAGTTGTCATTAAAATTCTACTCATACGGAAATTAGTTTCTTGTCGTTAGTTTTGACCATCTTTGATCAAAATAAAAAAGCTATAATTTTGAACTACTAATTTACTCAAAAGATTCTCTTTTAAAACAAAATTCAATACTACAAGGTTTCATAAATAATTACATGAGGTCAAGTATTTTAAATAAAGTTTCATCAAAATAATTTCTCGGCAAACATTTTAAAAGGTTAGTGTTTACATGTTACAAAGAAAAGCCGACTCTGGCAGATCTGTCGAGAGGGTTACAAAAATAAAGCATATTAAATCACTTTTTCTTAATCTTAATTAATTGTTTCAGTTTTAGTTCTCATAAAGAAAGATTGTAAAAATATTCTTATAAGTTCAACTTATGCAAGCATTATTCAAAGCATATGTTATTTGAGCACAGGTGTCAGCATTAAACTGCAAGCAAACAAGTGACGTAACAAAACATCTGTCGTTGTTACCAACAGAAGAAAATGAACCACGTGTATGGTTTCTCAATCCATTATAAATGCTGAATTATAATTTTAACACTGAAAATTCAGTCCAACAAACAATCTAAATTTTATATTATTCGTGCTTTTATGCACTAAACAAAACTAGCGTGTTTCTAATTTAGAACACGAACAAAATTCTTAAAGCTATCTACGAACCAGAACTGTATTAATTGGATGTTAACAAGTGTTGCAAAATCAAACATAATCGCCAAACTTCCATCAGGTTTGTGGTAATATGCTCTTCTACCAATTATTCAATTACTAAATTACCAAAGCCGCTTCTTACGAAACGCAATACAAAGTCGTTCTCCATCAGTAGTTGGAATTGTGGTTACTATAGTTGGTTTTATGGTGGTGGAATACGCGCGCTATTTAAAGATGGATCTCTAATCGTCGAAATGTAACCGCAAGTTCGCGGCCTGCCTCCAATTGTACCTCATTGTTTAACAAGCTTGCAGGACCGACCCCTCTATCACCTCGCACGAGCGACGGCGTAACCCCCAGCAGAGGCCTTCAAACAACTCGCGCCTGCGAAACGTTTTATACATAGAAAACAATAAGTAGATACGACCTTAGCGTATTACTAAACTCGTTGCTTGTACTTTACTAATAATTTGAATAAAAGCGCTTTATGACTTTGCCTTTTATGATTGGATTTAGTAACTGCGAAATAAACTTGTTACAAATTACCGTAAATATTCTTGTAACTCTTTTAGTTTTTGCGTACATATATCAACACTTTCCCGTCGACTTTGATTATTATTATCAAGGTTACGTTTAAAATTTCTAACTCGCTTTCGTAACTCCATAAAATCTGGCTTTTACTCCGTATCTAATCCTATTTAACTACTGTACTTATCTTAGGGTGCTTTTAAGAGTTGTCCCTTTGTCCTTAGTTGGAATATTACTTCTACACATTAACACTCAAAATTGCCTCAGTGAAACGGTCAGTGTTACGATTCATTACCATTTTTTCAGTAGTTTGCTTTAGTTCTTACCTTTTCAGTTCGTTGTTAATCTCCTTTCTTAAGACTCTTCTGTAGATGATAGCAATTAGAACTAGGAGCATTCCAATGACTAAAAATCCAAATGGCGCTCCAATTAGTACTCATTGAAAAGCCATTCTTCCCATTTCAAGTACAGCTGTCACTATTACTAGATTGAGCTACAATGATTTCTTCTTTAGATTACCTTCCTCCCATTTTTGTTTTAAATTTGGTTAGTTGGGTAACCCTTTTGAACGAACAAAATTTGGGCGAGGTTCCTGGCATGGGTCGCCATGAAATATCTTCGTTGCTTATACCTATAGACTTTGACTACTTTAAATTGAAACAACCATTTCCTTCGGAACTCGCGTTCATTCTCTTCTATAAAAAATAACAACTTAATATTTTTTTCAATTAGTTCACATTCTCTGAATGTCAACTCTGAAGATTTTTCTCACTTTCAGAATCTGAATGGGGACGTTCTATGGAAAGGCCGAGATCATGAGACTCTCTCTGCCACATTTATGTCTTTATTTCTTGTGGTCTCCAGAACTGCGTTTCCTGGAAAAAATCGGTGTTGGGTTTGCGTTTGCCTTTCACCGAGAGGAATAAAAGGATCGTTTAAGAATATTTAGCATGAGGAAAGTGAGGTTTCCCAGTTAGTTGCTTTGAATAATTAAAGGAGTCTCTAGAATTATTCTATTCCGACCCAAGACGAATTCGCAGTCTAGCATTTCTGTGCAATTATGACGTTGTCCTAAAACCTACTGAGTAAATAAAAGCTTAAACTTGGTCGTAATATTGTCCATATTATTAAAAATATTTTCATTTTGTTTCAAAATAAAGTTTTAAGACTTGATTAAAGAAACTCACACGAAAGAGAGAAAAATAGATTGAATTAAATTCAAGTTAGTGTAATGTCTTCGTTGGTTATACCGTTGGACTTCGACTACATTAAATTAAAACAACCATTTCCTTCGGAGCGCGCGTTTATTCTCTTCTATAAAAAGTAACAACAATTTGATCGCACTCTCTAAGTGCTATCGCATTTGCTGTTGCAACACTTGCTTGGCTCATTAATATCAACATTGTCAGATAGTTTACAACTAATATTGAACATTGCACCTATCTACTTTTAATAATTAATACTACGCCACAAATACACTACATTAGTTTAGTTATTATCGCTCTCTGAGCTGATTCCAAACGATACTTAATCGATTTAAGAAAATGCTTATACTAAATGTTTGCTATTAGATTCAACGATTCACGGAAACAGCTAAACAAAGGATAACATTTCAGTCATGAAAATCTAATAACATTTTTCTACCCTTTAGGGCAATTACTTGGTGTGGAAATAAGAGAACGCTTTGAACTTGACAATTGCTAAAAAGGTTAAATCTATTTCATCCAAAACTGATTTAGTCCGCAGAACTGAAATAAGGTTTTCAGCCGGGCTTTCACTTTCTTTCCACACGGAATCTCTTTATCGCCCGAGGAATATCCATTCTTGATTATATCTAAATCTTGTATCGCACATAAAACAGATTTTTCATTATAACAGCGCATAAGTTGCAAAGTATAGTTATAGTTATAGGTCAATGCTCGTTTAATAAAAGCAAAAAGTTCTAAACACATTGAATGGCTGGAGTGTGTTATAATCAATGACAATTGGTAATTCTAGAACGCTATATTCTTTAGTTAAAGACTCCTTTTGAAGGAGGCTTTGGTAGAAAATTATAGTTAAGATTGACAAGACTGGTAACAGTATTTGGCTTTCATAAACAAATTTTGAGAATTAATTAATTAGCCGCTATCAATTTTAATAGAAAAGCATAGTTTAATCTTAATTTTGAACATGCCAAACCTGCTCACATCAATTAAACAAATGTATTGCAACAGTACAATTTTCCATGCAGAGCTGTTAGAAAATAATTTATACCAATTGTTAGTCATTGTTAAACAAAATCACGGTTAAATAAATAATTCCATTCACCACCTCTATTCCACCTCCACATTCCACCTTCCACTTTAAACCTTCCACCTCCCTCCTTTCACTTTCCACATCGTTTCTTCCACGTTTTTACTTCCACATTTACCTTCCATGTTTTACTTTCCACATTTTCCTTCACATTTTACCTTCCACGTTTTTACTCCCACATTCTTCTTCAACATTTTATCTTCCACATTTTTCTTCCATTATCTCCTTTCCACCTTTCGTCTTTCACCTTCCTACCTTCACATGTTATCACCTCGCTCCTTGTCACGTTGACAGCTGTAACTTAGGCATTTTTCTTAAGCAATTTTGACAGCTGTCACTTTGACAAACCACAATTTTTTCCTACGTCACTTTGTCAATCCGCCATTTTTCTTACGTCACTTTAGTAATCCGTCTTTTTTTCCTCTGTCACAACATACTCTGTATTAATCCACTTTTGCTCTTTCCTGTATATACATTTCCACATCGCTATGTCGTTCAGTTCTTAGAGAAAAATTTTATTGGAAAGCTTCTTCCTGTATATACATTTTCACTCGGCTACGTCGTTCAGTTCTTAGAGAAAATTTTTATTGCAATGCAGTTCGATTCCTGGCCGCCTGCATGCAAAGCGAATGCACTATCCACTTTATCAAAGAGTCAATCGATATAAGTACTTGTACACCTCTTAGTATTGTTAAAGGTTCATATTCCATTTTAATTTCAAAATTATCTTAAAAGCACCTAACCTCAAATTTTATATAAACTTACCATGAATATTTTTATCAACAAGCTCCACTAAGTTACATCATTCTCAAAAGTTACGTACTAGACGTCTGATTCGGTCAACAAGCACTTTAGACCGAACAATTTTAGATTCGACTTTCTTTTAATTACTTCACTTTTTCCACATCCATTTAATTACGGATATCATTTCCAGTCAATAGGTTATTACAGCCCGTCGTCGAGGTACGCGAGCCACTACGTCAATTGGTAGCAATATTAGATAATGTAAAAATTGACGCGCCAATTATAGATGACGTCCCACAATATGCAAATTATTACAACACAATTAAAAGTTATACAAATTTTAAAAAAAACCCCAACGGGGTACTCACGTGAACATGTAGGGCTTTTTGCAAAATTACTCCATAATGTAGGCAGCGGCTTCGCTAATCTTTCTCGGGCGTGGGGGATTGCTGGGCCCTGGTCAAATCCAAATTTAATTGTCTTCTTCTTATGTAGAGGTACGATGAAGAAATACAGGTAGAGGTACGGTAATTGACAGAAATATTAAGAAACCTATATAACAAAAAGACATGACAAGACACAAAGGACCACTCCTTCGTTGGCCTCTTGATCAACAGCCGGAAATCCACCACTCCCCTTCTTGACACACCGCGTCGGCGCAAATCTCGCGCAACGCACTATCTGAAGTGACGGAAATACGCGCACAAGTCTTTTTAAATTTATGGCGCGAAATTCTTACAAATTAAAACTTAATTAAGAATGTTTAGTGCCGATTTCGGCACGTATCAAAGTCACAGATACTATTTCCTCAACTACGCCATTTTTCGACTACCTAACCATTTATTTTTAATTTAATACCATCTAGCAAAACAAAAAGCGCAGCAAAGGTATTGAAATTTATAGCTTATTAAATATACACAAGTTTTCTAATAGCATCCACTGTGATATCTGGAATCCACCTTATCGAGAATATCTAATCTTCCAAATAATTGCGTAAGCGATTGTCTCAGACCCCACATCTTTTAGGAATTGGTTTGGATGGCAAATAATTATTTCATATTATGTCAAATAATTCGTATTCCTACTATCATCAAATAAATAATTACTCGCACGCCCTTGCTTTCCAATACGATGTTAACCCGCGTTCCAACTATTGTATTTCCAGCATCTCTGTTAAGCTGGCAGGATTAAATGGCAGAATCGATTCAGATCTATTACATTATTCAGTACTTATTTTGTGCTAATTTGTGCCATTAATAAAAATTTTGTGCAACGTGCCGTTTCGAAAAAAATCTTGACGCTGCTAGCTTTATACTAAGCTAGCAGGACCATATGCAGAAAAAGGAAAAACAAAAAGTAGGTATAAATACAACGGGCAGAATTTGTGCTAATTTGTGCCGTCCAACACAAACAGCTAAATAGATTCATTCCGTTTGAAACATTAGCGAATTACATTTACCACGATTACATTCAAGAGTAAAGTACCCGATTGCACGAGCAGAATCAATCAGTACTGCTACATTCGAATCACACTAATTTGTGCTTTTCAAATGTTCACTCACGACATTTGTACCCTACCCCTTTTCTGAAAAACCACCCGCAAAACCTACTTGGCACAAGATTAAGGTATCCGTTTCCACCAGCAGAATCAATGGGTACTGCAACACTCGAAGCATACTAATTTGTGCTATTCAAATATTCACTAACGGATTTTGTACTCCCACCTCTTCTCTGAAAATCTGCCCGCGAAACCTACTCGGCACAAGAGTAAAGTATCGGTTTCCACCAGCAGAATCAATCGATACTGCGACACTAAAAGCACAGTAACTTGTGCTATTCAAATATTTACTATTCACTCTCTATACAAATAGCCTTTAAAACTTCATTCTGTTAAAAAAAAACGTTACACATATATTAACATATACTTTATGCCTTTCACATACTGGAGTACAAATTTCGTGAGTCAACATTTGAGAAGCACAAATTAGTGGGCATCGAATGTAGCATTACCGGTGGATTCTGCACGTGGAAACGAATACTTTACTCTTGTGCTGAATAAGTTTCGCGAGTGGTTTTTCAGCTCGTGGAAACGGAAACTTTATTCTTGTGCCGAGTAGGTTTCGCGGGTGGTTTTTCAGAAAAGGGGTGGGGTAGAAATTTCGCGAGTGAACATTTGCGAAGCGCAAATTAGTGTATTTCGATTGATTCTGCTCGTGCAAACGGGTACTTTACTCTTAAACCTAGTCGTGGTAAATGTAATTCGCTGTTGTTTCAAGCGGAATGAATCTATTTAGCTGCTTGTTTTGGACGGCACAAATTAGCACAAATTCTGGCCGTTGCATTTATACCTTTTTTTTGTTTTTTCCTCTTTTTTGCATGTGGTCCTGCCAGCTTAATATAAAACTAGCAGCGCCACGATTTTTTTCAAAACGGCATGTAGCACACAATTTCTATTAATGGCACAAATTAGCACAAAATAAGCACTAAATAATGCAATAGGTCTGAATCGAATCTGCCGATTTAGTCCTGCCAGCTTAACAGAGGTTTTGCCAGCTACATTTGTTACACCATCTACAAATTTTTCATAAATATTTAAAAAGCCTCTACTATTTAATTCTTCCGTTTTATAGCATACTAGTTCTCGCAAATTTAATAGCTTGAAGCACTCACACTCGTTCAAAACAATAATATTTAGGTCTTTCTCAACTTCTAAATTGAACCATTTCTCTTCGTGAAATGTATTAACCATCCATACACTTCAATTATGTCTCGGCAATCGACTGTATTTTGAATTCTTGATCCAGTTGTGTTTCAACAACACTTTTTACACTAGATAGTCCATATAATCTGATGTGTTTGGCGCCTTGAGCAAATTGTCTAATTTTAAATTCCAATTGAAAATTGCATTCAAAGTATAGCATTTTTACTGCAAAGTTTGCACACACTAGTACAGCAAACAACTTAGATGACGGGCTCAAGACCACCATACAAAGCAAACCCAACTTTCACAACATGGTGGTGAGAATTTGGTGTAAAGTCATCTATCGTAGAGATTGTCCTACCGACTAATTGGCGGAAGGTAAAATGTGGCACCATGACATCATTTGTAACGTCAACACCAGCAAAATCCATTTTTTACCATAATCTTCTTGACCCGATAGAATATAATAGACGGAGGATTCACAAGTTCTTCTCACTCTTTATATAATGGTGGATGGATATGTTTGCTTTAGTCTTGGGTATATATTTCCTTAACTTTCACATCTTTACTTCCACATTTTTACTCTTACATTTTTACTACCACATTTTTACTTCCACTTTATACTCCCATATTTTACCTTCCACATTTATAGTCTCACATTCTACCTTCCACATTCCATATATAAAGAAGTAAATTCAAATAAATTAAACAGTTTTACTCCTACAGGGTTTATTAACGGAACAAGTGAGTTTAAGAAAGTGTAGTGTCGAGTTATTTAAAGTGCACAGAAGCTACAAAATGTAAGTAGAATTTTAAGTATTAAGTACCTTGAATGTTAGTTTGCCCTATGTGTATGCGTCTGCAGATTTAGAAAGTAGCTTTTATTAATTAAAACAACTATAGAGAAAATAAGCAACTACAGGTATTGGTTTTGCCATGTTTTCCACTGAAGTTAATTGTGCGAAAGGATTTACTGGAAAACTATTAACTCAGCAAATGATTAAGTGTTGGGGGATTCTTGGTAGCCACAGGCTGCTTAACCCCCTTCACATACCACTGAATAGGGCATATAATTAGGAAGCATCAGAAGAGGAACCGAGATGTATCTAGACTGGAAATTTCAGGCAAGGGTGTAGGCTAGCTCAAAACAGGAATAAGTGAAAGTACACTTCCAACCAGTTTCAAGACGGAAAACCTAATAACGAAAAAAAAATGCACTTAAATCTGATGATGGTTACAAACAACTACAGGCGTTGGCTATGAAATTTTTCCAACTATTGTTGATTGTGCAAAAGGATATGAAAAATTATTAATTTGACAAATACTCAAGTGTTGGGAGATCTTGGTAGCCACAGGCTGCTTAACCCTTTCCGCATACCTTATATTTAATTTTTTTCCAATGCTCCAGCCGAAAATGTTACATTGACTAGGAAGCGAGTTCCTTTTACCTGGAAATTTTGAATTTTGCCGAACCTTTGCTGTTGCATGCAAGGTAGGGACGTTTAAGGTACGTGACAAAACCCACACCCGGGACCTCCATTTTACCTCTCATCCGAACGAGAGCGTATTTTTGTGAAAAATGTTCGCCTAACATTTTTCAAGCAGACCCTGTCCGGATTTGAACCCAGGACCTTGGGCATAGTAGTCACACGCACACCAACTACACCACGGAGCTCCCCCCCTCTTCTTACAATATCTGGGAAATCGTGTATACATTTGCAAACAACGGAACTGTAGCTAACAATACAGTTCGGTGCCCCTTCCATTGTTTACAAGCAGAGGCTATGTTCAAAGACAACAAACATAGAAACAAGGAAAAAATTGTTGAAAGCATATGTGTCGAGCACAGCACGGTACGTCTATGAAATGGGGGCAGTAGGAGAAGCAGACATAAAAACGGTAGAAACCTTTTGGAATGGTGTGCTTCAGATGTATGAGGATGATAGCATGGACAGACTAAGTTAATAACTAAGAGGTCATAGAAATAGTAAGGGAATAAAGATATGTGTGGAAAAAAATAGGAGAAATAGAAGGGCAGGATACGTTCTAAGGCATTTTTGGGGAATAGTGCGGGTTATATTACAAGCAAAGGTAGGAAAAAAAGAGGTAAGTGGTAGACTTAAATCAGACTATTGCACGCAGATAGTGAAAGACAAGGACTGTGAAAATTTCAGGGAAATGTGTAGGTTAGCTCAGCATAGGAAACAATGAGGGTACGCGTTTAACCAGTTCTAGGACTGAAGACCTAATAATGATGAGAGAAAATAATTTACTTAAAAAGACTCTTAATAACTAAATATTCTCAACTATATATAAAACACCGTTAATAAATACATTTTCACAGATAAAATTATTTAAAGCAATGTTTTAAAATAACTACTGTTTTTATTGAACAGTTCGAAAATTATTTGAATTTAGTAGACAATGACTTGAATCATTGTCTTGACGTAATATTTTCAAACTCGGTTGTTACGTGCCGGCGCTGCAGGTAAATATTTTTTTATGTGATTAACTTTCATATTCTTTATTGTATTCACGGTCATTTTGCATATTTATTAGCAAGTGCGACAATTTTCTTTGTTTCTCACAGTGACTTCTGAATGAAGTAAGGTGTGTATCTGTGGACATTTTTTACATGACCCAAATCTAAAGTCATTTAGTAAATATCCTAAATTTAGACAATTCATGCATAAATACGAATTTTGACATGCTCAATACGTAAGTGAATAAGTGGATAATGAAACTTAGAGCAATTGTAAATTTTATGCATTTGTTTGCAATATGAACAGCAGCCTTCTATAGTCACAAACGTCTTTTGATGAACTACTTTGTTAGCTTGAACTTTACCTGGTGAATATAATTTAGATGTACCCGAACTCCGTCGTTTCGAGTAATCCCTGCCTTATTTTTTAGAAATTTGAGAAACTGTTCTAGTGTTGGCAAATATGTGGATTTATGAACTTCTCCCTCCAATCGCGAGTAGTTACTAAATCTAACCTGTTTGACACAATGAATAATAATAACGGACCCTAATCTCTTGTTAATTGCCCAAGTGTTTCAAAAGACCGTAAAATTTTTTTAATACTGTCGAAGAGATTACATAACTGAGATGACGATCCTTTAGTAGCACTTTGGAGGTTGAACAAAGCTTTTATGTGATTATGAATAAGTAGTCGGTTATTACCATAGCTACTATTGAGCAACTCCCACGCGATAATGTAAGTTGAGCTTAAAATTGGTAAAGAATCCATAATAGGCCCTGCTTCTCCGGAGATGGCCGATTTGAGAAAGTGGAAACGCTGGATAAGATATATTTGAAGATTTTTAATGATTAATGAATCAAAAGTATCATATAACTCAATCCAATTTTCATGACCAGATGAAAAGTGCGGTAACCTAATTGTTGGAAGCTTTATAGTACGTGTACCTTGTATTTGAAACAACCCAAATGAATCTGACGCATTACTAACTGTGTTGGCAGCTCCTGCAGAATCGGCATGTAACTTAATTAATACCACTGGCGGATTCATGGGGGGGGGGTTGTGTGGATAAGGTGGCGGTACGTCCCCTTCCCAGGATAGCTGTAAAATAGTTACTGAATGATTGAAGCATTTCCAATATTGATTTTACCTACAATATGAGTACACTACAAAGTTTACTGTTTAGTAAGATATTGTATTTTGTTTCAATCGTTGATACATGCATGCAGATTTATGCTAATAAATGTACCACTTAATGAAGCGTTAGTGTTCAATAACAGACTGCACTGTTTTCGTATACGAGTGAGTGTCTAATATATACAGAAATAATTTCTATACCTCAAAATCACCTTAGTAAATAATTCCTATCCCCATACAGATTGCTAATTTTTTACGTATTAAGGGCCCCATACCATGTATGAGCTGAATCAGAATGAATATATTGTGTGATTCTAAATTAACGAATTTTGCTGTCAAATAAATTGTTATACAAATTTTTTGCTACAATAAATTTTACCAAAATAAAAAATCTACACCATGTTTGCCATTGTTCCGATTCGTTTAAATTAGTGTAATTAATTTTTGATATTTAGTAGGAATTTTTGTTGTAAAAAATTTGAAAACAGCAACAGCACAGCATGAGTATCATTTGTGACCATATTATTTAAAGTATCTAGAATCACACCTTCTATGAATGTACACTTGGGGTCCTTATTCCGTATACCTTACCCTTTTCCAGGTATAATGAAAAGGATAGCTGCACAACAGGATACAAATAAATTACCCTGCAGGGTAATTTATTTATATCCTGCCATGGCACAGCTAGACTCGACTGTTTTTGGTTGCGGAGACTGCAAAAGACTTAAAACCTCAGGGGAAAAATAAAGAAACGTTGAAAAACTATAACCTTATAGAGAAATTATTACAAAAATATTGAAACGCAGATTTGTGGAACAGAAATGCTTCAATATTTTATTATGACAAATGAAATTGCAGGGGTCTGTTTACAGGGAAAAAAAATTAATTTAATAACACTTTGAACATGAGTCAAATATAGTATCAAACTACAAAGCTTTTTGTTCGATCATGCTGCTTTTAAATCAAATACTTGTAGACTTAAGGCCATATATTCTTTCGTTCTTAAAATTAAATCTACATTTCATAGTAAAATATAAGTTTAACAGATAATGTTAGTTGGAAAATATAGTTATAAAGATAACAATGGCATTAATATTACAATAATACTGAATCGACAAAACATTTGTAAAATATCAGGTAGATCAAACACTTTTTATAGCGACTAGGTAACCAACCATTTCATGAAATTTTTGGTTTTACAAACCGTCCGTTGACTTATTTCTCCTACTAATTTCGAAATTTACGTAATGACAAAACTTGTATTACTTTGTTAATGTAATCTCCAACACAACTAATTTGGAAAGCGTTGAACTTGCTTTTCACCATTTATAAAATCGGTAAATCAAAACCACCCTTTACAGTGAGATAACCATATAGTAAAATTTGGTACCCATGTGTATTTACAGGCATATGGTTTCCTAAGCAACCTGAGATTCTTGAACCAAGAAAGTAAAGTTAACCAAGCTTACCACTGTAAAAGCCTAAGTCCCATAAAAGTATCTGGCGTACATGAGAGAGGTTATGTATAAATTCCAGTAAATACCAATCCCACAAAGGAAAATTTTACTTATTCCATCACAAAAGGCGTAGTCACTCTAACGAAAAGCTAATTAGAGCAGACTAGCTAAAACTAAAAAAAGGACCCTACAATGAGATTGCGTTAGGAAAGAATTTCACGTGCTTGCAAGAAAACTCCTAAATTATATCTGAATAATTCTTACGATCATTAACTTTAATGATGGGACCTTAGGTATCTATATAGGTTGCCTTCTTTACAATCTTTCCTATAGAAATATTTTTTAAGAAACAGTAAAGATTTACTATATATAACATATCTTTCAAAGAAGACGGACCAAAATATATAAACTAAATGTATAAGAATTATGAATATGATATTTTATTTAAATAAAGTGTATATTATAAGATAGTACTAGCCGCATATAGGCAACTTTACTAACCGGCAAAGAATTTATTTAGTGGTATTATGCCAAACTGTACAATAAAACTAACATAAAAATAGAAATTTGGAGAGTGAATCCAAAAGATTTACGAAACTGTAATTTGACATTGCCGAAGGAAAAATGTCACGGTACAACTTGTATAATCTCTTTATTAATAGTCTGAAGATGCCGTATATGATTTTTTGTTCAAAATTAATGGTTAAATTTTAGTTTAAATGTAAAGTTCGTACTGGTAATTGGATCATTATTCCCTTTACTGTTAACAAATATACATGATTAATATTCAAGAATGGTTTTTAGTGTCGACGTAATCATTTATTAACAATTTAACATTATTACCTCCTTTTATTAATTAATTACGTACTACTCTAAACTGTGTTTGTTTATTATTTAAACGCCAAAACTTTAGATGTTGGATTTTACTTAGAAAACACAGGAATGGTCGATGACATTAGATATATTACTAAAAAATCGTTGGACCCCAGCTAGCACCTTTGCGTGTCCTTCTTCTAAAAGACCAGTAAACGGCAAGGAAGAAAAATCATATCTGAGAAAAGAACACCTTGATAAATATTCAATATTAACATTCTCATATCGTAAACAAGGCATATTTTGTCTAGAATGTGTTCTCTTTTGTTCTACCGCAGAAACTTCAGGAAAGGCGGACACCAAAAATTCGGCAAACTGGTAACCGAACCATTGGACAATTACGCACGAATGTATTGTAAAGATGACTATGTTTCTAATCACACGAAAAGGGACAACTACAAAGAAGTTTGTTTTAGAGCTGAAGAATTCGTTAAACGCATGGATGAGCCGTCCGTGTCCTGCATTAATTTGGTTGATTCTGCAGGATTTCAACAGGTAACGTTCATAGCACTATTTGTTATTTGTTATCTGCGCCTTGATTAATAAGCTTAATATTCTATCAATAGAGAGTTAAATTTTCTAATCAAATAAATTTTAAACGGCGATGCTTCTTTCATGACGAACTCTTCTTTTACTTTTATAACGCGAAGAAAATCAGAAAAGGATTGCTCCAATTGCAAATACTATAATTTTGCGTGGGCGACAGGGTATACCCTCAGAGATGATGGTAACGTGGTACTCGATAATAAAAGCAGTGTTGCAGCAGTATGCTAGGGAAATTTTAGAGCTCTTCTAAATTTCAGGATAAAAGCTGGTGACGATTTTTTAAAAGAGCATCTACAGGCTATCTAAGCGCGCGACGTATATAAGTAAAACTATTCAAAATGAACTTATTGCAGTTTGTGGCGATGTGATTTTATCAGAGGTTGTTAGCTAAATTAAGTCAGCAAAAGTATATTCGTATATAGCAGATGAAATAGAGATGCGTCTTGAAAAGAGCAGATTTGCATTTGCCCGCTACATGTTACAGAAAATGGCGAAATTGTGGAATCCTTCCTCAAATTTGTGCATGTTGTAGAACTTACAGGAGCTGGCATAGCAAAGACGTTGCTAAACAAATTAGAGGCCTTGGGATTAGATACTGATAGCATAATTAGGCAAGGGTATGACCAATCTGCTGCCATGAGTGATTCTTTCTCAGGGGTGCAAACGGACATACAAAGCGTGACACATAGTGCTGTTTATGTTCACTGTGCAGCCAACTGCTTGAATTTGATGATTACAAATTCGTGTTCTATTTAAGAAGTTAAGATTTCTTTTGGCGACATCAAAGAGATAATCAATTTTATTAATAACTTGCCAATAAAAATACAGCTTTTCTCTGATGAATTAGAAAAGCCTAACATCGACGTCGGGAAACGTAGATGCGAGATGAGTGGAAAGACACAAAGCTGTCATAGTTTTCTATGACATATATGAAGTAGTATGTTTGGTATTAGAGAAACAATTGACCCATCAAGATGCAGAAACGTCTTCTAAAGCAAGAAGATTCCTTAACAGTATTTCAACGTCTCGCTTTGTCATATTACTTGTTGTTTCGAAGAACTTGCTATGTTTAACGCTGTCCTTATTACAAGCGTTACAAAAGCAAAACACTGATCTTTTTTCTAGTCTCCAAAAAATTCAGAATATACCAAACTGTGTAAAACAATGGAGAGAAAACGAAGATAACTTTATAAAGAAGCATAAACTCTACTTGGCGAACCTTTTACGTTTCATCGACTTTTCGCGAAAACCACCCATGTTCTGAAGTCAAAGAATATTATCGAAAATCCCTCTTTATTCCAACTTTAGACAACATGATAATGCAGTTTCAACATCAGTTAAGCACTGCAAAGCTTGTAATCTTTAATTTCGATGTACATATCAAAATATAGTAACAATGAGGTGATTGACGTTACTTTTCTCTATAAAAGTTTTATATCTGGTTCAGAAATTGTTTTGGTGCATACGAAAGATGGAAACAGAAGTGGAGCGAAGAAAGTATCAAGCCATCAACAGCTGCTGAAGCATTCCTATCGTGTAATTCAGCTTACTATCCTAACATACACATGTTTTTAAAGGTGTGTGGCATCAATATAAACTTACCTTAGAATAGATCAATTATTTTAATGTCAACTTATGTAAATTTGTTTCAGATATTTGCAACACTACTAGCATCCACAGCGACTGCTGAGAGATCCTTTTCTTTCTTAAAATTTTTAAAAACTTATGTCTGAAGTACAATGCTACAGAAGAAACTAAATGGGCTAGCTTTGAAGTATATTTATAAACAAATTCCAGTTCCAGTAGAGAAAGTTGTGTCTAGATTTAGTAGAAATAGTAGTAGGCGAATGAATTTTCTATTGTAGATTACCGTGCTTATGTCTGTAGATTAAGTATATAAATACAATGAAGTTACCAGTGTGATTTTTTCAGTTAACTTTCCCTAACTGTGAGTAAGTTTTTGCTGCTTAAAAAATAAGTGAGCTGCCCTGAAGCACTCAAGTAGAAGTACCGATATAAGTTAGATTATTTTTAATAAATAACATTTTTAAACAATCTCATACTATTTATTAAAAAAAACTTTGAACTTGTTTTTGAAAATACTAAAACACAGACTTCACAGTTTCTGATTTAATTCTGCAATAAATACACTTTACTAGCACTCATGACTGGGACCCCTAGTGAAACTTTCATGACCGCCCGTCCTAAAAATCCGTTCCGATTCCGCGCCTGATTAATATCTCCGCTTGTGAAACAATTTTGAAGTAACTATCTTCAAAGAAGATACGCTCTTTATCTTGAACGAAATCTATTAGTTCTGTTTGTCTGAATATCATCAAAAGTTTAAAAACACGACTGCTCGATTTTGTGCAACCGTTTTTGTAATTCAATTCGAAGGCTTCCACCAACTTAATAAACATCGTAAGTTGAACTTTAAGTTTGTATTTTTTTTCTTTTCAATACGTTTACTTTTTTATGTGAAAAACGAGTTTCATCATTAATGTTGAATTACAAACATAGTTGAAAATACAAGTTAGCATACGAATGATATAAAATGTACTAAAGGTAATAGTTTAAAACAAGGTTATCACAGTCTTTTATAAATAATATACTTCGTTAAGGTTTGCTTCTGACGGAACGGTTCCTAGAATTGCAGCAGTGTTTCCTCGCTGAACCGCAACGCTGATTGTTTGAAATAAAAAATTTGTTGAACGTTTCTCCCCCGTAATATTTTTCATAAGCTCACCGGTTCGCTTGATGAGTTTAAGGCCACTTTCACCCAAAGTTTCTAAGGTCTCGACACATACTGGGACAATATGGAAGTTGGTTTGCAAGTTTTTGTAGAGGTTGTTTTTATGGTTCTCCCGTAGTTGAATAGCATGACCTGGTTTTCTTGCATTTCCTCTCATGTAAGAACTTGCTAGCGTATCCGCACATGTGAAATCTCACACCATCGGTTTGCCAGGGTACTAAAATGAGTCCATCGGGTTTTTTCCTATCAGTTCTGTTACACCCGGTTGGTTCGAGTATAGCCAGAATTTTGCTTTTAATAAGTGCTTGCTTGATTAGGTCGTTTACCTCGTATGTCTGGCGTATGTGCCAGCGTTCTTCTTGCAACAAATCCCATGGTGACCAAATACATCGACCTGTAATCCACATACACATGTGTGAGTGACGCATAACCGAATTCCAAGACGCAACGAAACTGCAATTCTGAATGACTGATTGTCATGCAAAGTAACGAGCGGCGAGAACGGGAAAGTATTTAACCAAGCGCCGGATTCTTTTGTGTTGTTGGCCATTATCCTTGCTTTCGTTTCATAGGTTTTACACTTTTCGAATATGAGTTGCTGCAGCTTGGAGCACAAATTGGTATCCCATTTCGTTTAATATTTTCGTTCTCCTTCCGGTAATAGATCTTGCATTGCTTTGATTGTATGTATGTCTGATGCTAGTGTAAACGATGGGACAATGGTGGCAACCAGATCCGCAACTGAGTGTATCAATCCTAAGAAACTTGAAAAGCAAAGGTTTGTGGCGTTTCTTAGTCCAAGTCCACCCAAATTGACGAGTAAAGTTGCTTTAGTCCATGATGATCCGACGAAGTGGCAATTGAGAATGCTTTCCATTGATGACCTGAAGACGAGGTTGTATTCCTTGAGGATTTCAAATGCTTCCCAACATGGTATTGTTCGTGGCAAATAATTTAACTGAGGGACTGATAGTGAGCTACGGAGCAGGCAGTATGAGTGTTGAGATCGTTTTGAAACTAATGCTGCTAATTCTGTCATATTTTATTAGATACGAATACTGTATTAAAATCGAATAAGAAATGAAATCGCAAAGGGTGTTCTCTATATGAATGAATCTAGTACAATATATGCAAAATATCTTAAAGTGATACCGTATTTCCTACTCTTAATGCACGAAATTTTATAATATTGAACGTATAGCCTAATGCTACTATTCCGGTTGAAATTATAGTTAAAATTAACTTTAATTATCGCATAAGATGTAGTTTGCAGGCCAATCCCCATGTGAAGTATAATCTATGTTTTTTTCAGCTATTAACCTTCAAGTACTTTGTGTTGTGGTGTGTCGCAACAGTTATAAAAAGGCTGGAGTGATCGCAGCTATGGTACTATAAAAATATTAACGTTTGAGTTCCACAAAAGGTCGATAGTTCGTGGTCCTGTGGTAGCCGCTGAACTTTGAAGTACTACTGATAAGTACTCGAAGGTTTGCTTATAAACTTTGCTCGCATTTACAAGCACACAATTTCCGTAATCTGTGGTTATCGAAGTTTACGTATGACACTGAGTCTTTGGGAGCCGAATATAAATACTGTACCTACAAACTATTTCAGTAGTAACTGCATTATTCCCTAAAAAAGAATAACTCGCCGCTTATCCATCGCTTTCCATTCGATTGTATTCAGTCGGATATTCGTTTCGTATATTAAGTTTAGTTCGTTCAATTTATCATTTTAAAGTACGTGTTAACAGTTTTAATAACATGCAAGTAATTAATAATTGTTTGCTTTGCATTTAATCTTTTGCTTTATTTGAGTTTTCTATAGATTTGGCTAACGTCGCTTTCGTTTGGTAGCTTAATTATAGCGTATATCACGATATCATTTCTAATAAATTCTGTATACTGGTAGGCTAGATTTGGTTATAGCTTCTGTTTACAGTAGCTTATATAATTAGTTGTGGCGGAAAACTGAAACGCATGCAGTTTTAAGTACCAGTTCAATAAACTCGTTTCAAGACATTTTTGACGTTGCGCACAAAGGTGAAGAACCCAAGCCAATTAGATCTGTTTCGCGCCCAATATACATTCATTGATGATTTAAGAGAAAGCTTTTTTGTTCAATTTAATTCCATAATTAGTGTGACCGCATCAGCCACTGACGCCGACGACCAATTTGAAAAAGAGGACGCAATTCAAAAACAGTTCGATACTAACCTTTATCTAATAAAATTGCTCTATTTAAAACTTTGTCCGAGAATACCTGCCTCGCCCCGAACTAGTTTACCCGTTCTTCCAGATACTTTTAAGTCAAAAGTGTCTCTACCGCCGCTTACCCTTAATAGTTTTGAAGGGGATGGTTGCCTATTTAAAAGTTTTATTAACCGCTTTGATGGTCCATCTAGATCTAGACGACGAGCTGTGAGCCGTGGATAAATTTTCATACCTTCAGTGGGTGCTGAAGGGCTCACATTGCTTACTATTAGGAACTTTGATCTTCTGACGTCAACTACCCTCTTTTGTACTGTTACACCTAATTTTTTTATGTAACTACTCCACCTTATAGGCGGCAGAGTCATCACACAACAGAAGAGAGGTTCTTGTTTAAAGTTTAAGCCCAGAGTAAAATGTATGGAACGGGCTTTTCCTACAAAAGGACTCTCAAATAAGATGTTCCAGCCAGCTTAGTTTCTTCAACTTAGGGCAGAGTTATGAGCAGCGGTCGTAGGTTGGTATACGATAAAATAAAGAAAATTATGGACGCCGCCGTATCTTACTAATAACTGTAATGTCTAACAATCCGAAGATAAGATACGGAAATCTTCGAAAAAAAAACATCTTTAGCACAACCAAAACGTATAAACATAATACTTACTTACCTTTATCATTGCAAGCTTGAATTGGAACGATGATCACGTACTGCTTGAAAATATAACCACCTCAAGAACTAGGGCTTCATTAGAACCTTGTCAATTTATATAAATTAACTGCACATAAAACTTAACCAATCTTGAAAATTTTAAACGTATTCTTGTAAAACAAAATTATAATTTTTGGTGGGCCGTAGGGCGCCTGATTGGCCGAAGCCGCCCTGCGTTGCGGTATCTACAGGGTACTTATATCCGCCAATGTTTATATAATTTTATATCAACGTCAGAATTTGTCTTTTTTTTTATATATTTTTTACAAATTTAAGTCAACCAATAAACTTAATTTTATCTAAATTTGCAGTTTTCTTAGTATATGTATCCATTCTATTGAACTGGATATTATCTTCTTAATTTTTGAAAATCATATTTATGTTCTAGAAAATGCTAGGCATTTAATAAATTTACGGATTTCAGTTTTTCGCCAAAAAAATATTCATGCATTCAAATTGATAAAATGTAAAATTCGTAATGCTAGAAAGAATGTTAGATATAAGTGAAAAGAAAAGTACGTTATATTCAAAGAATCAAACAACTCACAATAATAACAGGTCAATTTAAATCAGATTTTTGTATTGTTTATAAGTTTTTTCGTCTTAGCAGGTACATTACTGAAATCCTTGGTCCTAAGTCAACAACCGCAAATAAAGTTAAGGTTGAGGATTTAGTGTATGGAAATCAAAGTCCTGATTAAACAATGTAAGTTTCATAAAGTTTTATAAAATCGCTGACAACAAACTTAAGAGCGATTACAATTTTAAGTACAAAAAAGAAATTTTCGGATAAGTTTTTGGCTATTAAAATATTCCAAACATTTTCTATACCAAAAGGCAATGTTTATAATTAAATATATCTAAATGTGCTCTGTTAATTTAGTGTTGTCACAAATACTTAGAAAGAAGTGTCATAGACTGGGTTGAAACCAGTATCTGTCATAAAATAATTAGCCACTTACGAATACTGTCATATTAGAGTAGTCTATAATGCACGTATACAGAACTCGGGAAACATAGTTTAACTAGTTAATACTTGTTGCTACTTCATAATGGCAAACACAAACTGTGTAGAGCTAATTTAATAACGTGACGCTTTGCTCACACCGTACGCCCGAACTGTTAACTGAAGTTTCCATTAGACCCACGTTCTACCTGTATGGCGGTAGCAACAAAACAAAAATTTCATATCGATTGTGAAGCTTTATTTAATTTAACGAAAGTTGTTTAAATTCAAGTCAGAAAAATTCACCAACAGGGTAAAGCACTCAAATCTGAAAAAGGAAATGCTATCTTCAGTTTTAATTAAAGTCAACTTGAAAACATTCATCAGGTTTAATATATTTTCTGGGATGCTTTAATCGCACTTGACACGTGTAACTTCGAAGTTCTTTCAGAAACGCCCACTATAAAATAAAACTGCGTAAGGAAAGGATTTCATAGATATATTATTTGGATTGTCAATGCAATGAATATGTGAGGGTTTCCACTTTTATTTCTTGAGTAATAGGAAGATTTGGCAGTTTCGGATAAGAGAACAAAATTGAGAATCCTTCCCTCTTTAATAATGATTAAATGCGTCCCAAAATCGTTCTCTGTTCAAGGGCTTCTCTGCTTTCTTAAACAATTCATGTCTTACTTCCTTCTAGGACGCATCAACGTTATGCTATTTAAATTCAATACCATTTGTTGAGGGGACTAAAGGATTATTAGCACCAGGTCATGGCATATTAAACAATTGTCTCTGTTCACATAAAAGTACATTTGCACGTGTCTCATACTAGCGCAGAATATATAAGTAGGCTTATTAGTTAAAATATTTATAAACCACCCCCAACACTTTATATGAAAATACAAAAGCCAATTTTTTGCACAGCAAATACCGACAGAAAGGTAATCCTTACTAACAAAACACGTGTAAGACCAGAAAATGCTCCTTATGATGTTTTCACTGTAATTTTTCTGTACGGACTTTATATCAGTATATGTGTATGTGTGTATTGTACTAAATTAAGCAGCAAATGACTACGAATAGCAATATAAAACCAGTTCTCCAAATCGAGGAGTACCACATTATTAACAAATATCACATACAGCATCCCATGTAGCTGCAATAAACAATATATAGGACAATCCAAACAATGGCTGAAGAACAAAATCATACAATATAAAAGTGACCAAAAATTATACAAATAATAATGCGCCTTAACTATACATTTAAATGAATAGCACCACCAAGCAGATTTTGAAAATACAAAAATATTAGATACAGAAAATATATACAAAAACTGATTATTTTTAAAAAGTTACTATATCCAAAAACAAATCAACGCGATTAATTTTAAAAATGATATAGATATTCGACACAAAAGTTTTGCACTTTTATTATTTTTAAATAAAAAATAATAGACACCATTTTAACTAATTAAAACAGTCTGAAACCAATGTATATAATAACAACGGAAAGAACTGATTGTTATTATCAAATCCAACAAAAATTACAAACTTATACACACTTTCACGCACATCCACACACACATGCACACTGACACACACATACGCACACAAACACACACACTCACACACATATGCGCGCGTGCACACAAACACACACACATTATAATTTATTTTAAATATTGTGTGTAAATAAGATATATAATTTGTTATTTAGATACACCACACACACCCACACACGCACGCACACACACACACAAACAGGTACACACACAGCACACACACACTTCACACACATGTACAAATACATTAGAATGTAATATACCGCTGTATATAAATGAAGGCGGCTCCGTAGCGTAGTGGTATGTGTGTGACTACTACGCCCTAGGTCCCGGGTTTCCAATCCCGACACGGTCCGCTTGAAAAATGTTAGGCGAGCATTTTCGCAAAAATACACCCTCGTTCGGATGAGAGGTAAAATGGAGGGCCCGTGTGTGAATGTTGTCACGCACGTTAAAGATCCCTACCTTGCTTGGAACAGCAAGGATTCGGCAAAATTCAAAATTTTCCAGGTAAAAAAAACTCGCTTTCTGGCCAATGTAGTACCTTCGGGTGGAGCATTGGAAAATCACATGTAATGTATATAAATGATGATGGACTTTCTAGTTGCCGCTTGAAGCGAGCAGATGTGTTTTTGCAGAGCTCCCGCTTCAGCAATAACAGTAAGTTTTTATCTAGGGTTTATATTATTTATTGTTGTATTATTTTATTTGAAGCTTTGCTTTTTATTGTGTTTTATTTTTATAATTGTGTGCCATCAAATTTTAAATACAGGGCAGTAAAATAAAATTTAAAAACAGAATTTAAACCTAATATATACTAAATAAATCGCGTTTTTCTTTGCAATTTAAATTAAAATCCGCGTTTTAAAATAAACCAACTAAAATTAGGGTAAATAAAACAAAAACTACTAAAGAAATATTCAAAAATAATTTCGAATAACTTAAAAAGGCGTTTTTAATAAATTTAAAACAAAAACCGCGTAAATCGAGTTAAAAAGACGGGTAAAACAACCAAAAAATGTGTGAATTTTTATAGTGCCCGTATAATCAAATAATAAGTTAAAAATAAAAATCTAGGCCCCTTTTAAATCAAATAAATATCTTAAAAACTGTGAATTTTAAAACAATTTTAATATAAATTTTCCGTAATTTAAGTACACGCGTACTTAAATGTTCCTTTAAAATCGATTTTTAGTGTAATTAAGCGGTGTAACAGTTACAGGTTGTGCTAGTTACCAAGTGATTAAGTGAAAGGTCGTTTCCGGTAACCGCATTCCGATTGCGCTCGACCTTATTTGTTAATTACATTTAAAATAAAGTGTTGTTATTTTAAATTAGATATTTTGAAGTAATTAATTTATTTAAATTTGATTTGGCGGTTTTAAAAATTTAAAATAAATAAATAGTGTTCTTTACGGTACATTTCAAATCGAGATATTTTTATTGCGTTAGGGAATTTATTTGGTTCTAGTTGTTTTTTGACGCTTAGTGCTCGCTGTATTTTTGTTAAAATTTAATATTTAATTGGGCGGTTCGAAGTTTAAATAAATACAAGGTTGCTTACGGTTCACCTTTATACAAAACATTTTTATTGGACCAACGTTTTGCGCTCTTCTAGCGTCGTTTTTTTAACGTCGCAACGGTCAAAGTCGTTTTTTGAGCTGCGTTTTAGGTGTCATTCTTTGTTGATAGTTTTGTCAGCATGGTGGTCCACCGCGACGAGGAGCCGTTGCCCAGGAAGAAGAGGGGAAATCGGTCGGAGTCTGATAGGTCGGTGGCTGAGGGCGCTGTTGGGAGGAAACAGCTGAAGGTGTGGTAGTTGAGTGTGCAGGTCGAGAAGACGCAAAGAAATTGCAGTTGAAGGTCGGCTGTCACTGCAAAGAGCTCGTGGCGAAGACCATCCAGAAGAAGCGCCCACGGGTCGTTCTTCCGGGGGTCGAAGCGGGGATGAAGACAGAAGAACTGGTGCGGTTGATCGCGAGCCAGAATCCCCGCTTCGGCGATTTGAAGATTGAAGACCACCTGAGGGAGAAATTTAGATTGGGAGGAAAGGGCCTAGGGATCCCTTCGTCAATGTAGTCTTCGAGGTGACCCCCACACTTCGAGGGCGTATATTAGCTGATGCTATAAACCTCAGGTGGCGAAGAGTCTCTGCCCGGGACCACTTCTCGATGACCCAGTGCTACAGGTGCTACGAGTACGGCCATAGATCGATGGAGTGCAGGGAGACGGTGCAGTGGTGCGGTAGCTGTGCCAAGGTCGGGCACGAGTTCAAGAATTGCCGGAGGGCAGTCCCCTGCTGTGTGATTTGCGCTAGGGCAAACGACAGAACTGGCGGTGGCGCGAAAGTCGATACGCGCCACGACGCCAAGTCGAGTAGATGCCCCACGATGCTGAGATTGAAGAACGCAATCACACGGAACATCGATTATGGACCGCGAAGAAAAAGAAAGATTTAAAAGAAGCAAGAAGATTAAATTCGCGCAATTAAATCTCGGGAAAGGAAAAGGCGCAACAAATAACTTCGTAAAGTTATTCTCCGAAAATAATATCGACATCGGGCTTATACAGGAACCGCACCTGTATAGCCATAAAATAACAGGTTTTGGGAGGGGGGTTACCGTATTAAACACGGATTGCGAACGACCGCGTAGCGGAATAATAATTAATTATGGAACGTGCGTCGGAATAGTTCTAAATAATTTATCCAACGAATTTTTAACGACGGTCGAAATCAAATTAGGGCTAAATACATTTTACGTGATCAGCGCGTATCTTCCGCCGGTCGATTCCCGGCGGGAAAATCCTCAAACTGAGGACTTAGTAAACCAAGTCGAAGACATTTTGCGCAAAATCGGCAGGAATAAAAATTTAACTATCGCAGGTTGTTGATCTTTAACCGAGTGGGATCTTAGTGTGATAAACACTAATGATTTACCTACGTTCGAGGGGCATAGAGGCAGCACTTTTATAGATATTACTGCAGCCTCGCACGAGATGCTAAGAATCATTTGTAATTGGAAACTAAGGTCGGACGAGGAAACGCTCTCTGACCATAAATTAATAACATGGGACGTTGAAACCAAAACAAGCGCAAACGAGCAGCTAACTATATTTCCGCGGTTCTGTAATAAAAAAGCAAATTGGGAGCGGTTTAAAGAAAAATTTGGCCAAAGTATCCCTGCGCTCGAAAATGAGCTATTTAACTGCCGAGAGGCAGACGAAATAGAAACACTCGCGAAAAAATTAAACGACGCGGTGGTAGACGCGTCGTCGTACTCCATGCCGCGAAAGAAAGCATTTAAAGATAGTGCACCCTGGTGGACACGGTAATTAACCGCTAAGCGGGCAGAAACGCGTAACCTAAACGCCGCTATCAACGCGCCTCGGGAGATATAAGAAAACAACGGAGAATAGAATATAATCAAAGTTACCGCGAGAATAAAATATTAATAGAGGAAACCCGAACGAATAAATTTAAAGAATTTTGCACGCGAAACTCAGAAAAAGAACCTTGGGGAATCGCATACCGCGTAATTAGAAGAAAACAACAAAAAATCGCGCTCGGTAATATAAAGAAAGCAAATACACGGACGGTTTTAAAACCACGGCGGAATAGTTATTAGAAAAATTCTTCCCTTTGGATAAACCCGAGGAGGATGAAGAGTCGCACAATTTAGTTCGTCGGGAAGCTGCAGAGGCGCAAGGAACAGGTGCCGATAAGGCAATCCTAGTTCATGAGGTTGTCAGGGCTCTTAGGAGGATGAACCCTAAGAAGGCGCCGGGGCATGACGGAATCGCCTCAGACGCAGCTCTGGAGGCGTGCCTGTTAGCCCCGTGTGTTTTTGCAGGGTTGTTTAATCTTTGTTTAGAAAGGGGCGTATTTCCGCGTTGCTGGAAAATTCAAAACGTAAAATTTATCCCGAAACCTAAAAGGCGGATGCGTCAGACCCGGGGGCAGCTATCGTCCAATTAGCTTGCTACCGGTGCTGGAGAAAGCTTTAGATCGCGTTATGACTACGCGAGTTGAGCACTTAGTGCGAGACAGCGGCGGTTTTAACAAACGACAGTTCGGTTTTATGTAGGGAAAGTCGACTATCGACGCATTAGAGTTCGTTGTTGGTGAAATTAAGCAGGCGAGAGATGCTAAAGAGTACTGTGTCGTTGTTGCCTTGGACATTTCAGGAGCATCTGATGCTGCCTGGTGGCCATAAATCGCTAGCGAGTTAGATCGTAGGGGTTCGCAGAATTTGATGTCTTTAGTCAAGAGTTATTTCTCGGGACGAGTGGCACAGATTGAAATACCGGGGGAAGTTTTGTTGCGCGCGGTGGAAAGGGGATGCCCGCAGGGGTCATGCTCTGGTCCCACATTTTGGAAATTGTTATACGAAAGCATCTTTAGGGTCAAATTACCCACAGGATGTTCAATTGTCGGGTTTGCGGACGATACGCTTCTAATTATCAGATCGCGATTATTAATGGATATGCGTACAAAACCAAACGAGGCTCTGAATAAATTACAAGAATGGTCACAGAACGTAAAACTAAAATTTAACACGTTGAAGTCGGAAGCGCTTTATTTCGGTACAAAACCATGACAGCGACCTCCTAGGCTAGAGCTAGGAGGGGAGAAAATACCGTTCAAGAAAGCTATTACATACCTCGGGGTAAAAATTGACGATAAGTTAAATTGGAAAGCTCACGTGCAGTACGTCAAAAGCAAAGGAAGCGAAATATCAAATAAAATGATGGCGGCGGCAAAAATAAACTGGGGTTTCAGGGGCGAATCGCTTAGGACGGTCTATGCCGGAGCAATTGAGCCGGCAATGCTGTACGCAGCATCCGTATGGGCGGAAGGCTGTAAAGTCCGGGAGATGCGTCAATTAACGAGCGTGCAACGTATAACCGCCGTAAAGGCGGCGAGGGCATACAGGACCACCTCCACGGAGGCGGTCCTGGTGATCAGTAGGACTCTACCTATCGAATATGTCGTTAGGGAGATTAGAGATAGGAGACTTATAGATACAGGGAAAGGGCGTGAAACTATCGAAGATATTAATCTTGGTAATAGGGGCGTTGCAAGAAAGATCGTGGTATCAGAGTTGGGGCACCCGGCCGATATTAGAGAAATCGAGTTTGTCGAAGGTGATCGGGACGCGACGGGTATCAGAATTTACACGGACGGTTCACGTATGGTTGACGGGCAAGCAGGCGCGGCGTTTGTCGTGTTTATGCAGGAAAGGGAGGTGTTTCGGTTTCAAACCAAACTCGCGAACTGGAGCACTATCTTCCAGTGCGAATTGGTAGCCATACGAGAGGCTATCGATTACGTAATAAATCACACGGGCAGAGACGATTATTATATAATCAGCGACAGTAAATCAGCGCTGACGGCATTAACTAACATGAACACCTCGACAGATCTCCAGGCGGACGTCTGGAAAATAGCGCATACAGCGCTCGAGTTTCGACGTTTAAAGTTCTGTTGGGTTAGGTCGCACGATGGTAACGTAGGAAATGATAGGGCTGACGAATTAGCTAAAGAGTCCGCGACGGGCGACTTTCGGATATCACATTCGTCGACACTGCGCGAAAAATCAATTCGACAATGGGAAGAGAAGTGGAACAACGCTGCCACGGGCAGGTTGACCCACAAATTCATACCGAGCATAGAAGCCAGAAATAAGATGGAGGTTAAGCTCGATCACAAAATGGTGCAGTTGATAACAGGGCACAGCGCCCTGAAGGCGTATTTACAAAGGTTCGGTTTAACCAACAGCGACCGCTGCGAATGCGGCGAGGGAGCGGAGAGCGCAGAGCACGTGCTCTTCGACTGCCCGCTTGAGGCGGGAAATCGAGGGTTGGCTGATAGCAAATTAGCTATCCTAGGTCTGGCATGGCCAAAGAGCCTAGAGGAAGTCAGGGAAGTGGTTAACCAGAAGGCGTTCTGAACAGCCTTAAAATAATTTGTGGGAAGGGTCGCGAGATTAGACAATCAATGACAACCGCGTGTAAAATTCGATGGGGTTGGTGGAAGGATTGGAAAATTTTAGATTGACTTGGCGTGAGTAAGGATACGAGCATAGATATAACCAAAACCTGATATTAAAAAAAAACATGATAATTACACCCAAATGTCCAATATGCACGTGAAACCCCCACACCATTAATACAATCACTGCCTATCTTCATGATTATGTGCGGAAAATCGGGATTAAATAATAACAAATAAACAATAACAAATAAATCAGAAATCCTCATTAAATTAAATCAATAAAATAAACAAAGATAATAAAATAGAGTGAAACCGCGCATCCCCCCAGGACTTGAAAGTGAAGTGATAGTGATAGTGATTGTGATCCCCCCAGAACATTTAGTGCATACCCACCAGGACTTTAGCAGTGCACCCCATCTTCCCCTTAAAAGTAAGTTACAGTTAGATGTAGTCAGACGACCAGATCTTAGGATTCTGGAGAATTTTATTATCGAGGTAAGACTTAAATTGTGGCGGCTGTACTCGCACAAGCATTGATTTACATTAATTAGTAGTTTTTGAAATAATTTAACAAGCACGTTTTGTGTGTAATGGCGCTAGCCGACATAATGCTTGTACGAGTGCACCTGATAAATAGGGTGATGCTTTTGCTATTTTGTGCACTGCTATATGCTTAACGCTTAATAGACATTTATTTATATATTTATATAATTATATTTATATATTTAAATTTACACTTTATATTTATTAGCATGTATTGTAGTATTTTGTGGCATATTTGTTTTGTTTGACTTTCTGTCGCCATTTTGGTTGCAGTATATATTTTGGAAGGAAGAGTAGATTTGTGAAGATTGTAATCATAATATAAATCAGTTAGGGAATGATAGGAAAGCTAAGGATGGATTTAAATTAGTTAGCTAGATTTGGATAGTTTTAAAACGACCCTTCAGGTCGCACTGGTAAGCAGTGCCGGCGTCTGCTATCCGGTATTACGGATCCCTCCCCCTCTCATTTTTTATGTCTTGTTGATCGGGCACACTTCAAAGTCAGCGCTAGGAATACCATTATTTAAACCCTGTTTTTAGTTTTTGTTTCAGTTTGTCAGATTTTTAGGTTTGTTAGATTGTTAGAGTTTGTTAGGTTTGTTAGATTTTAGGTTTGTTAGATTTTTATTTAGTTTTTTGTTTAGGGTGGATTACCTATGAAGTTGGAATGAATTAGAAGCACGATTATTTTCGCGTTTAAACCCAATGTAGTACCTCCGGGTGGAGCATTGGGGACGTGGCCGCAAGTATAGCGGCCCTTATTCAAATTATAATGTATATAAATGATATTTTTATTAATTATAATGTTACAGTAGATTATCATAATTTTATATACTTTATTAGTAACAATATCTTTAATTTAAAAAAAAAATTATTTTCTTATTTGCAATTGAGACTTCTGTAATTTTTAGTATTAATAACGTAGTAAAACACAACCAACTAAAACAAAATAAATACAAATTACTTTATAACGCAAAATTTCACAAAAACTAACAGTCTAATAAAGGTAAGTATAGATTTAAGAAATTCTCCAAAGATGTTAACTATTAAATTACAAATTACAGGTTATTCACCAAATTAAAAGATAGCATCCATAAATCATTATGCAGTAACGTCATTTATAAGATAGAATGTAGTTACAATAGAACTTATGTAGGTCAGTCTAAACAATGGTTAAAAATCGTATAATTCAACACAAAAGTGATGCGAGACTTGGTAAACTAAGTTGTGCTTTATCATCACATTTACATACAATGAAACACATTGCAAAATTTTAAGACACCAAGATTTTAAACATCGAAAGTAACTATTACAAAAGACTACTCGTGGTATCCTTTCACATTCAACAACAACCTAATCCACTCAACAATAAACAAGATACAAACAACTTAAATTTACTGTTAATTTAGATTCCATTAATAAACAAGCATTTTGTTTCTATAGTCTTATTTTCTTTTACGTTTCCTTCATATTTCTCTATTTTTAAGTCAATTTCTAATCACTATACTTATCAGTAACTAAGACTCTAATAAAATTGACATCCTTATATTAGTTATTTAAGATCGTTCCACATTTTTCTTTTATATTTCTAATTTTTACTAAAATTAATATTGTACACATAGTCAGCTTTTGTAAATATTTATTATTGTTTTTATATGTATCAAAAAAGTCATAACGGTAATTGATGTATTAGTTTTTTTTTGTATGTAGAACTTTTTTATAGCATAGTAATTATGTAAGTAAATTAGATTTACTGATTAACACTAAATTCATCAAATTTTAGTCTATGATTATTGCATAAATATTCATGCCGAAACTTCAGAATAAAATTTACAATTTGACATTATAGTTCTTATTTTACGAACGAGTGCATTCCAAGAAACTATCACAATTATTTATATATATATATATATATATATATTGTAGTGGTTTTAAACGGCTACACCTACGTATAAACAAAGTAATTTCAAAACACCCTGTATAAAAGAAACAACCAGTATTTACGTGCGAAATTTATTCCAGTTAGTTCATTTTTAAGTAACAGGTATTAACAAAATTTTACAAATAATGATTAAAATTTAGTAGGTTTGCAAAGGAAATAAATTGTAGAAGCCAATGCTATTAATTTATTAATTTAATTGAGTTTAATTGAACGGTTATTTACGTATAATATGCATAAAAGCATGAAAAATCAATAATACCAAGGTGAAATGCGTTGCTAACACATAAACAGCCGTTAAATATATCGGTTGGGTTGAAATACTATGAAAAGAAGATCCTAGAAATGTTATTTTAAAACGTCGGTTAATTAAACACCTGCATGTTTTGTTAATGTCAGCTTCCACTTATTTTGTGTAAATAAAGCTTAAGATTCTACGTTTATTATACAAACGGTCGAATGTGTTCGCAGTAAACACTAATGACGGGTTATTTAAAGCACGTAAACAGTCCACGTTGGGTTAGATAGCAGATGGACAGGAATATCGATTTCTACCACTCAAACAAGGTTAGAAAGAGATGTAGAATATGCATAAGTAAGGGACAGCGTTAATATAGGCGGGATTTGTAAGACGTTAATGCATAGACTATCGGTCGATATCGTTAGTTGCACATCAGACAAACACCGGGAATATTGAATATTAATTTTCAGAAAATATCGTAACGACGCGCTGAATTTCGAGGATTTAGAAATCGGTTGAACCCAAAATTGTGAGAAATATTATTGTAAATGAAGGACTTCGGGTAAAATGCGGCCGAGAGGTGGCATCGTAAATGTATAAATACTTTTTGAAAATATAATAAAAGCCCTTAGTATTTTGATCGCTTCGGACTACGTAGGAAAGCTACCACGAGCTTGTAAGTATAGAATATTATTTTAAATTATATAGCACGGTGTTAGCCTCATAATTTGTACGCGGATTGTGCCGAGTTTAAATTTTATTGAGGTGTCACCTATATTTTTTTAACAAGCTCGTGTAGTGACGTTATGTAACGTGGATTAAATTAAACAATTATAAAAGAAGTATAATTAATTTGGATTTGGAAATTGGATACACCGTGAAGGCAGCGCAAGCAGCACAACTTAAATGGGATTCTTCTACTAATAGCTTGAAGCGGCTTGCAGAGCAGAGCGAAGCAAATATACGGCATCGTCAACGGAGTAGAGACCTTTTAGAAATTCCAGGTAACGCTTTAAAATTGTTGTTGTTATAAACTATGAAACTATGAATATTGGGTGACGTGTGAGAGTGAATTTTGAAGGTATTGTGCATTATTTTGCGTATTGAAAATAATATGTATAACTAACTTTATTATGGTATTTAAATAGAAATCTGAAGGTGCATGTAAAGCTTATTAACGTTCCATCAGGAATTTAAATTTTGTAAAGAGTACATGGGTTTGTTTTTTGTTTGTTGTAAGAGTATGGGAAGTATAAGGGCATACATTATTCATAATTAACTGGGTTATCATGAGCTCACCATACTCCAGAGTTTACGTAAATTTAAAATAAATTATAAAGAAAGAATGAGAAATAGGATATTATTCAGGGCCCATTTACTCCGCGTACATTCTATGTGTTTGATAATTTAAATTAAAATACAGGACATTACGAAATTAAATTTATTGAGGTGTAACTTGACGACTGAAATGTGGATAATATTGAATTTTATTTGTAAATAGTGATAAATAAAAGATTGTATGATTGTTGTATTTTGTGGTTTTATTGAGAGTGTGCGTGAACGATAGAGACTATGAGAGTGAAGCTAAGTATCCAAGAGGAGGTCCAACTGAGCTAGCCGGAAGCAGTTGAAGAAAGCAATTCAACCGAGGAAGAGAGGAATCTGGGTAAGAAATTAATGTTTTTTTGAAAATTTTCTACTGTGTGCAAATTTTCGATTTGTTATAAAATCGATGTATAGAGGGGCTCGATTTTTAATCCAAGATCCACGGCATTCTTATGGCAACCCAAAAGTGAGGCTCGAGCTCCAAGTAGAATTTTAGTAATTTTATTCCAGGAAACTGGCGATCTGAGAGAGAGAGAGAGTCTGTGTTTTGTATAAATTTAAGAATATTTTGAGTGTGTGTGTGTGTGTGATTTGAACGTATGCAGAGAAAGGAGTGGTTAAGGAGTCAAGGAGTGGACATTGGAAGTGACGATAGTGCCTTGTGTGATAAAAATTCGAAAATCGAGGAAGCCGGAGGTAGTAGGGATCAGTCGAGGACGTAATCAGGAGAAGCTGGAAATGAATTAATTTTGAGAATGCTAGAAAGGATGAATGAAGAATCAAATAGAAAATTTCATCAGATGAGTGCAGAGTCGAATAAGACATTGGAGCAAATTAGTCAGAAAATTGACAATTCGACGAAAGAATTTTCAGAATTTAAAAATAGTTTGACGGTAAAAATGGGGGAAGTGGAAAATCGGGTAGATAAAAATGAGCGCTATATTAGAAGTTTAAATCAGGAAATGGGACAATTAAGGACTGATGTAAAGATTTTCTGTCAGGACGAGATTAATGCTAATATGACTGAGGTAACGGACTCGTCTATGGATCAGTTAGGTCGGGTAGAGAGAGAAGTGACCGGGATTAAGCACAATGTAGCGACTTTAATGAGGGATGGTCCAAGGTTTGTGAAAGGGGATGTGTCCTTGGAGCAGCAGATGAAATTTTATGGGGATAGTAGGGTAAATCCGCAAATATTTATTAATAACGTTAGAGGTTTAATAAATAACTTATACGATGAACAAGCAAAGTTAAATGTTGTAAAAGCTTTACTAAAAGACAATGCTGAAGCTTGGTATAATTTAATAGGACAAGACATTGACACGTACACTGACTTTGAGGACAGGTTTTTGGAACATTATTGGGGTGACCACAGACAATACCAGGTACGAGACGATTTGATCACGGAGAAATTTAAGGGAGAATTTTTAGGAAGTAGGGAGCAATATGCTATACAAAGGTATAGCACAGCGAAACAACTGAACCCACCACTGACGGACCGACAGATCATAAAATACTTGTCGAGACATTTTGAGATGGAAGTAAGACAGCACGTAGCGTTACAAAACATAGTGGACAGAGAGATGTTTCTGGAGTACCTGCAGAGGTACGATGACATAAACAGTGGACGACCTCGGGAACCTAGGAAACGACAGGTAAACACGGTTAGGTTCGACAACAGACGGGACAACTACGCTAGACGGGGGAATAATTATGCATACCAGCGACAGAATTGGGAACCGCGTGTTACGTGCCAAAATTTGGCACTAGACATTTTTTAGTTTAGTTTTGATGTGCGGGAATTTCGCGCCTTCAATTTGAAAGACTTGGCGCGTGTATTTCCGTCACGTCAGAAGTGCGTTGCGCGGAGATTCGCGTCAATGCGTGTGGGGGAAAAAGGTGGGGAGTTTCCCAAAGACGCTGAAACGTGGCCTTTTGCCTGGGAACATCCAGAAGAGTGGTTTAGTTGAGGTATCGTATCGTATCTTTATCTTTGTTATGTAGATTTCCTTGCCTTATTTGATTATCGTCCCTATAAACCCGTTCCTTATCGTTCCCGCTACATACAGGAAGAAGATATAAATTTGAAAGCAACCTGGCCGAACCGCAGTCCACGCATGAGGTCCATTTTTAAATAATCCGGAAGGGAGCCCCGCCGTCGCTAGTCGGAGCAATCCTGATGGAAGTAGCAGCCGCCATCTTTAAATTATCTTGAAGGAAGTCACGAGCAACCCTGAAGGGAGTGAATCTGTAGGAAGCGGTACTTATTCAGGTGAGTACTCTATTTTTTATAATACCTCTTCTGAATTTTGAATATTTCGCCATTACGTGTAATAATTTGCATATTGTGTGACGTCATTGACAGATGGGCGCGCTAATTTCCATATTATATATTAGCGTTACCAACTGCCGTTGTGTCGCGTATACCGCGTCGACGGTAATATAAGAATGACACTTAAATGTAAGAATTACCGCCTCAACGTGTTTTTAGGTGTAATATTTCTTTTATGACTATATAATGTATTAATTAACGTTATCTATAGTTTTTGTACTTAAAAAAAAATATAAAATAAAAATAAATTATCTAATTTTCTAATATCTATTGACCTTAAAAATTTTTGTTGGTATTTTAGAACTCACTAAATTCCTAAGATGACAATCAGTTGTTATAGTAACTAAATATAAACCGCCATTTTGGGCTATTGAAATTCAGAGCTTATGCTTTTTAAAAACGTTATGTTAATTTAATTAATTTTCTTCCAACTTTAAATGTAGTGTACTTTTTTAACTTAAATTGTGTTAAATATTTGTATAGGATGCTTTAATCGCAATTGACACGTGTAACTTCGAAGTTCTTTCAGAAACGCCCACTATAAAATAAAACTGCGTAAGGAAAAGATTTCGTAGATATATGATTTGGATTGTCAATGCAATGAATATGTGAGGGTTTCCACTTTTACCTCTAGAGTAATAGGAAGATTTGGTAGTTTTGGATAAGAGAACAAAATTGAGAATCCTTCCCTCTTTAATAGTGATTAAATGCATCCCAAAATCGTTCTCTGTTCAAGGGCTTCTCTGCTTTCTTAAACAATTCATATCTTACTTCCTTCTAGGACGCATCAACGTTATGCTATTTAAATTCAATACCATTTGTTGAGGGGACTAAAGGATTATTAGCACCAGGTCATGGCATATTAAACATTTGTCTCTGTTCACATAAAAGTACATTTGCACGTGTCTCATACTAGCGCAGAATATATAAGTAGGCTTATTAGTTAAAATATTTATAAACCACCCCCAACACTTTATATGAAAATACAAAAACCAATTTTTTGCACAGCAAATACCGACAGAAAGGTAATCCTTACTAACAAAACACGTGTAAGACCAGAAAATGCTCCTTATGATGTTTTCACTGTAATTTTTCTGTACGGACTTTATATCAGTATATGTGTATGTGTGTATTGTACTAAATTAAGCAGCAAATGACTACGAATAGCAATATAAAACCAGTTCTCCAAATCGAGGAGTACCACATTATTAACAGATAACACATACAGCATCCCATGTAGCTGCAATAAACAATATATATAGAAAAATCCAAACAATGGCTGAAGAACAAAATCATACAATATAAAAGTGACCAAAAATTATACAAATAATAATGCGCCTTAACTATACATTTAAATGAATAGCACCACCAAGCAGATTTTGAAAATACAAAAATATTAGATACAGAAAATATATACAAAAACAGATTATTTTTAAAAAGTTACTATATCCAAAAACAAATCAACGCGATTAATTTTAAAAACGATATAGATAACCGACACAAAAGCTTTGCATTTTTATTATCCTTAAATAAAAAGTAATATACACAATTTCAACTAATTAAAACAGTCTGAAACCAATGTATACAATAACAAGAGAAAGAACTCATTGTTACTATCAAATCTAACAAAAATTACAAACTTATACACATTCTCACGCACATTCACACACACACACACACACACACGCACACCGACACACACATACGCACACAAACACACACACTCACACACATGATCACACATATGCGCGCGTGCACACAAACACACATACAATATAATTTATTTTAAATATTGTGTGTAAATAAGATATATAATTTGTTATTTATATACACCACACACACACATACACACACATGCACACTGACACACACATACGCATACAAACACACACATAGGCACACACTCACACACATGATCACACATATGCGCGCGTGCACACAAACACACATACATTATAACTTATTTTAAATATTGTGTATGAATAAGATATATAATTTGTTATTTAGATACACCACATACACACACACACACCCTCACAAACAAACAGGTACATACACACAGCACACACACACACACACACACATACACACACACACATCCCACACACATGTACAAATATATTAGAATGTAATATACCACTGTTTATAAATGATATTTTATTAATTATAATGTTACAGTAGATTATCATAATTTTATATACTTTACAAGTAACAATATTTTTAATTTGTAAAAAAAATTTTATTTTCTTATTTGCAATTGAGACTTCTGTAATTTTTAATATTAATAACGTAGTAAAACACAACCAATTAAAACAAAACAAATACAAATTACATTATAACACAAAATTTCACAAAAACCAACAGTCTAATGAAGGTAAGTATAAATTTAAGAAATTCTCCAAAGTTGTTAACTATTAAATTACAGATTACAGGTTATTCACGAAATTAAAAGATACCATCGATAAATCATTATGCAGTAACGTCATTTATAAGATAGAATGTAGTTACAATTATGTTGGTCAGGCTAAACAATGGTTAAAAATCGTATAATTCAACACAAAAGTGATGCCAGACTTGGTAAACTAAGTTGTGCTCTATTATCACATTTACATGCAATGAAACACATTGCAAAATTTTAAGACAACAAGATTTTAAACATCGAAAGTAACTATTACAAAAGACTACTCGTGGTATCCTTTCACATTCAACAACAACCTAATCCACTCAACAATAAACAAGACACAAACAACTTAAGTTTACTATATTCTTCACTATATAAATTTAAGAGTATCCACTTTCACAAACTGTTAATTTAGATTCCATTAATAAACAAGCATTTTGTTTCTATAGTCTTATTTTCTTTTACGTTTCCTTCATATTTTCTATTTTTAAGTCAATTTTTAATCACTATACTTATCAGTAAGTAAGACTCTAATAAAATTGACATCCTTATATTAGTTATTTAAGGTCGTTCCACATTTTTCTTTTATAATTTCTAATTTTTACTAAAATTAATATTGTACACATAGTCAGCTTTTGTAAATATTTATTATTGTTTTTATATATGTCAAAAAAGTAATAACGGTAATTGATGTATTAGTTTTTTTTTGTATGTAGAACTTTTTTATAGCATAGTAATTATGTAAGTAAATTAGATTTACTGTTTAACGCTAAATTCATCAAATTTTAGTCTATGATTATTGCATAAATATTCATGCCGAAACTTCAGAATAAAAATTACAATTTTACATTATTGTTCTTATTTTAAGAACGACTTCATTCCAAGAAACTATAAAACATATATATATATATATATTGCTGTGTAATGCTCCTTTGAATGCGGGAACTGGCCCTTAAAAAAACATTCGAGCCCCACCGATTGGGCGTCATATTTGCTATGTAAATTCTCCTTTGAATGCGGGAACTCCGCTTTAAGAATCGAGCCCCTACGAATTGGATGTCCAGAATGCTGTGAATCCTACGAAAAGCTATTCATTACTTTAACTGTGTTGGTCCATTGACTGTTAATCGCCTCGGCTGCTCCTCTAGATAACTTACATCCTCAATCATAAAAAAAACAAACACATTCCTACCACAAACATCAACGTTAACTCTATTTACATCAATATTCACAATACATTAAAATTTCAAAATTAAATTTTGGCATAAATTTCAGTATCAGAAATTTTCAAGATTACATTTATTATCATTTAAATGTGCATCCTGAATTAAAGTCCTTGTTGGATGCCTACTAATTAATATAACAATATATGCAGACCGAGTCTGAGTACAAAGGAGCATCTACCACCCTTTACGTTAATTAACCAGGTTCGTCTAATTGAGCTCAAAGACATACCCAAATTTTCATCATAATCCAGAACATCAATACTAAATACCCCTTTCTACTTAAACAAGCCAATTTCCCTTAAAATTAAAATTTTATTGTTAGTACAATTTCACTACTGTCCATTTAAAGTAAATCAATTATAAAGTAATTCAACACACACAAAAATATCAAAGTTCAAACAAAATAGTATAAATTACCTGAAGGTTACTGCACTCGTAGCTTCAATGTACATCGTCCCTTTTGCTAATCACACCATTCCAACTGGATTATATTTACAGCTTCTGATTCTCAACGCTTTTAAAATTTTCTCCATCACCATTTATTTAAATTTGTCTCAGGGCTTTTCCGGAACTCATCTGTGTATATCTGACCCTTGTTTTGTGGATCCAGACACGTTTATGAACCATTTAATCATTAACACCCCCGAAAATAGCAAAGAAATTCATACTTCTTTCACCAATATACGCCAAAACTGCCTACTTATGGGTATTCATTTGTCGTTGTAAATTTTGACTAATTAGTACAGTGATACTAACTTTTATTACCTTGTATCTAAGTGCACTCAAATACATTCATGTTAGCACGTAAATAACAAACTGTTTTAAATCACCAAAATATACGAGCAAACTTTAAATTATTCTATCAAACTAAAATGCACTGTTTAACGTATTGAATCAAGTCGCGGATGTAAGAGAGCTTGTGCATATTCCCCTGGGTATATATAGAAGTTAGCCCGTCTGTCGGTCGAGTCCCCAAAACGGCCAGTTCTAAAGAATTTCGCATGCTATGTTCCCATTCCGTCACTCGCGCGTCGGTTTTTACGAATTTTGCACTCGCCCCAGTTAAATTTCAGAAATTCTCACACGGCACGCAAACATGTCCGAGAATAACTAATTAATTTTGTACAGAAATTGTTGTTTCTACCTCTGATATTTGCATTTTACTTTCAACCAATCGTGACCCTCGTGACGTTGCTCAAATCCCGCCTTTTACTATATGTGTCTTTGCTTGACGCATTTTCTCTTTCCTTTTCTAACCTGTTCGTATTGGTGCAAATTGATATTCTTTATTATCGATTATTTTCAGTCCATGTGGACTATCTGGGTTAAATAACCCCGTATCGCGCCTTCCCGTGAATATTAAGCCCCGGTTTCTCCAAGATTCTTTGAAACCATTTGTTATCTACAAAATTTTCGCCGAATGAGCTTTTTTTAAACTACGCAGGTGTTCAAACATACTATTCATTCTCAGAGCTTTATTACATGGTATTTTATTGGGTTTTTACAAGTTTCTATAAATATTATCTGTTACTAACGATTCAATTAGCTTCAATTAAAAATAATACCCTTTAATTTTTAGTGAATCCTAATTAAATATTCAATTATTATCTGTACGTTTTGTTTAATACCGGTTACTTGAAATAGAGTTAATTAATATAAATTTTGCGCGTAATTTCCATTTGTTTCTTTCCTCGGAATAAATACATTACACGTAGATCTTGTTAATACTGCTTCTTTTGATATAAAGCGTCTTGTACATGATTTAAATCTCTTATTTTTACTGAAACGACCGAATTTATTTATGCTTCATGGTTTTAATAAAGCGTATTATCTAATAAAATTCCTTATACACGGTGATTAAAATTATTTTATGTAATTCATTAATTTTCTACCCTGGTCTAAATATGAGTAATATATATACATACATATATATATATATATATATATATATATATATATATATATATATATATATATATTGCTATGAACTTTGCTCCACGGTTGGGCGTACCATAAAATTGCTGTGATATCGCCTTTGGGATTTCATGCCCCTACGATGGGTGTCATAAAATTGCTGTGATATGCCCCTCAATTGGGCGTTATTAATTGATATGTAATATTTATTTTGCTATGATATTTACTTTATGATTTTACCCCGACTAGCTGACTGATTAAATCTTATTTTAACCTTTAAATGGATTTAAATAAAGCAGATGACCTTTTTGATGACTCTTACAAATACACAATATATAGCAAATATTGAATTTGAAACAGTCTTTCAATAATAAAATGTTTAAAAATCGCTAACCTGGAATGGTCACTGGAGTTCTTCCATAGTCTGTGGTTTGCATCCCTTGTTGTGTCCGCTTCACTTATCGGCCAGAATTACCCACTTTTAATTTTAGGTATTTATAGATTTGCGTTAAGGCTTAGATCTCGGCATGAATATCGACTCAACAATAGTCGTATCAACAAAATTACCGTCCCAATAAAAGAATCGCCTCCAATAAAAGATGCCCCAATAGAACAATCGCTTCCAATAAAAGCCGTCCCAATACAATAAGGGTCAACATAAACCGTTCCAATAAAGGAATCGCCTCCAAAAAACCGTCCCAATATAAGAAGGCTCAACAAAAACCGTCCCAAAAAAGGCATCGCCTCCAAAAAGCCGTCCCAATATAAGAAGCCCTTTTTTGTTAAATATTAGAAATAAATTTAATTAATTGTTTAACTTACGTCTATTTGTAGATCGGCTTATTTTTTGTCGCACAAATTTTTGCACTTTCTAATTTCATTTATATTGAATTTTATTTCACTAATTAATTACGTAAGTCTATACGACATTCGAGCGTAGTTGCTGCTCGGTTGAATATGTACTAAATGTTATTCATGTTTTATTGTATCTATAAGTCCAACCACCAATAGTTTTCATTGGCGTGTTTATAATCAAGGCTTGCACTTTGCCTTATCTGGCAGAACTCGGAATTTCGATAAATTCCCTAGTTTAATTCTTCGACGAAATGTTCCATCAATCAATCGTTCAGTAGATTACAGTATTATAATAGGATTTCCAATTTTTGGCTTTTATCAAGTCACGTATTCAATGTTTGTCAATTGAAAGTCTACAATTTATCATATAATTGAACCGCTTGGTGATTATTTGTTTGTTACAGAATGTTGGTTTTCTGAACAAATGTGTTCTTTCTAGTCACATAACGATTTTCTAATAATGTCTTATTAAGATGCGTTTGCATGATAATTATATTGATATTTTCGACGCAATTATTAAATATTTGGAGTGCCAATTTATCTATGATTCCTGGTAATTTATTTTGATGCAATTAGTTGCTTGTAAAATCTAATCTTTACTTGTAAACTATACTTAAACATATTTATACGACGCACACATTACTATTCTAATCAAATGATATCAGATTATTACCAAAGGAACTTTTTTCTCGTGCATTTAATCACATAACTTTTATATACATTGTCCTCGCAATTGACTTTTTGTAGAATAATCGATTTACTCTTATAATTGCTGGAATTATTTGATTTTCTTAAAGTTAAAGTTATTTATATTTATACTACAAACCCCTATGACTTAATCTACCCTTAAACTACCCTTTTATCATAGCAATATATATATATATATATATATATATGCGTGTGTGTGTATGTGTGTGTTTGTCGTGCGTGCGTGCGTGCGTGCGTGCGTGTGTATTGTAGTTTCAATTTAATTTTTAACCTAAAATAAGAATTAGCAAAGACATTATGAGTTGGTCTCAGTCGCTTGGTTGCGAACATCTTTTTCTTGAAAAATTAATAGAACAAAACAATCGTTCCATAGTTAATGCAATCAATGAGAACAGGCCGCAGGCTGAAATGAATTTTTTCCCGTCGCTGGAAAAAATTATTATTAGGGAAAAACCGTAACACCTAAATAATGGCGTGACTTTAAATTTGTATAAAGAAATTTAAGGACAGTCAATGCTGATCTGTTATTTCATAAATACTCAACCAATAACAGCCGTCCCCGCAACATTTCCGTCGATCGGAGCGGAGTAGGTTCAATTTCACGCTATAACATTTCCAGTTGTGCGATGAGTAACCTTATTAACTTATAGATAAACAATTGGTTGAACGTTCCGTTCCGGTTCCATACTGGTTACAATCGACCTAGGTGGAATCACATGGCACAGCATACCAAAATTTTTTTCCGAAAAGCCAAGCGAAACAAATTCAGAAGAGGCAACAGTGAGTGGAGTAACTATTTACCTGCGTTGACCGGCACCTAGTAGCATATCATTACCTGACCTAGCATATATGTTTATACATTTTACGTAGAGATTGAGTGATTGAGATTGAGTGTAGTAGCTAAAAATCGTAAATAATTTACGTTATTGGAATAGTTCAATCTCTCAAAGTAACAGTTTCGTACAAACTAATTTCAGAATTCCATGTTAAAAACGTATCAGTAAGTTTTCATAGATATATCTCATAATTTAGATCGTTACAGTCATTAGATGGATCTAAATTAAAATTTTTACAGCGAATGTCTCGAATAATTCACATCACTCAAAAGCCAATAACAACTGATAACGGAAAACCCATATTGTAAAACACGTCGCTAAATGTAAATAAAATATTTCTTACAACAAATGCTTTAACAATCGAAAACCCCGTTCTTGAACATATTATAATCTTTTCTGAAGCAAGTGTTATAATAAATAGATACCAGATGTTAATATTGTATTTTAAGAATTATTTGCCATATTTAAATTATAATCGCATGTACTAATAAAACCTATTGAGGAAATGTACATATTTAACTTTTGTTACTGATAATAACAATCGCAGATTCAAAGTACTTTAAATTGCATAACTAAATATTTAACACAAATTCGGTAGGACGATGAATAAGTGACCGTTTTGAATGACAAAGACTGCCGGATTCGCTAATACACGCAAATAATCTTAAATACCATACGAAATATGAAATTTTAAATTAAACTATGTCTCAAATTTTAATAACGGGGATGAAACATAACAAGATAATCACTTGCTTAAACTAAATAGATTCAATAAAATCTCTCTTTCTAATTAGTATTTCCATTCACAAATCTTTCCTAAGCATATTATGTACAAACTTGTAGAAAATACAGTCCTTTTAAGTACGGGTAATGCAGGAGATAATATGTGATAAACGGGCGCCGTTAGGAGTTGTTGGGGCATCATTCCAGCACTGACCCACTTTATCATGTTGTTTTGCACGACTAAAGATCAATTCCTAATTTATTCACATCGGGCAACAAATTCTCGGAATACAAATCTGCGCCTATTAATAGATCTATTTGAGAGGAATAGTCATATATAAGATCCCTACATGTGATTTTCCAATGCTCCACCCTAAGGTACTACATTGGCCAGGCAGCGAGTTATTTTTACTTGAAAGATTTTGAATTTTGCTAAACCCTTGTTGTTCCAAGCAAGGTAGGGATTTTTAGCGTGCGCGACAACACTCACACACGGGACCTCCATTTTACCTCTCATTCGAACGAGGGCGTATTTTTGTAAAAATGATCGCCTGACATTTTTCAAGCGGGTCATGTCGCGATTCGAACCCGGGACCTTGGGCGTAGTAATCACAGGCCTACCAACTACGACACGGAGCCGCCTCATATGTAAGATCCTCCAGCAGTATGCACTTTGGAACGGCTATATATTTTTTTTAATTCTAACCAACACATGGCAGCCTTTCAGTTATCGTTAGGGGTATGGAGTAGCCAAATTAAACTAAACATCACGTTCATGACGTGAGCGAAGCGTCAAATACATCCTTTTGTTGCATATTTTATAAAATGCACCCTTTCGTTGCATGTTTTGTCAGTTTGAGTTATTCCTGCTACACGAACCGTCGCTTGAAGAAATCTAAGTCCGAGCTTGCGAGCTAGAGATTTAGTAATGAAGGAGTTTTGACTGTAATTATCCATGCGCGACTTTAGCAAAAAGCGGTTTCCATTAATAACCTCAACTTCCATCTGTGCAGTGGCAAGCAGAACGTAAACGTAGATGATAACGTTAAAACATTCTGTATGGGAGTTAAATTGAGCCTGCAAACTATTTTGAAAAGGGAACTTCTTGTTAATTGTTTCTGCAAGTGGTACGCCTTGAATTTAAATCATTATGAGCTTGTCGATTGATCAAAAGCTGTTTCTCTACACTAATAGACGTAGTGCCACATACAGTATACGCACTTTCGCTTTTCATTGTACTATTAGAGTTACAAAGGAGAGTGTGATGTTTTCCAAAGCAGTTATATCGCCAACGTGAATCACATTGTTTATCAATTTGAAAAACCACTTCTTAAGGAACGTCTTCAAGTACACAAACTGCTGAATATCTCCAAAGGGAGAATTAACCTGTACTAGTAACTTGTATAGTTTATGAAAAAACGGCCATTTGGGTACGTCGCTTTTGAAAAATTTTAAGTTGATTTCTGGTAATTGAACCGAGGTCGCTACATATTAGGTGACTTGTTCAGTTTTGACAAGGGAAGATTTTGAGATGCTTTTTGTAGCTTGGAAATGAAACCGATAACCCTTGATTCTCAGTTATGTGATTTTCATTTAAATCAAGCATACCAACGATTAGTTAATGATGATTTCAATTTAATTTTGAGTGTTATGGAATTTTTTAAACGTGATTAATAGAAGAAATCCTTGATTGCACAATTCTTATGGTAAAAAGGTATTGTGCTATTGTGAATCAAAATGCTCTTAGCAGAATCTTTAAGTCCTTTGAAAGTCTGCAGTTCTGTCGTGTTTAAAACGTGAACTGTAATATTAGTCCTACTTGCTCGAAAATTGAATTTAAAAAAAATGTACTACTTAAATTGACTCAATGCCTCATCCGGCACGAAGACCCAATTAAATGATAGACAAATGTTCATATGAAAAAAATAATTATATCATTCAGTGTACATTTAATCTCTGTTTGGATTAAACTTGATGAACCATTTCTTACAATTAAGGTCGGTTCCCTTCGAGTTAGTAAAAGTAACAACAAGAACACATATAAATAATTAATTATATTTACCTACAAAAGTATAAGATAAACAGTTAAAAGAAATAATCAGCGCAATGTTTGCGTTTATGGTTGAATTATGCTAAGTCTCATGCGCAATAACTAATGTTAAACACCAACGAATTAGTGTATCAAACAAACATTAAATTGAACACTGATTTGGCAACAGATTGTTACAATAATACAAATTAAGGTATGTTTAAGTTTTTCTCGCGAATTATGTATCCCCCAATCTATATATGTATAATAAAATAGAATTTATTAGGAATTATTAGAAATTGTTAAAGAAACTTAAGTATTTGCAACAATGTAAATTCAAGGATAATTAAATAAAGGTTACTAACAGTTCATGAAAACGGATGCAATACATTGTATTCCAGACGATAGTGATACTGCAGGTCACAGAAACCGAAATTACTTAGAAATTAAGATTGCTACATTGTATAATGAATAGAATTAAGAAATAAGCAGACGTGAGCTCTGCAAGTTCTCACAGACATGTGAGGGGTAGGAACAACATAAATAGCCCGGGAGCCCCCGATCCGTTAGTCAGTCTACAGTATTTCGGCTTTAACATGACAGTTTGCTTAGGCTACTCACAATATTAGTTCAATTATTAATTATTTTTCGACTTAGTTTAATTTTAATTAAGTTTGTCTAAATTCCACATTAGTATCTGTTTCATAAATAAATTTTGTTACGAAGTTTTTAAAAAGACCGCTACCAAGGCACGAAACGTAACTCGCGTCACCAATCACTGCATTACTCTGGACGTATAGTACTACGTCCCCAAATTCGGACGCAAGTATTGTCGTTACGGGTAAAGCAAATAAAAACAATATGCCAGAGGTTTATCTGGTTTTTACTAGAACCAAAGACTGTCTCAGCGCATCTTTAAGTGCGGGTCGTTGTCCGGTGGTCTTTTTTGTGTGTACAAATTTTATGAGGAAGCAAAATTACCTACGCATTAGCGGAGCATTAGATAGTTTGTTGTAGGTAATGGGGAAAGTACAGAGGTAGGAATCACTTGGCCGAGTTAACGCGCACACACATGCCCGATCTCTTTACTCGCCGATAGTAAAGTTCTTGATTATAAGATGCGTTGCTGGCGCAATACTGTAGTAACCCATTACATGCCACGCTTCTCACGATCAACCGCTACGTTTACATTCCTCTAGCCTAAGAGATGCTGTTTTAAGCATTCTACATGCCATAAATCATGGGGTAAATGGCCTTTGATTCGTGGGAAACTATTATTGTGAAACTGTATACGTAAAAACTTACATTAAGGATGTGAAGAAATATTCCCAAAGAGACCTAATCTGTAGATTGGAAATGTTCTACTTTACTAAGATCAGGCATTCTATGTGGGCTTTGGATTTGATCAAAACTATACCGCAATGATTCTTAAAATACAATACACTAACCATTGAACATTAACACAAATAGGTTTCTTTTTAGTTCGAGAAATTGAACCACTAAATAATGTGTTTCGGTTAAAAATAGGATTTAATTATTCAGCAGGTAAATCTATGACTAACGTATTGAAAGTCAATCAACCTGCTCTTAATTTACAATGGGTTCTGCCAGGGCCGCGCCAAGGCTATATAGCGCCCTGGGGCAAAAACATTAAGGCGCCTTTTTATTGTAGGAGAATTTTGTTAATGGAGTAGAGTAGGAGCGTGTTGCTTGCATCTTAGCTTCTCTTACATTATTTAATTTTTTCAAAAAATGGTGCCTTTGTAACAAAGGCTTTGTTCTTTACTCTGTACATTATTTTCAAATATTTATAAAATTGCCTGGCTGAGGACAAATATAAATAAGTACCTAGAACTAAAATTTTTTCATAATTTGAAATAAAAGTCTTATATCGTTTTATACTATACATAAACTTTATAATAAGATAAACGCTAAAAGTGTATTTTTTAAGTAGCACCACCAAAAAAGTAACGATACGATATATTAAAAAAAAACAAAATATAAACTTATAGACATTTTAATCAAAAAGTATATCTTACATTTTTACAATATTTTTTAAATTATACATAGCTAGAGTATATATATATATATATATATATATATATATATATATATATATATATATATAATAGCGTAGTAGTAGTAGCATTGCACTAAACTAAACGAACTTGACTTTGCGTGCTTTATTTTTTGCAAATTTATTTATCAATTCTTCAGTTTCTAAATCTTTTAGTAGTTCAGATTCAATTGAAGTAATAGCAAGATTTGCCAGTCTTTCCTGAGCCATACTGGATCTTAGATAGTTTTTAATCATTTTTAATTTTGAAAACGAACGTTCTGCTGTAGCGACAGATACTGGCATAGTTAACAAAATTCGTAAAGCCACATATGTGTTTGGAAAGGATTGTTTCAAATTATTATTAATAATGTAATTTAAAGTTTCTGTAGGAGTGAAAGTGTTCACTTCACCTAAATTAATAAACTGTAATTCGTTTAGGAGTTCTACACCACTTATGTCACGTTCATTGAAATTTAGATCAGTTAATACTATTTCAAGATCTGTACATAACTTTAACTGCTCCTGTTTAGAATATTTGGAAAAATTGGAAATGTCCCACAAAAAGTTAAAATGATTTGAATAAGCTGATAATAATTGAAATCCTTCATTTACAGATTCTATAGTTATATCTAACATATTAAAAAAAGAATTTACTTTAAATTTTAATTTTTCATCTTCAGTGGGTTCATCATCGTGTTCGTAACTGAATTGTTTCTTAACTTTTCTCACCCTCAACCCATCTTTTTTTTAAATTCAAAATCAACGTCTAATGAATCGGCTATTTCACGAGCATCGACTAACAAGTCGTTGAATCTTTTATCTGATCTGTATTCTGTTAACCAATTAACTATAGTTTTTAAATTAGCACAGGCCTCTGCTATATTAAAATCCTCAGTTTGTAAAAGTTTACTTACAATATTGACTTTATTTAAAATATTATACCATAAAATCAACATACATATAAACACAACATTTTTAATTTTTTTGGCAAGCGATGATGCCGTATTTTTTGAATTATTGTCAAAAGCTTTATTTCCTTCACTAGAGATTTCAAATAGAGCATCGTATATTTCTCCAAGCTAATATCTGAAAGGAGTTAAAGCATCAACTCTACTAGACCATCTTGTATCAGATAAGGGTTTTAAGGTTAAATTTGATATATTTGTTTTTAAGACTGACCAACGGTTAGTTGAAGCGGAAAAAAATTATAAAATTCCTGTACTATAGAAAAAAAAATACACTTGAAATATTTGATTTTGCGGCATCGTTCACGACAAAGTTTAAACTATGGTTGCAACAAGGCACAAAGAATGCTCTTGGATTTATATTAAGAATTTTTTTTTGTAATCCATTATGTTTACTGCGCATATTTGCACCACTGTCATATCCTTGGCCGCGTAAATTATAAATATATAAGCCATTTTTTTCCAATGTTTCTATTAAGAAATTTTTCAAACTCTCACCTGTACAATCATTTATAGGGCAAAAAGTTAAGAAATGTTTTTCGACGACAATTTTATTTTTTTCTGAATTAACAAATCTAACACATACTGATGTTTGTTCTTGATGACTAGCATCCGGGGTACAATTAAGTACAATTGAAAAATATTTAGCTGTTTTAATCATGCCTAAAACTTTTAATTTAAGATTTTCTCCTATTAAATTAATTATTTCGTTTTGAATTTTGTCCCCAAGATAATAAGACATTTTTATATTTTCCTGCATTTGGATCCTTCTCGTGTGCTCAGATATTATAGGATCAAATTTTGCTAACATTTCAATGCATTTTAGAAAACTGCCATTATTTTTTTCAAACAGTTTGCCATTGGTACCACGTAAAGCCAAGTTTTGCTCAGCAAGAAATTGAATAATATAAAAAATGCGCTCGATAACTCCATGCCAATATTTTGTTTCTATATTAATTAAATTTTGAACCGCAGAATCAATAGTTGCCATTTTTTTAAGCGAGTGAAACATTTTGACCATTTTTTTAAGTTCTCAAAATGAAATTTACTTTTTTCATGGATACTTAAATGTTCACCAATGTGCTGCCAGTCATTATACCCATTTTCATCACTTAATTTAATTGTTTTTAAGTTACTTGAAAATATTCTACAACAAAAACACAACACTGAATTTTTTCTGTTGAATATAAAAGCCACTCCCGTTCGACTTTTTTATTATTAGACAAAATTCGTGAATAATATTTATCCGAAAACCTTCGGCCTGATATTTTATCATTGGGATAATTTATACAATTTTTACTTCGATAATGAGTAAGCCCGTTTTCAATTAATATTTGTACATCTCTAGGAGACAATATTTTTGGCCACAAACCTGCATCTTGAAGAAGTTGCGTATCGTCCTCTTTCGCAGAAACTACGTCTTCGTCTTCCTCAACTTAGTCTGTAGATGTTGATGGAATCTCTTGTAGTTTGGACTCCTCCCGGTCCTCTCTCGAAGTCGATGGAAGATCTGCATCTGTTTGTATATTTGTGTTTGAAGGTGAAGGAAAAAATACCGTAATTTTGGAATTCGTTTTCTCCAGTTCTTCTTCCCGCTTTCTTTTTTTCATCAAATTTTGATATCCTAAAGGCTTTTTTTTCTTTATTAAACATCAACAATAAATTAAAATAGACTATTACAAAATTGAAATTCCGCTAGATACGCCAATCTTAAAATTTATTTATTATTTTTGTATTCATATCGGCAACAACATACAATTTACGAAATTTTGAAATTATGAAGTAGCGATTTTGGACACCCTGTATCTCAAAAACTAACCGTTAAACTTACAGCTTTGTCGTAATGGACACATTAATTCATTAATAGGTCAAATTCTGCAACATATCAAAATTTCGTCAAATTCTGACCGAAGGGTATTTATTTTCTATTTAAAACGTGCGCTCTCTAACTAATTGTAAAGTAAAGAGTGTAACGGGCATTTTTGTAATTTTAACATTTTACGCTATTCTCAATTCATAAATACATTTCTACAAATTACTACTTTTATATTTGATATTTATTAACTCCTTAGGCGAGTGCATCATATTAATTATAGATTGCATCGTTCTTGTCTTGCCGTAGATATAAATGTTGTTGCTTATGTGAATATACGAGTCTAGATAAGAGACGATAAGAAGTTGTGATGGAACGAGTTGAATAAACAGATAAGAGTTATAGTTTTGTTCTTGGTTCCTATATACTAATTACGTTGAAAATACTGTTTCTTTTTGCTTTGAGAACAGTGAGAATGAATGCGGTATCAATTTTCGAATTGTTATGAAAAAGTGCGGCACGATTTTAATTGTTTTTCTTGTGAAATAAAACTTGTACATTAACTGTAAAAAAAGTGGAGTTCTAATTCCTTTTTGAAGGAAGTATGCTTTTATAGGCGAACGTGCGGTTTTAAGGTCGTTGACTGTCGGACTTATTGTTTACGCGTACCTTACTCATTGTGTTTTTAGTTGATTTTCTGTTGGAAATAAAGCTTGTTAAACTCGACCGCACGTGTGTTTTACGGGACATTTGACGGACTTACTTAGTGTTTTACACGTGCTTTATTAATTGTGTTTTTTTGTTGATTTGTCTTTTTATATTTGAACTGTGTGTGCGATCTAGTTTTTGTGGTCCTTTTGTTATCAGAGTAGTGCATACTTTAGATTATCCAAATACAGTTTTAAGCTTGAGTGCTTCAAAAACAAATGATGATACAGTTGTAGCAGGTTTAGTAGGAAAAAGGTCGCTTCTTATAAACAGGTATCTCATTCACATGTAAAGACAGTTGATACTGTAGTTTCTGGATTTGCTACGTGCCTTGAAAGCGTGATTCTAAATTTTTATTACCCGTTTTTTTACGATTTGTGTTACAAAAGATTTCGAAATTATTGTTTCAGGAAATAGAGTTAACAAGAGGTTATCAATGCTACATAGTTCCATCAGTATGATAATGTCTGCTGCTAACGCCAGTGAAATACATAGGTGTGATTATTGTAAATCCCACACTTCAATTGTAGGGAAACGTTACTGAAGGACCTTTTGTAAGTTGAACTATTTTCTACTTGTTATTACTTTAAATATCTATCCGTGGCTTTGCCATATCTTTTTTGTTCTGATACCTTTTGCAATAGACTTGCATGCTATTTTAAAACATAAGAAAAAAAAAGAAACAAAGAACAATCAATACCACTGAATTACTCATACCAATGGTGTCTTATCTATTTATCTTTTGTTAACATTTTATCTGATTTATGTTTAATTGGTGTGTGAGGAAACGTTTCTGCTACTCCCCAATATTACCTCAAGTTGTAATAAAAATTTTTATAATGCTTTTATCGTGATTATATTATATAGTTTATCTAAACAGTTTTATTTACATTCTACGAAGTGCTGAATAACTTAGACTTTTCATTGCTGCTATGCTTTTTCTTTATTTCAGGTTTGCTTAACTATTTTTTTTCCTTGCAGGTATTATCACTAACTCCTTACAGCCGCGTACATTGTATGTTGGTCTGATTTCTACAACCCCCCCTAATCTCCGATTGAGCCCGGTCATTTCTATGATTTTCTTTATGTTACGCCCGGTTACGAGCCAACGTAACATAAATTTTTGGCGCCCAACGCGCCTGCCCCGAATTACGTAACGTAACAAGAGTAAAGTTAGAAACTTACCTTTTACCTTGAATCCTCTAATAATGTAAAATATCGAAGAACACTTAAGTTTTTTAATTCAGGTGCACAATTTACAGTCTTTACGACACTTCGATACCCAATGTTAAATGAATTGTTTTTAAAAGCGCGGCAGTATTTATAAAGATTCAAGACTCAAGATTCAACAGGAAGGAATGAACGGGAAAACTTGCAGAAACGAGAATAAACTCGCTTTCTGCGTTCTAGTCAACATATAGGGATGAGCGCGAGCGCTGTTACGGCAAAACATCGATAACCGATAATTATCGAAATCATAAACATAATAAAAACAAAATTGTGCAACTAGCGCAACGTCGCGATATTGGAGTGTTGCCCTAATATTGTAGATCATCATCGGTTGAGAACATCTGATACAAAACATTGATGTTCCGATAATTAATGGAATTTAATTAGTTATTCATAGCGAATGCGCGCGTAAACGTACAGGGGACCTTTGGGAAGTCCCGTGTCTCAAACAAAAATAAGAATTTTGGTAAGTTTTAAATATTACCGTGAGGCGCTTCACGACGCCTTTGGACTCGTAGCGCCACGGGTTTTTGCCCTTGTTGTCCTTATGGATGGCGCGGCCTTAGATTCTGTCATATATTTTAATCTATTTTACACCAGTTGCAGGTAACCCAAAAATGTACGAGTCATACTTTATTGTTTGCTAACAAAAGAATTAGTAGAATTTCTGAAACATGTAATGGGTTTATAATGAATAGGACCAAGGTATATTTTTTCTCAGTGGAATGAAAGAGGTAGTTGATGTTTAAACTTCGGGCTTGAAAGCGAGCCTTCAAGACGCGATTTTCTACATAGATATATTAAATACATATTATGTAAAAAATGTAATGTTTTAATCCTCTGTTATTTGTACTTAATTAGTCCTTCCAGAGTTAATTAATTAATATAATTATAACTAAGGGTAACACCAAATTTATGAGTTTTATTCTTAACCTAAAAACGGCTTATGGAGCAACGTTTCAATATGTGCTCCTACTAGATTGTTATTAAACACAAAAATTTTGAAGCATGATATATCTGCACTATGCATTGTACAATCAATGGCACGGACGTAAATTAGAGGTATTTCACGTTTCTGTATTCTAGCCATTTGTAACGCTTTATTATGTTTAACTAAATTTAGACTAATAGCAGTTGCCATTAGGATTGCACTCTCAGTTTTAAGAAATAAAAATGGAACTATCATTTTCAATTAACTTAAATTTATAGATAAATATTCTTAAAGTTTAGTCAATACCTTATTCGCGCTTGATTCGTACAGCAATCAGAAATCATTTTTATACAAAATCGCTTTCATGAAACATTCGCAGTACAGTAAAACTGCAAGTAAAAGCATTTTGTGAAATATAGAAGTCAGAGTATTACTGCTACAAAATTCTAAGGATTTCCTCCTCCTTTTTGAAAGAATAAAATTTTTTGCTTGCGATGGCTTGTGAGAGCTACGTTGAAAACTCATTCACCTTCAATAACCGTTATATGTGTTTCAAAATGTAATTTGATCGGCAGAACATCGCTTCTCTGCTTTTTAAACACATGACGTCGCATCAGCTCTGTTCTATATAAATTCAATATCAAATCCTGAGTTAATTCCTGGATACGAACTAATGATTGCTTACTGCATTATTGTAAGTTCGATTGGTTCCTTTTTAAAATATTTTCAACGATGACGTGGAAGTATGTCACAGGCAGACATGTAACAAAAGCATTTTGTACACGTACACGTATAATTATTTTTTATACAGCGAAGACTACGGGGCCATTAGCTGTATTTGCTCTCTCTCTTACTTCCTTAGTACACATTTAATTTTCATCAGTATTCGGATTTTGTTGTATTTTGTAACAGCGCGTGCACATGAAGGTAGTATAACAAAGATTTTCAAATAGTACAATAAGAATGTCAGAATATTTTAAGATCGGTTTACATACCGCTATAACAACCGGATTACCAGTTGTTAACAGTAACACATAGTATAGGTTTGTGATCTTTAGAACTTGTAGTAAACTCTTTACTGCACTTTTGCTTCCTTTAAAACGTTCTCGAAGTGTGTATCGCAGGTTGTACTGTACTTATTGTTGTAACGTATTTTTTTTTGTAGTTACATTTTGTCTATTAATATAAAATAAAGTAGCAATAAAATAAAAATATAATTTGTAAAATTCCGTACAATTAAAATAAAAACTTAAAATCTATAATGGCATATAGACTCCTTTGCCTTTGAGGTCTAAGATTCGTTATTAAGCTTCGTCGATTGTCAATTCGAGCACTTTGCTATCAACGTTTGAAGGGACAAGCTGCAATAAGCGGCGTAGTAAAGTCAAGATGGTCGTGTCTAAACACGTGGCCTGTAACACAGCCCGAAAAAGAAATAGAATTGATTGAATCTTGGTGTCTGGAGGTTGTTTCCTAGCGGCTTTAGCGTGATGTTATTCCTTTATATGTTCCGCCTAGAGCAGTTCAGTTGATCCCTGCTGGCCTAAGGAGATGGAAGCTCACCATCATTAATACAGTTGGTATAAATTATTTAAATAAATTTTATTAATATTTTCCTCTTAGTGCAATATCACGAAAATATCACGAAAATATCACGTAACCATATGATATGAGAATATCATATTCAATTTCCTTTGGTTTTGGAGCACTAAATTTTATATGATGTAAAATCAAGCAGAAGTTACTTTCGTTAAATACTGGTTTTATGCAGAAGAGTTCTTGCAATTCCCGTAATAATTTCGTAAGTATTCACGTGGCTTCTAAATGTGCGCCGCAGAAAGCAGATATTCATGGAATTTCCGACAGCTGCGGTTATAGTCCGATTTCTTTTGTTCTCAGCAGTATCTCCACACGTGAGTGTTTTTAGCATTTAATCACTTTCAATATTAGTTAAATTGCAATAAGAAAATATTAGTTTGAACTTTAGTCACGTAAAAATCGTTTAAGGAAAGAAAGAATTAAGTAACAAATTTATTGCTTGTCAGAATGATTGCACATACAGATAAAGTTAACTAAGCTAAAAAGTTGTGAGTGACATATTATGTCAGATATAAAAAACATATATTCAGCTGTCCTGTTTAGACCTCACATGTCATGTTAGGTTATTTTAAAAATATGTTTAAATATTTTGAGGTCATGTACTTTGATTTTTAGTCAACATGAGGAATTCTTTTAATAACTATTAAGTAAAAGTAACTTTAAGTTGACACAAGCTAGTTGATCTGCACTTAGGTAATTTAAATTTCATTGTTAAAGTCGAAGTAGTGCTACTATGACTTGAAGAATATGTAATATGAATAATTAAGAGAACGCAAATCCTTACATAAACTATTAAGAAAGATTCATTTAGAGATCTTTCTGTTAAAACTATTAAGAAAGATTCATTCAGAAACCTTTATGTTATTGAATACAAATCCTTATTAGTATATTTCTGTTCTATAAAAAATTATTAGTTGAAAATAATATAGTAAAATGAATCAAGAAATTTAAACAAATAGAATCTATTTTTTTTCATGACTTTTTTTATTGTTTGACATACAAGTAAAGTTTACAAATCATTCCTGATCAGAAATTGTAGGTAATGATTACAAATACCCTGGGTGTATACTTTTGAAACCTAAATTCTATTATTTTATTTTTGGTAAATATTTTTGAGGACACAAACGGTGTCCATGTTGTGCATTTGTTTGTTCACAGGTCAAGTCGAGACATTTGTATGACATCTGGTGTTTGAGATTTTGGTAAGTGTTTTAAAAGAGTGAAATTCAAGTTTTATGGCTATGTTAGTGGTGTTGATATAAGGTTTCCGCATTCCCCTAATACAAGCACAGTTAATTTTTGTAGGTTGTTGTATTGAAAAATACGGTGGCGCTCATTAAATATATTTTTGGTCTTTTGACAACCCATGACCCAATCTCATGATCTACCCAGAGCTAACACTCTACTAGTCGTTTATGTTTAAAGAGTTTTTCTTTTCCTCATGCCGTTTTCCATCCAACTTTACCTTGGGCTTTCATTGTTAATAAGAAATTCTCGACCTTGTGATATCAGGTAAGGGTTTAGGAAATATAAAGGTGCAATTTATTAGCTGATAGTCACGGGGGTAAAAATAAAACTAAAAACAAAAGTATATTTACATTTCATTGTTAATAACATTATGGGCAATTTAGAAGTAGATGTTTAACGAAAAAAGAGCACACTGCAAGTTCATGTTGTCCTTCGTTTAGCCCGAAGTAGATAGTGCTTAGTTAGGTCTGTACGCTCTATTTTTATACGAATTAAGACAACTTTATCTTTTGCTTGTTAGCTCTTTAGTCACAGTTTTTGTTATACGAGTTGCACGTAAGTCATTACATCGCATCCCATCGAACGTGCCATGCTGTGTGTATTGTTTCCTTTACTACTGAAATAAAGTTTTCGATTGTAATGGTTGGCACGTCTACAAAATTGTTTTCAGCGGCAGCGTATGCAGCTTTATCTGCCATTTTATACCATAAATCCCAACATACGTTTTTCAATTCTAACCAATTTAGTAACTGCAGTATATGGTTAATGATTAGATGAAAGCTATAGGGCATACAAAGTGATGAAAAGCAATTAGTGAGTCGTTTTTCGCGAGACATTTCGGAAAAACATAATGCTTGCCATATTGTACATAGCTCTGAAGTGTATATACTGGCGTGTTTATTTAACTTCCAGAAATGAGCTGTCTTTGATGTAACAATCGAGCTACCTACACTATTATAAGTAAGAGGAATACAGGGTTTCTGGGACCACATTTCCACCCGAATCATACATTTCCACACACATATTTACATGTAAATTCCCATAAGGTGGAAATGTGGTGGTAGAACCGCATTTCCACACATTTACATGTAAATTCCCATAAGGCGGAAATGTGGAGAAATCCCACATTTCCACACACATTTACATGTAAATTCCCATAAGGTGGAAATGTGGTGGTAGAACCGCATTTCCACACATTTACATGTAAATTCCCATAAGGCGGAAATGTGGAGAAATCCTACATTTCCACACACATTTACATGTAAATTCCCAGAAGGTGGAAATGTGGTAGTGGAACCGCATTTCCACACATTTACATGTAAATTTCCAGAAGGCGGAAATGTGGAGAAATCCCACATTTCAACACACATTTACATGTATATTCCCATAAGGCGGAAATGAGGAGAATTCCTCATTTCCACACTCATCTGAACCAAATAGTTTTCTTCGGCTAGCTATTGAATCTTTCGAGATAACCCTATCTTGTTTGGTATCAATTAATATTAGTTTTTTTCTCAGCTACCCGAATCTCTAAGAATTTTTTAGATTGCATCATCCCCCAGAGAGCCACCCTTATTGTAAGATTTTTTTACCCTTATAAATTTTTTAGTCATGCAATACATCTTGTTAGTCTAGAATTTTATACAGAATCCGAATCCGCATACACATTTAAAATCCGACCACCTCTTACAAAGTTATACCCCTTTAAACTCCTGAACCTCTAAATTTTCGCCACCCAAGTCATATGCTTTAACCAACTACTTAGAAGTATTAACACAATGAAATTAAGCACACAAAAGTTTAATAATTTACTGGCATCACATTCCACTATAAACAGGACTGCTTGTCAGGTTGAGAAAATAGGGGTGCAGAAACTAATGCTTGCTTAATTGGCAAATATAAAGACTCTGCTTCCAGACTCCAAATAATAGATTGACCTTTTTCTTCTTTTTTATTAAGTCATTAATATGTGATACTAATGCTGAAAAGTTTTTAATGAAGCGCCTATACCAACTACACATTCCTATGAATCTCCTTACTTCAGTCGTAGTCTTTGGACGAGGATAGTTGACCATTGCAGATACTTTTTCCGGATCTGTATGAAAAGAATTTGATTCCACAGTATATCCCAAGAATTTTAATGATTTCCTAAAAACTGACATTTTTCCAAATTTATGGTTAAATTAGCATCTTTAAGACGCTCCTTAACTTCATGAAGAAGTTTCAAATGTTCATCAAAAGATGTTAAACACGGGACCACATCATCAAGATAACAAAACACATTTGGTTCGTACTGAGGACCAAAAATAGTGTTCACCAAACGTTCTTGTGTCTGTGCAGCATTTCTAAGGCCGAAAGGAACTGTTACCTAATCTAAACTGTCCTCTAGAAATTACACTGAAAGCTGTCTTATCTTTTGATGACTTTGACAAAGGAATTTGCCAAAAACTTTTTCTTATGTCAAACTAGAGATGTAATTTGCCCCTCTAAGCATATTTAATATTCGATCGTCGCTAGGCATGGGGTAGTTGTCATGTTCCGTAACATCATTCAATAACCTTCCGTCAAAACATAATCGGTATTTTTCGCTACATTTATTTTTAGCTAATGGCACAGGATTACACCATGGACTAGAACATGGTTCCACGACACCTAAACGCAACATGTCGTCCAACTCTCGATATAATATCTTACTCATATGTGGAGACATAACATAAGGTTTTCTACGAATCGGTTTAACATTAGCGGTATTAATTTCCATTTCTATTCTGTTGGTGCAGCCTATCCTATCTTCACTGCTAATTTCTTTAAATGATACTATAGCGACCTGAGCCTGAAGTCTTTTTGACTCTGATAAATTGTCTAAACTAAGTAGTTGATTTTTATGTTTGATGGGTACTGAAGATCGGCCTACATAAGAGATATTATTCTCTAATTCTCCATGAATATACCATGAATCATCTTTAAAATTTGCTACTAATCCAAACAGTTTAGCAAAATCGCTTCCAAAAATAAAAAATTGTGGTAAGGAAGGTACAAAAAGCATTAGGCACACGGCACTGCTCGCCAATACGAATCGGCAAATCAACCGAGCCAGTCACTGATTTTAACAACCCATTTGCTGTAGTTACTCCTTGTTTGTCAGATTTAAAAACGTTCAACTCTAGCTCTTTGGTTAAAGGAATCGCTAATAATACAACAACAGAAGTTGTACACCCAGAGTGTAAAAGACCAGTAATATCCCTATCAAACAATTTTACCATGATATAGGGGCGATTATCATTAAGCTTTCTTTCGAACAAAGCGTCTGCTTCAGGTTTAATAGACGACTTACAAACATTTTTAACTACTAATAACCAATTTGACCAATCATTTTCGTAGCACAATTATTTCTGTTTCTGTTTTCCACGTGTAGGCTTTATAGATAAGATAGAATGACGACTATCTACCATCTGCCTCTTTACTCGTTTTTTTGAACAGAACATACAATTAGTTTGAATAACTCCTCTATAACCACAACCATAACAAAAAAGGCTCTTTGGAGCCTTTCAATATCTAAATGTGTGACCATCTTTAGAACAATTCCAACAGGTGGCTGATTTCATTCTAGACGTTTCTGAAGAGCTTCTATCTATAGAAATAAAAGTATTGATTTTAAGAACTTGGACTGTTGGGCAATATGAGCTACTGCTAAATGAACGACGGGAAGTAGAATAATTTCGGATAGGGGTAAAAGATTTATTATGAAACTGAGATCTAAAATTATTATGATTTTAACGAACATTATCAGGTTGAATTAATTTTTGTTTAGTCACAGAGGCATCTTCTAATTTTTTACATAACTTATGTAAGGACTGCATAACTTCTACGCCAGATAGTGCGAGAAGTGTGATATATTCAGGTAATAGATTTTTTCTGATTAACCTAACTTTAGTAATTTCAGCTGGAGTATTAGGTAGTCTACTAAATAGATTTTCCATATGAGTCAAATATAAAACTCTGGGTTCATCTTTTCCTTGATGACGAGATTTGATCATTTGCCATAGGTCATCTTCAGAATGTGCGAGCAAAAAATCTTTTTTTAAACAACAATTAAGTGAATGCCAGTCTGTTAATGAACTACGAACCCTGTTTCCAGTAAATAATTCAACTGCAGCATTTAATAACTCATCATCTGACATTTTACGACTATGTGCCAACTCTGTCATCCTCTCTATAAATTGAAATAATTGTCCAGACTCTACAGAAAATGTTACTGCCCATGAGCCAACAGATATAGGTGGTGCAAGATACGTGATTGACCGAACAGGAATATTATTAGACGAAGAAGGCGCTATAGACGAATCATTTTGTCCACTAAAACATGTGCCAATGATAGCACAGTAGCCAAAGTTTCATTTTTGAAGGTTACTGCCTCATCTAGATTTTTGGTGGGAAGTTGCAAGCGTTTTATTCTACCAGTCAGATGTATTAGTCTAGAAGTTATTCTTTTGAAGGTAGAATCAGATGGATTTCTTTCGAACTCTGGTATTATACTTTGCACGGATGTAATAGAAGTTTTAATTTCTTCACACTCTTCTGGAAATGTTACTTTATATTCAGAAAGATTTATCATACAAGCAGGTTTCATTACCTCTTTAGCTAATAAACGACCAAGTATTTTTCTCTTGCCAACTATGGATTTGTGGCTTTGTATAACTCTAATTTGTAGTTCATAATTCAACTCTTCTTTATGCAAATATACAATATTCATGATTTCTGTCATTTTAATATTTATAATTTATTCAAAAGCAAAAAAATATAACCGTGATTATTAAAATCAATCAAAATGTCTATTCGAAAAATATTTTATGAAACAATATCTATATCTATATTTGATTGTTACCAAATAGTTGAAAACAAACTAATTAAAAATTGAGCCCCAAGGAGAAGTGAAATGTTTACTAGTTAAAATTTTTAATGAAGCCTTACTTGTTATGTGCAAGTGAAATGTAGCACTCTACATTAGTGGCAACAGTGAGATATAAGGCCCTACGCACTGGACACAAGTGAGATGTTTTTTTTAATACTAGCCCCACGCATTTGGTGCAAGTGAAATGTATATTTTTTATTCTCTATTATTTTCTTTTATAGAAAATAATTACACCCTCCCCAATAAAGGCAAAGAGACTCGCAGAGAAAACTATGTAGATGTAAATTTTCCGTCAAAGGTCTTTCATGGGGTCCTCGGTCTAACTCTGACTTTGATGAGACACAGGGAGGTTTGGGAACGGACGGATTTGCCAGGCGCCACTACACCTTTAATATAACAATTTGTGATAGAAAAACCAAAGTATAAACACGTTGGTTGTTATTAGCGTAACAGTTAGTACCTGTAATAAATGCATAAATATATTAAAGTAAATTAATAGAGACAGCTGTTTGCGTCTCAAAACCAATACATAAATACCTTAAAACAAATTAATGGAAACAGCTGTTTGCGTCTTAAAACCAATGCATAAATACCTTAAAACAAATTAATGGAGACAGCTGTTTGCGTCTCAAAACCAACTAAGAATACTTATGTTAAGATATTCACTGGATTTTAACATCATACTACATTCATCTCTTTAAATCAGTTTCATTAAATAAAAATGACCAAATTGGTTCATCATTTACAATAAAAATAAATAAATATTTTCTTGGTTTTATAAGACAGATATGTACAAAAATATTTTATCCTGAGTAATTTTCAAACTTATAATTATCTACTTTTTAAATAGTCAAAAATTAAGCTTCTTTTTATAAAACAACAACTAATAATTTCAAATTCCCCAAGAATCAGATCTGACAAATTGGTTCACATATGTTTCTGTTAATTATCTAGTTTTTAATTGAAACAACAAATTACTGAATAAGTGCAACATGATCAACTAAAAATTCAGGTCACTGAAGGTTAAAATATTTCAAATCTGTCAACGACACATGTAACTTGTTTGTTAAGCAAACAATCTTTTAGATTTATTCATTTAAATTTTACTTATTGTTTTTCTTTTTGTATAATTGACATTTATGATAACGGCCGAACAGGTATTAATATTATAATTTAAATCTTCATTCCACAAAATATCCCTTAATGAAATGCTCTAGCAATATTTTTCAAAATTATCTACCAAAAGTAATAAAAAGGAATATTAAATTTTTAAGCTAACCAACATCAATACAAACATTATCGCACGTGACATTTTAAAATTCAAAATAACTTCATCATCATTGTACGTTACCGATATAAAAAAAATACTCGTCAGCCGTTTATACTTAATACATGATGCGCATAGTATGTTAAATTAACCATCGACATAAAATTTAATATTCAAACTTCACCAAACGAATCCTTAAACAGTTGTTGCCATCTTGCATTTTGATACCTCGCGTAAAACGCCTAATGTGGTTCCGCCATATTGCGTTGCTAAGATAGATTTTATTTAAATGTGGGTATTTTTACGTTTTGTTGTCCAAGTTTATATTATTTTAATTTATCATTTGAAAATTTTCTTTCTTATTTTTTTTTGCGCATCGATAATTGCCCTGTACCTGAAGATCATGCCACCAGCATTTAAGGAATGTGAAAGTCACATCGTTTACTTTTACTAGACATGTTTGCTTGTTTCGCGTAACGACGTGACTGTCTGTTCAACCGGAACTCGGTGGCGATTAGCGATGAATTTGCGCAAGCTCTATTGTATCAGTGTCGATGCGTTCAGAATTATGATTTGATTATGAAATACGCCGTATTTTTATTTTGAACTGTGAGAATATTCGCTCAATTTAATTTCGCACCAATAAAATCATAACTGTTTACTTTAAACTTTTTAGATATAGCCTTTTAACTTTATTTTATAAAACGGCAAAAAATTATACTACAGACTACGGGGTCATTAGCTCTTTCTTACTTCATTTTTACATATATTTAATTTCCATCAGTATCCGGATTTTGTTGTATTATAGTAACAGCGCGTGCACATGAAGGTCGTATAACAAAGATTTTCAAATAGTACAATAAGAATTTCAGAATATTTTAAGATCGGTTTTCATGCCACTATAACAACCGGATTATTAGTTGTTAACCGTATTACATAGTATAGGTTTGTGATTTTTAGAAATTGTAGTGAACTCTTTACTGCACTTTTGCTTCCCTTAAAACATTCTCTGAGTGTGTATGGCCGGTTGTACTGTACTCGTTGTTAAGGACATTATGGGTATGGGCACACTGCAAGTTCATGTTGTCCTTCGTTTAGCCCGAAGTAGATAGTGCTTAGTTAGGTCTGTACGCTCTATTTTTATACGGGTTAAGACAACTTTATCTTTTGCTTGTTAGCTCTTTAGTCACAGTTTTTGTTATACGAGTTGCACGTAAGTCATTACCTCTCATCCCATCGATCGTGCCATGCTGTGTGTATTTTTTCCTTTACTACTGAAATAAAGTTTTCGATTGTAATGGTTGGCACGTCTACAAAATTGTTTTCAGCGGCAGCGCATGCAGCTTTATCTGCCATTTTATACCATAAATCCCAACATACGTTTTTCAATTCTAACCAATTTAGTAACTGCAGTATATGGTTAATGATTGGATGAAAGTTATACGGCATACAAAATGACGAAACAGCACTTAGTGAGTCGTTTTCGCGAGACATTTCGGAAAAACATAATGCTTGCCATATTGCACATAGCTCTGAAATGTATATACTGGCGTGTTTATTTAACTTCCAGAAATGAGCTGTCTTTGATGTAACAATCGAGCTACCTACACTATTATACGTTTTAGAACCATTCGTAAATATTATGTACACTGAAGGATATTCTGAAATGATGCTGAGAGCGATGGTGATGTATCGCGTTTCAAAGCTTGGAGCAATCAAGACGAACCTGTAAACTTGCTACCAGACAAAAACGCAGACAAATGGAATTTAGTTTGCCCCGATTGCGATAGCCACGCCTGCAATCAGAAGGGACAAAACTTATATAAACAGCACTATGTCATGGTATGGTGGGGGGACGTCTGGCTTCTTAGACAATCTATGCAGACTTAGCACTATTATGTTTAATATGCACAAGCAAAAACAAATAAAAAGTTCATAAGTACACAGATATAAAAGTTAAATAGTTAAAATGAACAGTTCATGCAGTTTTAAGCAGTTCAGAAATCGAGAATCTTTGGAACTCTTCGGAAGGCTTCGTGGAATCAAGTAAGAACTTAAATACTAAATAAACTAATATATACACAGTTTGAAGAGATCCAGCTGTCTGCGGTAGTCTTCGGAAGGGCTCGAGATTTACTTGTGAACTTGAGTACGAACTTAATAACGATAGTAAGAAAATATTTACAGTTTGAAGAGATCCGGACGTCTTCGGCGGTCTTCGGGACTCTTCGGAGGGCTTTGTGTTTCACTTGTGGGACAACGTGTAAGTGTAAAAGATTATGATATGTACATGAGAACTATAGCGACGTGTCCCAGGTGCAGCGGCGAGCGGTCGACCTTTGGATAGCGTTACTGGGGGAGAATGAGCAGGCTATGGGGAGCACTGCTATACGTGGTTTACAGTACTGAATTATAGCGACATGCACCAGATGCGGCGGCGGGCAGCGCTATTGGTAAAGAATAAGCAGGCTATGGGGAGCACTACTTGCTGAAGTGGTTGACAAGCTGTGGTGAGCACTGTTAGGTGGGTTCTTAGACTATGGAGAGCACTAAGTGTACTGAATTCTGCTGGATTTGCAATCGTATTTATATGCTTTCTTCCCCTATGCAGGGTATGTTGAAAGAAAGCTAGTGGAATGGTCATCCAATAGGTTTGTTAGTTTCAGGGTAGCCCAAAAAATGAGTTGGAAATTTGGATTTTCATGCAGTTGTTCTGTTCAGCACGTGTACTTTGATATAGGGTAACATATCCCCCCGCTAAAGAGTGTAGCGTAGCTAGCTTGATGCGAGGTGGTGGGGATCGAGTTGGTGCTGGTCGAATATCTTTGGAGTGTATCTTCACATTTTCCCGTTCCAGCCAAACACAGTAAATGTGGGGTCCGGCTCTCCTTTGGATTGAGTTGGGCCGGTCCATTTCGTCTCGAACTGATTCTTAGTGGAAGGGTGGTTCTTAATCATGACCATGTCCCCAGGTGAAAACAAGGCAGATCTTCGTCTTAGCCATATTTGGTTCTGAAGCGGCGTGATCCTGAATTTGTTGGATGCGGCGACGTCGGGCTTCTCTTTGATTGTCCACTGGCAGGTGGTGGAGGTCCCCTGGACGGGGTAGTTCATATTCCAGTAGGGCGTAGCTGGGTGTAGTTCCCGTATCTGCGTTCTTCCTTGTGCGGAGGAAATACATTATCTCGGGTAGTTTCAGGTCCCTGGATCGTGCGTCGTGTTGGGTCGCGAAGACTCGACGTTTCTTCATTTCTTGGTTCCGGCGTTCTACTGGGTTCGTTTGTGGGTGGAAAATTGGCGTAGTCCAGTGGTGACAACCCCATTGATCCAGCGTCCGGTCCCACACGTATTGGACTCCGTTGTCGGCGGGGATAGCTCTTAGGTACCCATATTGGAAAATGACTTCAGTCTTAAGTAGGTTGTTGACGGTTGCTGAGTTGGTGTCAGACGGAGGGAAAACTTCGGCCCATCTGTTAAACAAGTAGATTGTTTTGACGTGAATTGATGTATGGTCACATGGTGTCCACGGATATGATCTCTCATGGTCGAGTGCGGAGGGGTGTTTTTTGTTGATACGGTCCTTTTTTTGTAGCGGAACAGGTCCAACATTGGTTTACATATTGCCCTACCGCGTCACCGACCTTCGGCCAGAAGTATCTTTCGCCGAGGTCGCGATAAGTTTTGTCAGTGCCTGGATGTCCAGCCAGTTCGTGGAAGACCTGTAACACATCGGTATTTGCATCGGGGGCACAACAAGCAGGTTCTGGTTCGGATTGCATCGTCAGAGGTATCCGTCTTCGACTACAAAGTTTTGTAGGATTTTTTCCTTGTGTGGATTTTTTGGGGGCCTCTTTGCTGTACGGGGAGCCATTCTCGGTTTATCCTTCCATTGACTTCGTTGTCCCGTTGTGCGGTTTGTACTTGTTCGGACAGGTCTACCACGACGATGTAGTTTGCCTGTGATGTTTTTGGTGGTAGCCGGCGGTTTTCACTCGTGACCTCTTCGGGAAAGTCATTGTTGGCGAGGTGACGTGAGAGATAGTTCGCAAGTTCATTCTGGTTCACGGGACGTTGTATGTCGAAGGAGAATTCCAGTAGTAGCAGGGCCCAGCGGGTGAGTTTCGAACGGGTGTCTTTTGCCTTGTTTAACCATAGCAATGCACGGCTGTCTGTGCGGAGTGTAAAAGGTTTGTCTTCTTAACAGCTCAGATTGCTGCCAAACATTCCTGCTCGTCTACATGGTAGTTTTCTTCGGCTTGGTCACCTACAGAAGATATTTTCTCATTTCGGGTTAAACCATTAAACCCAATATGTACAAAGCGCAACATACTTTCGCAAGTTGCCAGAATATATGATCCATTAGGATTTTTAGCCCCACTAACACTATTTGCGAAACGCCTAATCCAGCATCTGTGGATGTTAGGTTTAAATTGGGATGACATCCCACCAGCAGACATTTCGTCTCAATGGCAGCAGTATCAAGAAGAGTTGCCGTTATTATCGTCATTAAAGTTACCACGCTGTTTACCCCCTTCGGATCCTTTTAATTGTCATTTGCATGGGTTTTGCGATGCTAGCGAGGTAGGGTATGCAGCGGTAGTGTATTTCCAGTTCATAAATCAAACTACTGGAGAAATAACTGTACAATTTGTAACCGCTAAAACAAAAGTAGCTCCAATTAAGCGCATTTCAATTCCACGTTTGGAATTATGTGCCGCCGTTTTATTAACCGATTTACTTTCTTTTACCATTCGGTCTTATCAAGGCTTGATTGAAATCTCCGATGTTTCAGCGTGGAGTGATTCTACGGTCGCTCACTTGGATACGTTCTCCACCTTTTCGGTGGAAAACTTTGTGGCAAACCGTGTTAGCCACATTCAAGAAATCATTGCACCTAGCCGATGGTTTTATATTAAATCTTCGCATAATCCGGCTGATCCTGCATCTCGGGATTAATGCCAAGCGCGGTTATTTCATGTTCGCTATGGTGGGCGGTGCCTGAATGGCTTCACTACCCTAGTGACTCGTGGCCGCCTCAACCAACATTGTCAACCTCAATTGCTGAGGTAACTACGGAAAAGAAGATCCTAACATTTGTCGCTCAAACAGATCCAAACGTCATTGACATTTTACTAAGTCGCTTTTCATCGTTATATAAAATCCAAGGCATCGTGGCTTACATTTATAGATTTTCTAAACCCATGGCTCAACGTCATACGGGTCCCTTAACAGACATTGAATTACACAATGCTCTCATGATTATCGTTCGGCATGTACAAAATGTTACATTTTCAAAGGAAATAGCTTCGATCAAGGCAAACCGTAAATTACCTAAAAGCTTGCGATTTGTTGATCCACAAAATATCTTAAGAGTAGGTGGGCGCTTGACACATTCTTCGCTTTCCTATTTCGAAAAGTTTCCTGCGTTATTGCCTCAGCGGCACCGATTAACCGAACTTATCATTCGGTCAACTCATGAAAGGTATTGCCATCCCGGTGTTAATACCACAGCGTATCTTATCCAACAGAATTTTTGGATCCTTTCTATTAAAAATTCAATCCGAAATTATTTATCATAATGTCATAGATGTTTTCGTGCCAAACCGGTTCTGGTAACTCCTCCTATGGGAGACCTACCGGCCGCACGTATTACCCAAATCAAACCGTTCAGTATTGTTGGTGTTGACTTTGCTGGCCCTCTTTTAATAAAGGCTAACCGCCTGCGAGGCTCTAAAACTCTTAAGGCCTATATTTGTATTTTTGTTTGTTTTGCCACTAAGGCAGCACATATTGAACTTGTTTCGGATTTGTCGGCAGACGCGTTTCTTGCCGCTTTGCGACGATTTATAGCACGTCGAGGACGCTGTTCTCAAATATTTAGTGATTGCGGTACTAATTTTGTAGGTGCCTATCGTCAGCTTATGAGTTATCTGCATAGTGCAGTAACCTCAGAAAAGATAAAGTGGTCGTTTAATCCACCTAGCGCCCTCACTTCGGTGGCTTGTGGGAAAGCGGTGTTAAGTCGGTAAAGACACACCAAGCTCGCGTAATCGGCGAACAAAACTTACCTTTGAGGAACTTTACACAGTTCTTACTCAAATTGAATCTGTTCTAAATTCAGCTCTGGCTAGTTCGGATCCAAAGATTCGTTGCTAACACCTTGTCATTTCATCTATGGACTCTTGACTTAATTAATTTACCATTTGTCCTTGTTTATATTTATTTAATACGCACTCGTGTTAATTCTGTTTACACTGCAATTGTCCTCAACTGACCAATGCGGTTGATACATGTATGTTTGTGATTATATTGTATAAGGATAGACGACTGTTTGTTCTTGTTTATGCTGATTAACATGCACTCGTGGTAGTCCTGTAAATATTCATAGTTGCATTAACTGAATTAATTTGCTTTATCTAGATAACGAATATCTGAATGTTTGTACTTATTTGTGCTCATGAACACGCCTTTGTGTTACTCCTGTAAATATTCAACTGTACTTGTCATTAACTAAAATGTATTTCTTACACAAATATATGTTCGACTTTTACACATATAAGGATATGAGAACGTTCTTCTTGTGTGTGCTCATTCGCACGCACTCGTGTTAATCTTGTAAAGACTCCCATACTGTTTGTATATATTAATCGACTTACTATACTTTTATATACAAATATTTCCTCTTGTTTGTGCATATTTACACCTCCACTTGTTAATCTTGTAAAAATTAGTGATAATGTTATATATTAATTGTCAGTATTGTAAATTTATGTATTTGCTTGTGTATATGTTGATATATAAGTTGCATTAGTGCGTCTTGTTAGATACCACCACCAGCGCAGGTATCAATTGGAACCCAAAACCTGAAGAGGTTGTAGAAACTTCACGAACAAGAACTCTTCAGGACCGAACACACCATGACGAGGTGGAAGAGGCAGTCATTCCCTACTCAGCTACTCATACAACGTTTTGTTAAAATTACAATTTCTGAATCGAAATCAGAATCAGATGGCGCCCAGCAACCACTCCGGGATCCAGGATCCAGAGGACTTCCTCTACATCATGTCCATGTCAAACTTCCAACAAATCGAGAAGCAACTTCGTGGGGATGCAGCAACCTGGTAGTAATTCTTCGTCGCTTTAAAACTAGATAAGATAGTTTTTATAATCCTATTCCTAGAGCCATACAATAACCCTGCAACGCTAGAACAAACACAATTATTGACATACCGACCATCGGTTCACAAAAATTCTGGAGCAACTTCTGTATGTGTTTTGCTGGGATGCAAAATACATTTACCATGAGAACTTGAGTTTAATAGTGAGCCTGGAGAAGACGTTATATGTGAAAGTTATGTCAATCGATTCAATCAGAAAATGTGTGACGTCTATGGAAACGTAATAAACAATATTCAGATAGTGAGCGATCGTATGAAACCTGATATGACAACGAGGCGGCGAGTATGGTTTTCAAACGAGAGACCCCGCATGGTTTGTACAATCCCAAACGGAAGCGCAGATTATCGTATCGCCAAACTTTCAAATAAATTGGGATGGTCCTTACAAAGTACTGAAGCGAATCAATCATGTAGAATAATGAATCTGCATGCTCCAAAAAGGCAGAAGAATAGTGACACACCTTACGACAATGAAGATTAGACAATACCGGAAGCCATGATAAAGTGAAGTAAGTACGGAGCCAGAAAGACTAACCTAGGCCTGATTCAAATTATGAATAGTTCATCTCCGTGTACAGTGATATCGGCAATGCGAGGTATGGAACTATTTAAGAAGTCAACGGGGATCTATTTCATATGCAAATACTCCCTGTATGTTTGTTGTGGTTTGTTTAGTATTCTTCTTAATCTTCTTTGGATCCATAACCTAGGATCGTTTTCAAAATTTTGAAAACGATCCTAGGTTATGGATCGAAACGTTAATAAAGATAATTTTAACAACTATGAGTGGTTTAATACCCAAAGAAGATTAAGAAGAATATTTAATATGCCTTAGAAATACTCTCTTACACATTGCGTAGCGGAGGATCTCAATATCACCCGAAGGATTGTTATGGTGTTTACTCAAATTGAATCTGTTCTAAATTCAAGGCCCTCTGCGCTTTGAGTTCGGATCCAAATGACTTGCGTTGCCTAACACCAGGTCATTTCCTAACTATGGAGCCTCTTTCTGCACCACCAGATGAGGACCATTCAACCACCGTTTTACCATTAAAGAGCAGGTGGAAACTCCTGCAAAACTCCATCAAGATTTTTGGGCTCGCTGGAGCCATGAGTACTACATACTCTGAATCAAAGGTTAAATGGCACTCTAAGGTAGGGGTCCGACAAGTTGAAAAGGACACTATTGTCCTCATCAAGGACGACCAGCTTTCTCCACTTCAATGGAAGTTTGGTCGTATTATTAATACTTTTCCCGGTGCGGACGGTATTATACGTGTCGCGGAGATCAAAACTGCACATGGCACAATAAAACGACCTTTGGTCAAACTAGCGCCGCTACCGGTATTTTAATTTTATTTTATGTTTAGATGTATATACACATTTCTTACATGTATAGTAGTATATTATTTTTACATATTTGCTTATTTACATATATATATTTTTATTTTTGCATAGTTGGTAACATCGCTCGCTGTAGTGTACCACCCTATCTTTCGTTACCTGTTTTCCTAGCAAAGTCAAATCCCATGTGATTTCCTTCACCCAACCTACTTCCCTCCTTTTCAAAATTCTATGAATTTGGTGGGCGGTATGTTACGTCGTCATTGAACAATTTGGTAGTGGTTGACAATAAACACCAGTAGTGCGGGTATCCTACAGTTTTCAGTGAAACATTATATACCGACAGTGGAAGTGCGTGAAGACAGTCGCATTCGAACCCTTGCAGAAGACGGTTGTATGAGAGCTTTTGAAAGCGACACCGACACCCAAACGTGCGTGTTATTGGTTGTCCGCGAAGCTTTTGTGTGTGAACTTTTATTGCCCACAGCGGCACAGGGTTTAAGGTATTTATACCCTTCCTTAAGTAGTTGTTGTAGTTGTTTTTAATTATTACATAACCGCTCCACCGCCATCGGTATTGCTACAAAAGCAATTGGTCTTTCCCTATAATTAGCATATCTATATTACCTCATTCATCCCCAATAACAAGCCAGTACTTGTCATTAACTAAAATGCATTTCTTACACAAATATATGTTCGACTCTTATACATATAAGGATATGAGAACGTTCTTCATGTGTGTGCTCATTCGCACGCACTCGTGTTAATCTTGTAAAGACTCCCATACTGTTTGTATATATTAATCGACTTAATGTACTTTTATATACAAATATTTCCTCCTGTTTGTGCATATTAACACCCCCACTTGTTAATTTTGTAAAAATTAGTGATAATGTTATATATTAATGGTCAGTATTGTAAATTTATGTATTTGCTTGTGTATATGTTGATATATAAGTTGCATTAGTGCGTCTTGCTAGATACCACCACCAGCGCAGGTATCAATTGGAACCCAAAACCTGAGGAGGTTGTTAAGAAACTTCACGAACAAGGATTGTTCAGGACCGAACACACCATAACGAGGTGGAAGAGGCAGTCATTCTCCACTGAGCTACTCATACAACGTTTTGTTAAAGTTACAGTTTCTGAATCGAAGTCAGAATCAGATGGCGACCAGCAACCACTTCAGGATCCAGGATCTAGAGGACTTCCTCTACATCATGTCCATCTCAAACTTTCCACAAATCGAGAAGCAACTTCGTGGGGATGCAGCAACCTGGTAGCAATTCTTCATCGCTTTAAAACTAGATAAGATAGTTTTTATAATCTTATTCCTAGAGCCATACAATAACCCTGCAACGCTAGAACAAACACAATTATTGACATACCGACCATCGGTTCGTAAAAGTTCTGGAGCAACTCCTGTATGTGTTTTGCTGGGATGCAAAATACATTTACCATGAGAACTTGAGTTTAATAGTAAGCCTGGAGAAGACGTTATATGTGAAAGTTATGTCAATCGATTCAATCAGAAAATGTGTGACGTCTATGGAAACGTAATAAACAATATTCAGATAGTGAGCGATCGTATGAAACCTGATATGTCAACAAGGCGGCGAGTATGGTTTTCAAACGAGAGACCCCGCATGATTTGTACAATTCCAAACGGAAGCGCAGATTATCGTATCGCCAAACTTTCAAATAAATTGGGATGGTCCTTACAAAGTACTGAAGCGAATCAATCATGTAGAATATAGAATCTGTAAGCTCCAAAATGGCAGAACAATAGTGACACACCTTACAACAATGAAGATTAGACAAAATCGGAAGCCACGATAAAGTGAAGTAAGTACGGAACCAGAAAGACTAACCTAGGCCTGGTTCAAATTATGAATAGTTCATCTCCGTGCACAGTGATATCGGCAACGCGAGGTATGGAACTATTTAAGAAGTCAACGGGGATCTATTTAACATGCCTTAGAAATACTCTCTTGCACATTGCGTAGCGGAGGATTTTAATATCACCCGAAGGATTGCTATGGTGTTCAAAAGTAAATTTGGTGGTCTAAACTAGCTTTGCTAACAACAACCAGAGGTGGGAAAAACCATACACTTTAGACATAGACGTTGTCGTATTTATTACCCATATCGAGGACGTGGACAAGATTTTCTTCATTTTTTACATCGTGTAATCAATTGGTGTACTGGGTAGATGTTCCTGGACTAATGGATTCATCAAGAGTGGAGACTATTTATTGTTCACCTGCTCTAAGTTTGAAGGGAGTTCTACTCCACAATGAAAATGTGTACCCTTCTGTTTCTATTGTCTTCGCGATACATATGAAGGAAAACCACGACAATATGAAAATTTTACTTTAAAACATTAAGTATGCAGAACATGGGTGGAATATACGGAGTGATTTAAAAGTCACGGCACTTTGTTAGGAATACAGTTGAGTTGCACCAGGTACTGCTGTTTGTATCACATGGGCGTTACGATAAATAAAAACCGGAGGCACAAATACAAAAATTGATTTTAAATGGACATGTTACTGGTAAAGCATCCTGTATAATTCTAATTTTATCTACGATGGTGTTCAGTAAGCATGGCAAATAAATTGGTAGTTCTACTCCAATCATAAACTTAAAGCTAGAAAAATTACGTTTTGTCTCTGTTAAATACAAATTAGGAAAGAGCGTATCGCCATAAATTATTTTAAACCACAAAAAGGGTAAACCTAGTATTTATTTCAGTAAACTTTGATAATGGAATTATGCCTTTTTGAAGAATAGTTTAAAACTATTATGTAAATAACAGGGAATTTATTAATATGCATCTTAAGTATAGGAACTTTTGTTACTAACTTCGGTTAAATAAATTAGGATCAATGTTGCATGAAACAGAACTCCAGACACATATTACAATGAAAAAATGTTCACGCTGAGTAATAAAATTCACGGATATCAGATTGTAGATATAATTTAGTTATTTCAATAGAATACAGTGTATTAATTTATATAGCAAAAACCAAAAAAATGCTAACGTTAATTTGAGTAAACCACATGATACAACAACACTTTCCCAGGGATTCATTCCGTAAATTCAATAGAAAGACTTTACTGTAACAAAAACCCTCAACAACATAAGAAAGAGGGGAAAATAGAATAACAATAGTTGCATGAACCGATAATAAAAACACATCGAGAATGTAGTCATGCGAAAACGCAATAAGGCGGAGGTATCCGCGTGGTTGGAGGTTGGCATGAAGTTAAGTTAAAATTAATGTTGCAGGAAACCAGCTTCAAGTATATAACGCTGCCTTCTCAACAAAAGAATTTAAAACGGTAAACTTTGCCTGCTGCTTTTGCAGGGAAGTGTCTAGGATATTAAAAACTCGGTGTGCCCCGTAATAAAGGGTCTACCTGTGTAGATAGCTCAGTAAGTTGATTATGTTGAGTTAAGGAAGTTGGTTAGCACAAATTGCCACACTGACCTCTGGATATTCTAAGATTTATGGTATTGGAATAAAACAGCTATTGATATTATAATTTTATGTTTATACTTCTTTATAACTTATATGTGAATTTTAAATGTAAATTAATTGATATTCATAGAGTAGGAAATGAAGCAAACATGAAACTGATTATTTTGTTGAACGATAAATTACCGACGGAATTAGTATGGGTTAAGATTTAAGTATGATATTATTGTGCAAGAAAGTTTAGACCATTTTAAAATATTAAAAAATATGCACTTGTGAGAATTTAAGTGTGACTTATTGGTAGGATTTAGTGTTAATTAGTAGTTAATATTTTGAAATGCACAATGAAATGGTATAACGCAAAGCGGGTGTTTAACTGGTTCTATGTTTGTTATTAACTACATTTCCAAATATTATGATTTATAAACGTCGTGTAATTCAATAGTGAATACTGGAAAATTTGGAGTGATGATTATTTTGCTAATGATTTATATTTAAGATCGTTTTAGGATAATTTTTTTAGCAATACCTAGCCAGTTCAGGTTATGAAACTAAGTTGTTTTGTATATTTGTATTTTTTTAAATTTATTTGATGCTAATAAAGCTTATATTTAAGTTGAATTCTATTTGAATTTATTTAAAAACCAGGTTAACAGACCCAATTGTACAGGATATCCAGCTACTCCAGTAATGGAGTTTCATTTTGAAAGCAATTTATTTTACAGTTTTATTTAATTTAAACAACAATTTAGTAGGAATCTTAATATATTTTTAGACAGGTAAAATATAGCGTGATATACTTTAAAAAACCGAAGCAAGGTAAGCCTATACGAAATAACCGTCTCTGGTATAGGGAATAATATCAAAAAGGATTGCTATGACAGACGATTTAAGGCTCTTAATTATGACTAGTGAAAAAACCTTTCAGGGTAAGTGATAATGTAATGTATTTTTTTATATTTCAGCCATTTTATTTTATTATTTCACCGTTTATTATTTTATTTCAAAATTTTTATATTTTTTTATACTTTTTTTTATAAGAACTTACATCAGGACGCACCATAGTAAACTCACTTACCAAAAAAATGACCACTAGCTATATTGTATGATGTGCCTAGTGCAATGACTGAGAAAGAATTAAAAGAATTAATATATGAGCAAAATCTATACGGGACAACAACAAAAGAACAATACGAACAGGAATTCAACTTACGTTTTAAAACAGGACGGAAAGAAAAAGCAACCCAACATCATGTAGCAGAGGTTAGTCCAGACATACGACAAAAACTAATAAACAAGGGTAAAATATACATTGATTTTAGAGCAATTACAGTAAAAATTACCTAGTTGTACCTAGGTGCAGTAGGTGTCAGGATTTGGGACACGTGGCAAAACACTGTTCCAAAGAAAACGAAACCTGCGGACATTGTGGAGAAACGACACAACAGAATTCAAATCACAAAAGGGTCACTTGCCCTAAAAAACAGACACCACCTGTATGTACCATGTACCATCAGAAGAAAGAAGTGCAACAGCAATATAAAAGAGTGTCCAACTATAAAAACAATGTTGGAACGACTTGTAGAAAAACCCGATTATGGGGACACAAATTAAAAGTAAAACGGACAGCGCAACAACACAAGTAACAAATCACGACAAAGACATCGATTTGGACAGAATAGAAACCATAAACACTATCAAACCAAAATCGTAAACCACCATCCATAGTAAAAAGAGACAACGAAAGATGTAAGAAATACCGCGCCGAAAAAAAGAAAAATAAATATGTGGACCAAACAACACAAACCGAAAAACATTACACGCGACTGGGTAAACATATTACATAACTTAACTACAAGAATTAGACGATTCAAGAAAATCAGAGTAACACAGGTAGAACTTGAAATGACTAAACAAGAACCTGTACAAAAAACAGTAACAACGACTCAATGTAAGGAAGAAATACAGAATAAGGGCGCTCAACCAATCCCAAATGATGAGATTGGGGATGGAGCACCTGACCAAACTTTGAAAAAGAAACAACAACAAATATCTCATAAAACAAAGTTGATCCGAAGAACATTTATACGTATTTTGAAAATGCTATGCAAATGGGTACTATAGAAGGGGAGAAACTACTAACAACTGCGTTAAGACATATCATCCGAAGGAACTATCCAGGGGGAGACAGAATAAGTTTCCCGATACCAGACGCCGTAGACAGGAATTCAACTAAAACGACACAACCTACCAACAGATTGTAACGACCTGAAAAGACTATTAACCAGAGTATTTGATAGAACAGACGAAATTTTAGACCTGCAAGAAGTATACAAGGACTTTGTCCAAGCGCATGGGAAAATAGCCATGGATTACACCAAACCCTGGCCGAAGTGCATAGTACATACTAGAACTAATATTTGATAACAACATTCTAACAGTAGGACAAATAAACGCCAATAAAAGTAAGCTTGTAAACCAAGAGCTAAGTAAAATATCAGAAGAACTAACATTAGATCTTCTATTAATACAAGAACCGTATACATTCAAAAATAAAATTATCGGAATGCCGGTAACAAGTCGAACGATAACAACAGGTGAGAAACCCATGGCCGCAAACATAGTCTTTAACAAAGAACTCACAATAACCAAAATCCAAAACTACAATACCACCCACTGCGTATTTCATTGAAATACATAACAATCACATTGGAACATGGACGTTGGCAAATATATGTTGCCAATTTTCACATGAAATTAACCCGTACATAGACACTACACAAAACATAACTCAACAATATCACAACAAGCCACTTTTAATATCACGTGACTTAAATGCCAAATCACCATTATGGCATAGCAAAGAAACTGATCACAGAGGGAAACAAGTAGAGGAACTAGTTAATCAACTATAATTAAATATAGAAAACGTGGAGGGATATCCATATACATATCAAGGCCGTGCAGGAGCAAGCTCCAATATACACGTGGCAATAACAAACAAAAAAGCACGAGAGAAAATTATAAACTGGAAAGTCATAGAAAATATAACACAAAGCGACCATAACCTCATATACTTTGAAATTTCATCACTAGACAATAAAGTACAGGAACAACAAACACAACCATATATCACCAAAATTAACCTAATAAAGGAAAATTGGGCGGGATTAATAAAAGATTTGGTAGTACCTGAAATCACGGAAACTGATCTTGACATAAATGCATACGTATCAGACTTAACAAAATCAATAAAACGTTCTATGCGAAGAAACATACCAAAAGCAACGATAACAACACCAAAGCAAACTATACCCTGGAACGATAGCTTAACCAAACTCAGAGCCACAGTACAACGCCTACGGCAAACTTACCAAAGATCTATACCCAATCTGGAAAAAACATATAACCTTTCAAAATATAGAGAGGCAAAATTACTTTATAAAACTAAGATATGGGATTTAAAGAAAACTAGCTGGGATACATTTGTTCAAACGCATCTGCAGCTAGATAGTTGGGATTTTTACAAAATTGTAAGGGGGACGATAAGGACCCCACCTGTATATTCAACCTTAGTATCAAACGAAAGCACAACCACAAACTGGAAAAAACAGCGAATATGCTTCTTAATATACTATTACCTGAAGACAACCTGGAAGACGACAATAATCAACAGCAACAAATTCGATTAAAAGCAGCGAAAAAATACATCACAGATCAGAAAACGAAAGAATTTACAGAGGACGAAGTGCAAGAAGCGATAACCTTCTCCAAGAACAATAAAGCACCGGAACCGGACAACATACATGCAGAGGTGCTTAAAGCCCTCGCTCCCAAATTAGTCATACCACTAACCAAATTATACAACACCTGTCTAAAAAATAAAACCATCCCACGAGCCTGGAAACAGGCTCAAGTAATCATCATCGAAAAAGGACAAGACAAAGACCTAAAAGACCCAGGATCATATAGAGCAACATGTTTACGAAGCAACCTACGTAAAATTCAAGAACGACACTTATGTAAGCGCTTGCTTACACACAGAGAAAAAGCAGGAATGAATCCCAGTCAATTTGGGTTTCGAAAAAGAAAATCAACAGAAGACGCAATAAACAACATACTAACACACATACAAAACACAACATTGAAATATGTGGCAATGATCTCCGTCGACATATCCGGAGCGTTTAATAACCTCTGGTGGCCGGCATTATTCACGAGACTAAAACACCTAAAATGTGCTGACGACTTATTTTATAGCCTCAAAAACTACTGTCAAGATAGATATGTACATCTTTGCGCAACAGAAACTGTAACCAAACGTGTAACATAGGGCTGCCCACAAGGATCGGTGTGTGGGTTAGTCTTTTGGGACATCATTATGGACGAACTTCTCGATATTCTAGGGGGGGTAGTGGAGGTACTGTCCGTAACTGCATATGCGGATTATATCTCCATTGCCGTCACTGGAAACACTACACTAGAGACAGCAAACAAAATCAAAACAGTATTAACATATGTCGAATAATGGTGCACACTAAACAAACTACAGATCTCCAAACAGAAAACAACATACATGTTAATAAAAGGTAGTAATACGCCCTTACCGGCAGTTGGAATCAGAAGAAATAAGTTAAATCAATATCTAGGCTTACACCTAGATGAGAAATTAAACTTTATGGAACACATCACACAACAATCTAACAAAGCTAAAGCTACAATGTACAAAATATCATCCATAGCCCAACATACGAACAAAATACCATTAAACAATGTAAGACTGTACATGAACACTGTGCTCGCAGCAATAATATCTCATGCTGCGAGCACATGGGCTCATAGACTGGATTTGGTTCGACCTACAAACACTATTAACCGTACACAACGTTCAATCCTAATCAAACTAACGGGTGCTTACAGAACCACCCCGCATGACGCTTTGGTGGTAGTACTTGGGATATTACGACTAAATCTTGAAATCAAAAACCGAGCAGCATATTACTGGCTACGTAATGAAAATAATATCAACATCAACAACCTGCTAGGAATAACTTGTAAAAATAAGCAAGAGATCAAAAAACAAATTTTAAAAATATGGCAAAACCGGTGGGACACGTCTCCCACCGGCAGAAGAGTATATAACATCTTTCAAATATCCAAAACCGACTTAAACTACGACACTTCAACCCCACGGAAGGACTAATACACTACATCACTGGGCATGGTCCATACCAATCTTACAAAAACAAACTAAAAATATCTAACACCAATATCTGCGAGTGTGGGGAAGTGAGGACTCCGGAACATACAATCTTACAATGCCAACTAACAGCTGAAGGCAACACCCACCACCGTCGAGACGAACTTCTACAATTAACAACCCAAGAAATAATCAAAGACGAAACAAAATATAATATACTAAACACCTTAACACGAACACACTCATACCAAGCAAAAGAAAAATACATCACACAGTTAAAAACAACAAATAGAAGACCCACGTAAGAAGATTTGTAAAAAACAACCAAAATTGTAAATTAGGCTAAAACGCACATGACACGCATTGTACTCAACACACAAAACACATCTGCAAACTAGAGACTAAGCATAGCAATTAAAAATAGGATAGGTTCTGCGCACGGCACCCCCGATTTCCTGCTGCCGATGGTCGGGAGCCGTGCGCAGATAGGTTTAGGTAGGTCTCTGGATCTCTCGATTTCCGGCTGCCGATGGTCGAGGGACTCAGGGAGATGCAAAAAGTAGCATTAAATTTTATAGGTAGGGCAACTAGTTTAAGTAGATAGGGAAAATACACAAGATAGGGTCTGTGCAGACGTTCCAGTTTCCGGCTCTCGATGGCTGGGACCTTGCACAGTAGATTTAGGCTGAATGCATGAACCGGATTTCCGGCTGCCGACGGTCCGGTTTATGCAGGAAGCAAAGTAAAATAGTGGAAAAGGGTAGCATGTGTAGTTTTAGGCAAAGGGTAGTTTTAGGGAAATAACACGGTATAGGGCTTCGCACGTAAGATATCCAACTAACTTTAGTAGAATAAGACTTTGTCAACTAACACTAATATTAGGTATAAGTTAAATAGGGAAAAACAAACACAATGGGTATATAACTGTTAAAGATAGGGGTAATTAGGACTTGGTTTAGCATACTAGAAAGCAAACTATAGGTTTAGGTTAGAGTAATGAAAGAAAAAAATTAGAGGTGTTGCAATGCAATACGGTTGTTTTTGAAAGGATTGATGACCGACGCTCTAGATGCTTCTCCATTTAAAGCATTATCGTATATGAGTGTGAACCCCGTTGGGACAGTTTTAGTTTGAATTCAGGCTCAATAAACATTTGATATACGTAGTTAATGTAACAGTAAATTCGCTTATGTGTTATAAACGTGAGTTATGTAATCCCCCATTTATTATATATATATATATATATATATATATATATATATGCTGTACTTCCCATAAGGTGTTTGTGTTAAATGTTACAACTTTGCTACTCCTGTCCTGATGAGCCCCAATTAGGGCGAAACGCGTCGACAGGATGCCCTCGTGGCTGAATTTGAGTCACTTGCCAATAATTCCTTTTTACTTTGTTTAATTTAAGACTCATTAAACCTACTTTTCTTATATATATATATATATATATATATATATATATATATATGTATATATATATAAAAAACTAATAATTAAGAAGTTATTAGAAATATTAGAAAATGCGCTAAGTGATGTGCAACAATGTCATGAAGAACAATTCATTTCTGTGTATTAACGTTCATGGGAACGGAAGCGCTACTTTGTAGCACAGAGATAAGTGACACTGCAGATGTCAGGTCACAGGTGATCACAGACAGTTACGTACCGAGATTACGCAGAAGTAAGCTCGCAACAAAGTAGTTATAAATAGTTTTAAGATTACAACAATATATTATGAATAAGAGTCAAATGAAAACAGATATTAGGTCTGCAAGTTCCCACAGACTTGTGAGGGGGTAGGGATGTTATAAAAGGCCCGGGAGCTCCACTCACAGGCAGTTAATCCATCGTTCAGCTTTAGCATTGCAGTTCGTAGATAACTCACTTTGTACAATTAATTAATAGTTTCGGACTTAGAGTAATTATTTCAAGATTGTCTAAATTCAACATTAATTCTTGTATAAGAATCAAATAAATGTGTTAAGAAGTTTGAAAGTATTTAAAAAAAACCGCTCCCAAGCCACGAACCTTAACTGGCGCAGCCGTAGCGGATGTCAAAAAGGCACTAGCGAATCCAAAATCGAGGAACTGGTGGTCTGGAATTTCAATTCCGAATTTGGCTGAACAAAAGTTGGAGGCGAAACAAGCACCGTTCAATCCCAGCAAAAAGAAGTTGAAGGCAAAACAAGAATAGTTCAAATTCAACAAAAGAAAAATTGGAGGCGATACAAGAATAGATCAAATCCAAAATAAAAACCGAAACAAAGAAAGAAATCAATGAAATCAACAAAGCAACTAGAGCAAGTTGATTTTCCTTTAAACCAATTGACTTTTATTTTTATTATTAACAAACATATTTGATATTTGCTAGTTTATGATTTATATATGTATATTAACTGTTGTTACAACTATTTTATGCAACTTTTTGAAAATAATCCGCTTAGCAATTGCTAGAGATTATCTTCAAGCCATTTTTGAAATTTCATTATTATTTTATATTGTGTATATGAAAGAGAGATAAGAACTGAGAAAAATTTATTTCTGAGACATAAAAACTTGAGACAATTAAAAAAGTCGAAAATTTTAAGCGCACAAGAGACTATATTACGTTTTAACTAACGCAAGAAAATTTTTAGAAACAAAATCAAACTTCTAATTTAACAACCCGGCATTTAACTAACACAATACTTCGAGAAATAAATCACGAATTTTAAAACTCAAATCTAGTAATAACGCAACTATCCAGACGTAAACTCACGGTATTCCATAAATAGACAACGTACAGATCTATTAGTAAAACCACATCTTTAATACGACAATTAATAAAGCGCGAATTGAACGCAGATATCTCATCCTTAAAAATGAATAAATTCACCCATAAATCTAATTATAAATTACTGAACAGAAGCTATTTAAAACATCGCAAAAACCTCTCAGAATAAAACCTTTCAGCATTGTAATTTAAAACAGCATAAAATTACGACCGGAAACTTTTTATAAAGTATCAATTTAAATTACTCAAGAAAGATTAAAATAATTACTACTGAAAAATGCATATTGCAACCTCATTCAAACTTGATAAATTTTAATTAAATATTTCAATAAATTAACGACGCACAAATTTCACTGTATAAAATCACAACGATTACTGAATAACACCTACAGTATAATTAAAAATAACCCGTAACAGAGACACTAAACGCAACTAAGTAACTGGCAACATCCTGCAGCAGATTGCAACATTGTAAGCATTACAAACACCTTACAATCGCATAAACCCACGAGAAGAGATAATCATTACACATCTAACTAAAATTGGCATAATTAAGAATAGAGAAGTTTTAACTGACGCAATTAACGCAAAGCATTCAAGCAAGATAAATTACCACAAAAACCACTCAATCCTATTGAAACTTCAGAATTTAAAACTAACATCAGCAAATTAATAATAAACGTAATCCAACCAATACCAAGCGTAAAACTTATTAAATAATTACACAACCGTGCAAGTAAACACAAATTAAGCAAATCAATTTTTAAACGAAACGACCCAAATTAAAAACAGCAAGTAACCCGACGCAATCTAAACAAAAAAGTAATAAATCCAAGCAAGAAATAACACCGTAAACTACAAAATAAATCAAAATTTTTTCAAAAAAAAAAAAATTTTTAAAATTACCAGAACATTCCCCCAGCCAAGATAACTAATAAAATGAAGCAGTACATGGACATGATCTCCCACTTAAATAGTGATCAATGTTTATTAAGTAACTATATTTCAGCCTGTGAAATATTCCTAAAAACGTTCTATAAGCCCGGTGATAACGAAAGGAACACTTTGCTTACCCGTCTTATAATAAGTAAGCTGACCGGAAGGGCACTAACATTAATCGCAAGTCGATAAGACGTAGACCAGTGAGATGAATACAAACGCATATTAATAGCATATTTGGGCGACCAAGGAAACCTAAAATGTCTAGTAAGAGATTTGATAAACCTTAGAATAGAACACAACCAATCCCCCTATCAATTTGGTATGAAATGCCAAGATGTAAAAAGCTTAATCTTGACGAAACTCAAAATTGAAGAAACCGACCCAAATGTAAGACTTCTAAAGACAAAAATGTACGACGAGATGGCATTAACCACCTATCTAAATGCACTACCCGAACGACTTTCAGATAAAATTAGATTTCAACATCCCTAAGACTTAGAAAAAGCAATGATCATGATAATCAAAGAAGAGAATGTAATGTATTACAGAAACCGACTATATAACCCCAACGCGAATAAAAGCTATACGCCAATAAAAACTGTGCAACCCGCGAGACAAATAAATCCACAACAAAAATTCAACCTGTTCCATGCACCAACCAACCAAATGCGAACCAATAATCCACATTTTAATAACTCAAACTTTAACAATCAATATAAGCAATTCCCAAAATCAACGTTTTACCCAAACTTTTCAAAACCCGCATTTCAACCGTAATTCAACCATAATCTAAATCAGTAAAGACCAGCATTCAACGCGAATCCTATTAGGAACTCACCAATGATAAACAATAATAATCCCAATAACTATTATAAACCCACACCAATGGATACCTCATCTGGTAACACCAGACCCAACACCAAAATAACACACATTAGACCAAACCCCAATCAAAAACGCACTTTCACCTCAGAAAAGCTATTTCATCAAGAAGTAGAAGAGTGTGAAGATGACCAGAATAATTGCAATCGACCGTGTACAAAATAACAAACAAAACCAATCAAACCATTATGAACGCAAAGAATCATACGAAACTTACGAGGAGGACGACCAATTTATAAACGACTAAACGTAATAAACCTAAATAATATGAATCACCTTGTACTACCCTATATCGAGATACCCCACGCTGAATTTAAATTACTAATCGATATTGGATCTTCAAAAACATTAATAAGCCCGCGAACAGTAAAGAAACATTACTTAAACTATGTAGAAAGAGAACCCTTCAAAATTAAAACCGCCCATCAAACAACCCTACACCAATTCGTAGCAAACATACCTTTACCAAAAACATTCAACATAAAGATAAAACATAAATTCTGCATATTTGAATTTAATGACAAATATGACGGACTATTACGAATGGACCTTCTAAGAAAATTAGGAGCCAACATAGATATTAAAAATCGATTATTAAGAACAAAATATGGACGAATTCCCATTAAATTCCAAACCACCCAAATTGACGAAAAATATACAATAGAACCCCGAACGGAAAAAAATATAAAAATCCCCGTAAATTCAAATAATAAATTAGGAATAATAAATCACATAACCTTTCAACAAGGAGTAGAAACCCCAACCGCATTAACAAATTAAAGATAATTATGCCACAACAACAATATTAAACTCAAACGACTACCCCGTAGAACTATCTTTGACAAACCCATCAGTTACGCATCCAGAACCCTCAACGAAACAGAGCAACGGTACAGTACAATAGAGAAAGAATTGTTAGCCATAATTTAGACAACAAAGTATTTTAGACCATACCTATACGGACGAAAATTTTATATATACACCGATCATAGACTATTGGTATGGCTATGCAAACTTAAAGAACCCAACTCAAAATTACAAAGATGAAGAATCCGACTAGAAGAATATGACTACGAGATCATATACAAAAAGGGAATTTACAACAATAACGCAGACGCTTTAAGTAGAATCCAACTTAACGCACTAGAGACAGAATCAGTGATAGGAAACGTAGACGATACTGAAATCAGAGAAGACCCAGATGAAATGGAAACCATACATTCGACACAAAATGACGAACCGGAAACCGCAATTAAAATCTTAAATGAAGCCATAGACACAAAACCCAATCAATTTATAATCACAGAAGTTTTAAACAACCCCAACCCTGTAAAATATACGAAAGTAGATAATAAAAAGAATTACCAAATTCAGATAACCAAAGACGACAATGAATCACAAATAATTAAAATTCTAAAGGAATACACCCCCGAGAAAAAACGATTTTACTTTTATTTTAACACGGAAAACCTGTACAAACGATTTTCAGAAATATATATTTAATTATTCAACAATTCTGGCCCTGAACTTATAAGATGCACAAGATAATTAATAACATTAGACGACCCTGACGAAATAAATGACGTGATTAGAAACCAACACAAAGGAAAGACATCGAGGAATAAATGAGACCCTAAAACAAATCACGAGACGTTACTCTTTCAAAGACATGAAAGAATTAACGACAGACTATATCAATTAATGTGAACTATGTGACAGCAAAATATGACAGAAAATCCCCGAAGATACCCTTAGTGTTGACTAAAACACCAGACAAACCTTTTCAGAAACTACACGCAGATACTCTAGTTGTAGAAGCACAAAGTTACTTAACAATCGTGGACGCATTTACAAAAATAGGCCAAGCAATACCAATCACCTCTAAAAATAGTACAGACGTAACTCAAGGATTTCTACACTATTTTACATTTTATGGAACGCCCAAAACAATCACGTTAGATAACGGAAGCGAATTCAAAAACGAAACAATACAAAACACCTTGGAAATACACAAAATAAATATTCACTTTATAACTTAGAATCGCCCTGAATCCAACGGACTAATTGAGAGACTACACTCTCAACCCTATTAGAACAAATCAGATTATTAAGAATCAATTACAAGAAAAAACACATAACTAACTTAATGTCATACGCATTAATCGCGTATAATAACACCATTCATTTATCGACAAATTTTACACCCTTAGAACTAACCCTAGGACACTCAGATTCACGCAACCCCTATGATATACATTATAACAAGGAAATCTATCAACAATACGCCAAGGGTCACAAAGAGAAACTAAAAATAACTTATGACAAAGTAAAGGATAAGTTAGATAACGATAAAGAATGCATTCCTGCGACCCGTAATAATAACACAGATATAAATAAATTTTCCATAGGACAAACCGTATTTGAGAACAATTACAAAAGTAGAAGACACAAAACGGCACCGAGAAATTTAGGCCCCTTTAAAATCAAGCGAATATCCGACAAAAACAGCCGTAGTAGACGACGGCAAGATAACAAAATATGTTTACCTCAAAAATTTAAGACACCCTGTACTTTCAGATGGGCAATCATCACCTTACCGTCAACCTTCACACAGGTAGAACGGACCCAGAAATCATAATTGAAGATATAAAGAATAACCCCGGTATACTACCAATAAAATTAGGCTGTATGCAGAACACTATAGACTATTGGACCTTTGCACAGAAATTTAACCGAACTGAAACAAGAATTTCAAATAATCAAAAATAATTATTTTCGACTACAACAATCAATGGACACAACAAAATTCGGAAAAGAATACGCGATAGAAATGATGAACTACGACAGTATAACAGAAAGTATTTTGAAAAATATAGAAGGCGAATTTAATCGACTAATACCCACCGAACAAACGGCAAGAAGAAAAAGAGGACTAATCAACGGATTACGAAACATAATCAAAGCAATTACCGGCAATTTAGATAATCAAGACGCAGAACGCTATGACAACGCGATACAACAATTAATAGAAAACCAAAATGACATCAAAACCATTAGTAACCAAATATAATTAACTAAATCAACGATCATCAAATTTAATAAACCCTAAGAAAATTAGTTAGAAATCAAGACAGTATAGCCAATCGAATACAAACCCTAGAAAATAACATGCAAACTACCATGTTAGGCATGCGAGATTTAATCAGATTCAATACGATATACAACCAGATAAAATCAACCCTGACTTTAATTCAACAAATTCTAGCAACATTAGAAAACGCAGTAACCTTTGCAAAATTAAATACCCTACATTCAAGTATCATAGAACCAATCGATTTATTAAAAGAATTATTAAGAATAAAATCTTTTATAACTAACAGTAGATTACCATTCGTTGTAATAAAATCAAACATATTAATATTTGAAAAAATAGCTATAGGTAAAGACTATGTAAAAAATAACGATATAACATTTTTAATAGAAATACCAATAGTAGAGATTAACAGTTACGATTATTATCACTTATTTGCTTTTCCAATGAAAATGACTAGCACATACCAAGTTATTATTCCAAAAACCAAATTCCTATCCTTAAATGAACTAAGATATGCTTATACGAACGAAAAATGTGATGAAGTCACACCAAATCAATACTTATGTCAATCATTGACAACAACAACAATTCAAGAAGACAGCCCTTGTGAAGTACAACTACTAAAATTCACCAATCATTACGAAAATTGTGAAGCCAAACTTGTACAAATCACCAATATGAAAATTCAGAAAGTAACGGAAAATAAATGGATAGCCATTTTCCCCAGCGAAGTAATCGCAACAATGTACTGCAATCAAGACGAAAGTAATTTATCATTAACCGGAAGTAAATTAATCACCCTTAAGAAAAATTGTTATTTGAAATTAAAAAATTAAATAATTAGAGTTTACCAAGATCCCGTACAAACCAAGAAATTAGCAAATCTACTCGATTTACAAATCAAGATTACTCAAGACGAAGATGAAGAAATACTTCAAAAACCCCTACAATTGGAACACCTGGAATTAGACAACCTCAACCACGCCATGAAACTCATGGAAGACTACAAAGAACACCCGAACGAGATCAAAACGCCCAAAGCGCACTACGACAATATTAGTGTATGGACAATTATATTGATTATATTGACTATTTTATTGATCATTTATGTAACCTATAAAATGTATATTAGATATAAAAATAATAAAGGAAACAGTTTTAGATTTAAGGCAACTAAAGAACCAAATGTACCCCTAGAAAGTATAAATTTTAAGAAATGAGATTAAACGTATTTATTTAATTAAAAATCAAGTAGGTAAAAACCCTTAATTTTTAATGTACGTCGGGAGGAGTTATGTAATCCCCCATTTATTATATATATAAAAAACTAATAATTAAGAAGTTATTAGAAATATTAGAAAATGCGCTAAGTGATGTGCAACAATGTGATGAAGGACAATTCATTTCAGTTTATTAACGTTCATGGGAACGGAAGCGCTACTTTGTAGCACAGAGATAAGTGACACTGCAGATGTCAGGTCACAGGTGGTCACAGACAGTCACGTACCGAGATTACGCAGAAGTAAGCTCGCAACAAAGTAGTTATGAATAGTTTTAAGATTACAACAATGTATTATGAATAAGAGTCAAATGAAAGCAGACATTAGGTCTGCAAGTTCCCACAGACTTGTGAGGGGGTAGGGATGTTATAAAAGGCCCGGGAGCTTCACTCACAGGCAGTTAATCCATCGTTCAGCTTTAGCATTGCAGTTCGTAGATAACTCACTTTGTACAATTAATTAATAGTTTCGGACTTAGAGTAATTATTTCAAGATTGTCTAAATTCAACATTAATTTCTGTATAAGAATCAAATAAATGTGTTAAGAAGTTTGGAAGTCTTTTTAAAAAACCGCTCCCAAGCCACGAACCTTAACTCGTGTTAGGTAATTAAATTATCAGTAGGGTTAGCGCTAAAATAGTATTCACTTTGTCTTATGTAGAAGATTAAATTAGTACCTACAAATGCTGATTAAGCTACTGTTAATGTGTACAAGACTATATTTACGTTTGTGAAGAATAATTATTACTTGTGTTTCTGGAAATAAAGGACAATTGCTTAGAATTCGTCACAATATGTTTTAAATGAGGTTTTAAAATTGCGTTCTCGTGACTATAAACACTTTTTATACAAATTCATTTCGTTTTGAAGTAGCGTAACAAAAAATTCTATGGAACAATAATACCGTTTTCGAAGTAGTAAAAGACTCCTTTTTATAATGCAAGCTATTCACGATACTAATGAGACAGCAACGACATCAATTTCTCATAATAGAAAAACTAGAGCTATGTTAATCTAAGGCGCAATTAAGGTTGACAATAAAAAGAGTTTATTTTAATTTAAGTGCTAACTGAAACGCTTTCTAAATTTGTTAGCGTTGAAATAGAATGATGTTATCCGTGATTTATTTATATGTAGGTCTTACACTGCAGAGAAGCAATTTTCTTTCCATTTGTAGGTTTCCGGACTGTTAAGAGTCTGTTAATTTAGAGTAATTGATTTTACTTGAGTGAACTTCCTTTAACATTTAAAGGTATTTTTGTTAGCGAGTTTTTACAGAAAACATAAAAGAAACTCGAAAAATCGCCCGCGAGCAATGCAGTACAGAAAATTAAACCTGTTTTTAGTATTTATTTGTTGCAAAGGCTAAAGGTAACTAACTGTTGTGTTTTTGCCTTTTGTAGCTGAGCTACTTAGTGAAATGACATACCTTTTCGTGAATTTTATTAATGAAAAGAAAATTGAATTCGAATAGTAAATAAGCAAACTGTATTAAAGGTAGCAACCGTAGTTAAACCATCAAAGTAGATGCTTTAAACCAAAACTATGGACAAAACACCCGCCCATTAGAGCCCATGTGTAAGTGACAAACTTTACGCTTATAAGCAATACATGGGTATTTTCTCTATATGGAGTTATGTGAGTGCAGGAGAGATAGACATATTATATATACATTAGCTATTTCTTACAGATAATGGTCGTGGAACAGAATTAGACAGCTCACACCTACATTTCGTGATTTGTAAGACATTTGCTATTTTATTTTACACCACGTGACCTGTACTTTATTTAGTCACTGTATACAGGATGTTCCCCAAAAGAAAACCTATCACTTTGACACTTTATTGCATCTACCATTTCTGTTTACGTCACGAGCACCATGTTGCTATGTTGTTACGTGCCGAAAAATTCGGCACTAAACATCCCAATTAAGTTTTAATTTGTAAGAATTTCGCGTCATTAATTTGAAAGGATGTGTGCGTATTTCCGTCGCTTCAGATAGCGCGTTGCGCGAGATTTGCGCTGACGCGGTGGGCCAAGGAGGAGGTGGTGGATTTCCGGATAGGTGTTAGAACTAGCCACCGAGATGTGAACAAGTGTTGTTGTCTTTTGTGTCTTATCGTATCTTTTTGTGTTATGTAGATTCCTTTTGCTTTCTCTTGATTTTCGTTCCTTATATACCAATATCCCGTCGTTCCCTACATAGAGAAAGAAGACAAATCAAATTTGGATTCGACCAGGACACAAGAATTTGCACGCCCGGGAAAGATCAGCAAAGCAGTCGACGCCCGAAAGACTAGCGAAGCCGCCACCGACATCATGGAGTAATTCTGCAAGAAGCCCTGTAAATTATGGGAGTAGCATTTCCGTTTCTTTTTTTATGTGATGGAAAAATTTTATATAATTGTGTTACGTCATCTATAATTTGCGCGTCAATTTTTACATTTATCTAACATTGTTACCAACTGACATAGTGGCTCGCGTACCGCGATGACGGGGTTGTAATAACGTCACAAGTGTCATTTTAACACATGCGTCATTTTTATTACAACTGTCACTTAAACGTATCCACCATTTTAGCACGATAATTTTCACTAACCCTGCGTATACGTGTGTTACATAGTTGCCAACTTAACCAGGCCTACCACTTAGTAGTAGCTTTCACACTAACCAAAACATTATAATGATATGTTCAGAGTATATACGACTATTTGTACGCATTCGATAATTTTTCGTATACGTAGGCCACCTTTTATAACAATTTCTTTCGACCCACACTGTATTATACTACCTGCATACTAATTTTATCAACTTCTTAATTACGTTCAACACACGATGTCCCCTAAAAAAAAACCTATCACTTTGACACCTTGTTGCATCTACCATTTTTGGTTTACGTCACGTGCACCATGTTAGTTACGTCACAACTGTCATTGTAACACATGCGTCATTTTTATAACAACTGTCACTTTAACGTATCCACCATTTTGGCACTATAATTTTCACTCACCCTGCGAATACGTATGTTGCATAGTTGCCAACTTAACCAAGCCCACCACCTAGTAGTAACTGTCACACTAACCAAAACATTATATCGACCGAGTATATACGACCCTTTCTACGCGTTAAATAATTTTTCGTATACGTAGGCTTATTATTTTTACTTCACATCGTTTTGGTCTCTTTTCAGCATCGTCTTTGTGACGCTTTCAATGTAATTGTCCCTATAAACATATACGACTTACTTTACTGCACAGCCGTACAATGTTTTGTCTATAGGTTGTATTGTAAAAGTCTATACAGTAACAACAAGTACACGCCCTGCCACACCCCACCTTAGTTAATGGTAAAATAATTATTTTTACAACAATTCTAAAATTAAATACATGCCAACGATGGAAGTTGCGCATCCTTAACACCTAATTAATATTAATGTAGTAATGTAGAAAATCCTATATGCTAATATTTGATACTTGTAAAATGATACCACCTAACATAACCGAAGAACTTTTACTTCTTCCTCTTTCAGTGTATCTATCCATGGATCTAAGTGGTCTGTTCAATTCAATGCCGGGTTCTTGAATGTTTTTTTCAACATCATTAGCATTGTTGTGCGTTTCCTCATAAGGAGGATACCCTGCACATCGTCGTTCGTCTCTGATTTTTTCGTTTTCTTCAATTTCTCATGTGGTTGGGATGAGTCTGTGAATTCGCACAACTTTAAATAATTCCGTTGTTCAGTTGGGCAAATAACCTTTTTCGAAGATACATTTAAAATTGGAAATTTTAACTATATCACCAACGTGAAACAGTTTCGCACGAGTTATGGGTACGCTATTGGAAATTTTCCGCAGTCGCTCAGGATGTAGTTCTGCTTGCACCGGAGTGATCCCTATTGACCGGTCGGTGTTTGCAGCTGTTGTATTCGCCAATTATTTTATTTTTTGCAAAACATCTATCCATTTGTAGCTGCTTCTCAAGTAGAAACTTTTGTAGTCTATTTTTGATTGAGTGAGTCTGCAGTAATATTTCCCTTTTACTAATACCTTAGACTCTTAAGATTTAATTAGATGCACCACCTAACACTCACAATACCTCGACTTGCTCCACAATAAGTAAATGCAAAAAATAACTCTTCAAGTATAAAAATGGTTTGTAATTTTAAATATTGTATCAACAGTCAAATTTTCTGAGTGGACCAGATAGTTTTATAGCAAGTATCTAATAATGATGAAGCGCGAGAAATAAGCGAGAGGCGCAATTATCATAACCGTTGAAGGTGATCTACCAGAGATTATGATGTTTCCAACTAATTGGTACACAGAAAAATGCAATTATATTACTGAGTGATGGTCTAGGATGCCTTATTGGATCCTGGTGGTTTAGGATATATAAAGCACGAAACACCATAATCAAGTATCATAAAATTTACGTTTATTCAGAAATCGGAGGTCAAACCGTCACAGCTTCTACAATTTCGCGAGCAGATGAATTTAGGTATATATTTAAAAACTTGCGAATTTTCATTTCCATAATTCCTCACGTTAAAATGGCATGTTCTAAGATATATTTAAATATAATATTAAAGCAGTATGCAACACCTATTAATATGAAAGTATACAGTAAATGAATTCAACAAAATGTCTCAAGCAGAAAGTGAGTCAGCCGAACGAGAGAGATCACCAAAAAGAAGATGTGATAGTTGCGACCACGTGTCCGAAACTCAAGATTACACATACGACCAATGGGAAGAGGCCTTACTCAACCGAGATAAATATGACACAGGGTACCTTCCGACTACAGCTGCAAAAAACTTTGAAAATTGTTCAAACAGTTCAACCCCAATTAAAGGTAATCAAGTAGGTAAATAATATAAAATTACAATTTTTTGAAATTACAGACGATTCCCAACAAAGTAGCATTTTATCGATCGTTCAGCAAACAGCACCAGGCAATTCTAAACGAGCTACAGTTCTGGGAGATATCTTCTTTCAGAGATTGGATGGAGTTAATTGGAAACCAGCCATTCGAATGGTTCGAGAGTCAATCCTCGTCAAAAGAGGTGCTTCAATTGCCAAAGAAATTACTAGATGTATTAATAGTCTATCTAGAAAGGGTTGGTTGCAAGTTCTTTACTGTCTTCTACCACAGAGAAGACAATGATGGGAGAGATCACATCACTGTTATACACGCCTCTACTTAGAGATGGTACTGTTGTAGTTGCTATTCCATCCAATGATTCGGCTACTCCAACCGGACTGTTAGGACAGCAAAGATTGATGTCCTCACAACCAGCGATATCGAATCCGAAATCAAGTATCTCAGTACTGTAGGGCGACAGTTATTGTACATACACCGGCAGTCTGATTTCGTATACAGTGATTGTGGAATTGAATATATACCCATTTCAGGATTACGCAACGGCGGATCAAAAGCAAAGGTGGCGAACTGCTACCAAAAAAATAAAAGTATCTCCGAATGCGAACGAATTAATGACGTTGAATTCTCTAGTGAATGGACGGGCTCCAGAATTGTTGCAAGCACAAGACGTCAACGCAGGGACATTGCCGAAGAAATAGAGCGCGTTATTGTAAAGCACTGCACAGTGCCAATGCATTCGATATGAACAACTCACATTTAGCAGGACTCCACATTACAAAATATAAATTATGCAGATAAGACTTTTACTATGATCCCTAATGCCATTCGTAATAGAATGGGTACAATGGGAAATATCTGACTATATACGATATTATAAGAGTAATGAACCTTTCTGGGGATGCACTTCTAAAAGCAGAAATTCATACTATTACGATATTGGGACATCGGTGGGATTACTAACAAAACTATTACACTTTTAATCTAATGATTATTCGACGGCAATGGGTTGAAATGTAGAAGATACTGTTAAAACTGTGTTACAGGAATTATATTACGAAGTTGAAAGAAAGACGTTAATAATCAACACATTTGAATTAGTAGGTCCTGCAAATTTGGGTAACACTTATTTTTTAGATTATGTTGCAATTTTTACCTAAACGTGGAATACATTAAAAATAATAGTAGAAGGGTGGATGCATTTCCGCTACAAAAAGCTCACAACAGACGTATTCTGGTATGGGACAAGGTTCTGGCAGGTCCTGAATCTCACGACACGATAAAAGTATTACTTGGTGGTGATCCATGCCCGGTCAATATAAAAAACATTGATGCGATCATTGATCGTTCTCCTATTTTAATAACAGCCGAGCAACATTTACTACCATGGACTGAAACATTTAACGATCGTATGGTGCGATATGGTTGGAAAACCGCACCAATATTGGAGAACTATTCAAACAAACCTATACCCACAGCCTGGATGTACTTATTACAGGAATTTGGGATTTTAACAATAGATGATATGAATTTAATGTAACAATTTATAATTATAAGCAGTCCCCAGCTATACGTTATAAGTGTTAGATAAAATGGTCAATTATGGATTGTTTTCCAATTGCGTAAACAGATGTAAGGAATTTGTAATTTCAAATAGATGCTCTAACATTTTCTGACCGCTCTGCTTTATATCTTACGTAAAATAAATACCTAAATTCATCTACTCACCAAACTGTAGAAGCTGTGACGGTTTGACCTCCGATTTCAGAATAAATGTAAATTTTATGATACTTGATGATCCCTTTTCTTGCTTTATATATGAGAGGGCAAGTATACAAAGTCAATATTAGTGTTTATATAAAACAGATTTGGGTAAAATCCTACTTAAGCAAAAAGTTGAAATAACAATAGAAAACTATGATACATTTTCCAATTGTAATCCTAAAGGGTGTGGTAATTCGGCCCGATCGCCCGCCTACCCGCTCACCTGCTCGCCCGCCCGCCCATCCATCTGTCAAACTATATAGTTAAAATGTGAAAATTTTTGAAATAATTAAAACATGTGTACTTGAACTTGACATTCCTCAAAATTCGATTATGGTGTTTGACGGCATTTCTGTAAACAAACAAAGTAAAATGACTGTTTTTCTTGTTTGGGAGACATAACGCAATAGACTCTTTCTACATGTGCCAAACTTATGCTGGCACCTTAAAGCACTGGCTAAGAGACAACACCAACTTTATTGCCTTTTGGAAACAGGATGATACTAATCTCAGGCATATTTTTTGGTTCATATGAATGGTGACATGCCATATTTAACAGTTAAGAAAGTGTGCTTACGGTGTCGGAATGAGAATGATCCGAAACATAATTTTATGGCTATTGTGAAAGATTTTGATGTAAATAAAGGGCGTTATAGGAAAAACTTTAACCAATATATAAGTCTTGGAGATTCAGAGTTTGAATATGGCGGACGTCAAAAACCTTATTGCAAAGGAACGTAACCTTCAGTTGTGCCAAGATGTGGAGTACAAAAGGGGTACACCACGTCCCAGCAAGAATACAAAGAAGTGCAAAAACAATTGATTGAACCTTTGCATGCAACCGCAGGGCCAATAGTTGTTCATTAAGTGGTATGGATTCAAGGACACAACGTGGGAAAAGAAAGACTTTATTGTTTAATATAAGGAGTTTGTTGGCAATTATGGCATTCGGGAAACAATTGCTAACGAATACACATGGCTTCGTTTATACTAGATCTCCAGTCGTTGCAGTATAAGAAGAGCGATTTATTTATTAAAGAAATTGCAAATTTTGAATGTGGGATCCAGCGAATTGTGGCATCAAATTCTGGACATGCCTAAACCTGCTGTATATTTGAGCAAAGATTTTCAGAAACACAACGCGTGGATCATTAAGAACGTGCATGATTTGGACTGGGATGATACGCCTTCCACAAATGGGCATCAATGCCTCTTTTAAGCCTGTACTTGCAAGATATTATACCAGTTTGTGCAACAGTATATGTATAAGGTTTGCAGAGAAGTATTCATCGATACTTACCACTGCACAAAATCTGAACCAGTACAACATCCCGGCTACTAGGAAGTTAAACAAGGAGAATATCAATTTCGGTCATTGCTTGTTACATACTAACAACAATTAACTTGTACCCGATATAATGTGATTCTGTTTGAAATTTTCTAAATAAATTATTGCACCAATTGCTGTTTTTTAATTATAGGGAAGTATGTGTCTTAAACAAGCTGAGAAGATAATTCCTCAAATCTAATTAGTTGGCTAACATTTTGTGATTTATAGGACACTTGCTATTCTATTTTACACCATAAGATCGAGAACCAAGAAGGGGTTAATCGCTAAAATATTAAATGGTATTTGCAATAAATGCTGTTACTAATAGGTTCAATAAAAGATGTACAGGTGAAATAGAAAAGCAATCACGAAGCGTAAGATTGAATCTCTCACCATGTTAGCAAATATTTAATATTTGAACTTGACATTCCTCAAATCTAATTAGTTGGCTATGGTAGCACTGTGTAACTTCGAATCAAGAACCAGGTGTAATTAGGATGGCTTTTATTCAAATGTTGATCTAATAATTTTAATGGTACCAAAGTACAGGTTACATGGTTGTAAGATAGTGAGCCAAGAAGAGGCTAATCGATAAATTTTTAATTAATAATTGCAATAAATACTGTTACTAGACGATGTGTAAATACTTACTAACATGGTGATAGGTTCAATAAATGATGTACAGGTAACGTGATGTAAAATGGAATAGCGTGTTCTATAAATCAACACAAAAATTATCATTTCCGGGTTTGGTATTATTTAAATTATTACTAATTGGAATGTTTAAGTTCAAGTATTAAATACTTGCTAACATGGTGATAGGTTCAATAAATGATGTACAGGTAAAATGGAATAGCATTGTAATATATACTGTTCCATATAATACGTCCAACTAATTAGATTTGAGGAATGTCAAGTTCATATATAAATACACTTATCAATGGTTTTATTACTAGAATGTATATATAATATGTCTATCTCTCCTGCACTCACATATACTCCATATAGAGACAATATCCATGTATTGCTTATGAGCGTAAAATTCTTCACTTACACATGAGCTCTTATGGGCGGGTGTTTTATTCATAATTTTGGTTTAAAACATCTACTCATCAAGATTGTCTCTTACTTGATTTACTGATTGATACAAAACTATATCTGTTTCAAACCTTCTGAACGTTCTATGCAAACCATGTCGAAGTACAAAGTCGTTCTTAAATGTTGTACTATTTACACGTGTAACCTAGTTAAAGTCTTAGCGTATTACCAGACGTTAAAAAACTCGTTCACCGACATAAAAACCCAGCCGAACGTAATTCGTTTTGCCGTGACCACGGTAACCACACCTCCAGTCAGAAGGAGGAAAGCATTTATAACAGTCCAGAATCGACCAGAAATTCAGTCCTCGTCAATTCCTATCCGAGGAATAGTCACTACTAGCACACTTTTAGTTGTTATTTAATTCTCTAGCATTACTCTATGTACAAGCTTGTGCTAATTACCGTACACTACACACAACCAGTGATTCTTATTCCGCTTAACATACATTACTTCTCATTATACGCCGGTGATTTTAATCCCAGCTACAGGCTATACTCCTGCAGTATATAGCCAGTAATTCTGTATCCTGGTGGCACAAAATTCATTCTTTTACACGGTCAGTAGGTACATTCTGGTAACCCAAACCATCACACTGACGACGTCGTCAGCCACCTAAGGCATGTCAGCGGAACCACGTCGTACCACAATGAGTCGCGGAAGCACTAGCTCTGCCATCGTCGTCGACAGTCATTTCCTGAGTACCAGTATATCTTTTTGGGTTAATAATATCCTCCATTAGTCCATTATAATATTTCCTTAGGATAAAATAGACTACACATCTATTCTCCCTTTGTTCTTGTTGTGCTAATTAACACGCACTCGTATTAACCTTGTAGTTATTTCGTACGTACCCTAACTAACTTTTTGTTCTTGTTTATACTTATGAACACGCACCCGTGTTAATACTGTTCACGCTGAATTTGTCCTTGACTAATTTAGTACGGTTATTACTTGTATGTTTGTTCATTTATTTATATATAAGGATTGACAACCGCTTGTTCTTGTTTTCCTCATTAACACGCCTTTGTGTTGATATTTCATTAATTAAATTAATTTGCTATATAGATATAAGAAATATTTGGTGATTTGTTCTTGTTTTATATCCTAATAATTTGGAATCCGACTTATTTTAACAACCGATGTGATTTCAGCAAGACGGGGCATCACTTAATTTTGCTGAAAATGTACGGACCTATCTCAACGATAAGTTTTCAAATAGGTGGGTTGAAAAACAAGTGTCAATTAGCCAGCAAGATCACCCGATTTTACGCTCATTAGATTTTCTTATGGAAATATTGTTGCGAGCTACTATTAGGCAACCCGTCAAACACACAAGCGTTGTAGGGTCTGCATAGGCTTCAGGATTCTAGATGCTTCTAGCAATCAAACACACAAAACGCCGCCGGCACTGTTCATTCTTGCCAGAACTGGAAGCTTCTCGTAAGTACCAGAAGATGAGTCATAACTTTAAATCCTAGTATATATAAGACCGCTAAGAAATGCAAGGGCAGTCTATACTTGAATGTCTAATATAAATTATATCGTGTACAGTAAACGTAGTTAAGCTTTTGGGAGTTCAAGAATTTATACATAAATGATATATGCTGTGTCTAATGTACATGCAGCTTGTAGTATACATAAATAAATAGAAGTGTATAAATAAATAGTTGTGTTAGTGTTGTTAATGGACCTATGGTAAAGCAGTTAGTTTAAGAAGATATTAGTGCTTGTAAATTCATTAGTGTAATAGTGCTTCATTGTTAAGTGGACTGAAAACATCTACAAATAAGGCATATACTGTTAATTAGACTTGTGAACAGTGAGTAATAAAGACGTCTGTTATTACTTGTTTTAAATTAGCAAAACGCGGTAGTAGTAGCCGTTACACTGGTGTCAGCCTGTGTGGGTATATAGTGATTAATTTAAAACACAAGTCTAAAGACATTTAAGTAGTTTGTATATGCCAGTTACAAGAAATTAAAGTAAAATGGAGGCAGAAACTTGAATGAACTTCCTTAGGATTTTAAATCCGAAATGCAAGTGACACTCAATGGAAACTTAGTGAGGTCAGTTGAACTGGAATCAAACCTTACCGAAAAGTTAAGTGAAAATACAGCCACGTTAGAACGAAGATTAATGGAAAGCTCCATTGCATTGAAAGAAGATTTCACTGAACAGGTAAAAAGTTGAGCAAAAGTTGGACAGTAAATTGATAAAATGGAAGAAGATGTGATGAGGCTGCAAGAACAAGTGATTTCACTAACAACGCGGCCACTTCAAATAGCAAATCAAGTTGTAAATGAGAACATTCCAGAAATAAGAACCATGGAAAGAAGCGAGTCCATACCGTCTAAATTTAAAGTGAAACCACCCACATTTGATGGCAAAACACCTTGACCCACATATTTGAAACAATTTGAAGCTGAAGCAATAGCCAACGGTTGGTGCAACAAAGAAAAGGCTATCTCCTTAATAGTGGCCCTACGGGGGGAAGCTCTTAACATCTTACAAACGATTCCTGATCACCAGCAGAATGATTACGGCCTTTTAACATCGAAGCTTGAGATGAGATATGGAGATGCTCACCTTCAACAGGTTTACCACGCACAAGTTAAGAACCGCTCGCAAAAGACAAGTGAAAGCCTGCAAGAATTTGAAGCTGACATCGCCAGATTAGTTAGATTGGCATATCCAACGGCACCAGATAGTTTCCTCGAACAACTGGCTGTACAAACATTTGTGGATGGCGTTAAAGATGGCGAAATACAGCAAGCGCTAAGATTAGCACGGCCAAATTGTTAGATGACGCACTGGCTCATGCGCTTGAATTTGAAGCAGCTAAGCAGACGTCACACAGGATGAGTCACAAAGTTCGGTCTGCATTAGAAGAACCTGAGCAATCGCAGAACAGCATAGATGAAATAATAAACCGTGTGTTTGAAAAGCGAAAAGCGGAAAGGCTGAAAAGATTACGACCGCGGAGATGGCGTCTGCGATGCTGGAGCTGCGGTGAAGTTGGTCATATGCAGAGACGCTGTACTTAACCAAAGAAACAACCGGTTGAGTTAAAGCAGGTCAATGTAAGGGGGCGAACGTCGACAGCACAGCGTAGTGCTCCGGAGATTATCATCCGTGCTGCATCGTCAATGGGAAGTCTAGACAGCATTTATATCGATGGTAGAATTAATGGTAGGATTGCCCGATTACTCGTGGATACAGGAGCGACAAGGACTATTGTGAGACCAGATTTAGTTGGTCGTGGAAAAGTGCTACCTGTATCGGTGTGTCTTCGAACGGCAAGTGGTGAGAAAATTTGTACTCACGGAGAGACTGTCGTTATGTTGACAATTGGGGACAAATTAATTGTTGTTGGTAGCTGAAATTACAGAAGAAGTGATCTTGGGAATGGATCTCATGAGAGAATATGGGTTTCATGTAAACATGAAAGAAAATGTGCTTCAGATAGATGATGATGAGATTCCATTTCAAGGTAGGAGTAACCAGACGATGTAAGTTCGAATGATTTGCGATATGAAAATACCCGAGAAGGCGGAAATGATAGTAATGGGACGCCCGGATGGTACGCTCCGGGAAGGACAAGTATGCATGATGGAAGCAACTGAATCGGGAATGGGTCAGGAGGGACTTCTGATTGGAAAACGCTGGTAAAGTTTCGACATATGGTACCAGTAAGGGTGCTGAACATTAATCCACATACGGTGTCCCTGAAGAAAGTCACGATTGTGGGAAGTTACATTCCAGTATGCCATATTAAACGTTGTGTGGACGACACGAAAGATAAACCAGCCAACGGTTGCTCACAGAAATTGCTGAATATGTTGATACCCTCGTGTCAAGGATTAACTGGCGACCAACTGGGCAAGGTAAAAGAACTGGTCGGACGATATCGAGGTGTGTTTGCACTGGATGATAGTGAGAAAGGAAGGACGAATGTTGTGCAACACAAGATCAATACTGGAGATGCGCAACCGATAAGACAACACCCCAGGCGGCTTCCTTTGGCAAAACGTAAGGAAGTTGAGCAAATTATCACCGATATGGAAGAACAGGGAGTGATTGAACCTCGAATAGTCCATGGGCATCCCCGGTAGTGCTTGTCAAGAAAAAGGACGGGTCGACAAGGTTTTGTGTAGACTACCGGCGGCTTAACAACGTGACAAAGAAAGACAGCTATCCTTTGCCCAGAATTGATGACACCTTAGATACTCTATCCGGATCTAAATGGTTTTCGACCTTGGACTTGAAAAGCGGATACTGGCAGGTAGGCTTGCAGCCAAACGATAAAGAAAAGACTGCGTTTACAATTGGAACTGGATTATGGCAGTTCAAGGTCATGCCATTTGGATTATGCAATGCTCCTGCTACTTTTGAACGATTGATGGAGTCTACTGCGTGGACTGTCCTGGAAGACATGTCTGGTGTACCTGGACGACGTGATAGTGTTAGGCCGGTCTTTTGAAGAACATCTTAAGTAACCTAGAGGAGATATTGCAAAGATTACGCGGGCAAACCTTACATTAAGCCCCAAGAAGTGCCACCTATTTGGAAAAGAGGTGAAATACCTAGGACATGTCGTTTCGGAGACCGGAATAAGAGCTGACCCTGACAAAATAAAACGGTACAAGAGTGGCCTACACCAGCAGATATACACCAACTACGCAGTTTTCTAGGATTGTGCACATATTACCGACGTTTTATACTTGGGTTTGCGAACATTGCCAAACCGTTAACAAAATTAACCGAAGATGGACAAGAATATGATTGGAATGACGACTGATACAGAGCATTTGAACAACTGAAACGGCTACTGGTTACAGCACCAATTTTGAGTTATCCACGGATGGAGGGGAAATTTGTGTTGGATACCGATGCCAGTAACATAGCTATAGGAGGCGTTCTTTCTCAAATGCAGGACGGTCAAGAAAAAGTTATTGGGTATTTCAGCAAGGTCTTGTCGCGGCCAGAAAGGAACTATTGTGTGACAAGAAGGGAGCTGTTAGCCGTCGTCAAATCCGTAGAGCACTTTATAAGTACTTATACGGCCGTAAATTCATGTTGAGAACAGACCATGCTGCACTGAAATGGTAATTGCAGTTTCGAAATCCTGAAGGGCAAGTGACAAGGTGGATAGAGCGGCTGCAGGAATATGATTTTAATACAGAACATCGTGTAGGAACTAGCTATCGGAATACAGACGCTTTATCAAGAGGACCTTGTCCGGTGGACTGCAATCATTGCTCCAAGATGGAAGAGAAAATAAGTGTCATCCATAGAATGACGGTCACCGATGATACTTGGCAACTCGAAAGAATACGAGAAGACCAGGAGAATGACGCCGAATTGGGACGTATTATTGAGTGGAAAAATAGAGGACAACGACCAGCTTGGGAAGAAATTAGTATTTTAAGTAGGAGCCTAAAGGCATACTGGGCACAGTGGGACTCTTTGATGATGTAAAATAGAATCTTGAAATGACGCCTGGAATTTGAAGATGGCACTGAGAGACTTCATGTGATAGTGCCGAAAAGCAGAGTGCCGGAAGTGTTGCAGCACTTGCACGATGGTATTTTCGGAGGGCACTTTGGCGTGAAAAGAACTCTCGAGAGAGTGAGAGAAAGATTCTATTGGCTGAACTGCAAAGATGATGTGAAGGAGTGGTGCCGGAAATGTGAATTGTGTGCCTTTGCAAATTGCCCGGTCTCAAAACGGAAAGCCCCAATGAGACAGTATAACGTGGGGAATCCTTTTGAGAGGGTAGCCATTGATATAGCTGGTCCGTTTCCTGAATCAGAGAAAGGAAATAAATACATCTTGGTTGCAATGGATTATTTTACCAAATGGCCGGAGGCATATGCTATACCTAACCAAGAAGCCGAGACGGTTGCAGATGTACTAGTCAGGGAGTTGTTTTGTCGTTTTGGAGTTCCGTTGGAATTACACTCCGATCAAGGTCGAAACTTCGAATCGGCGTTGTTTCAAAACGTCTGCAAGCACCTTGGAATCAGGAAGACTAGAACCACGCCACTTCATCCCAAAGTTGTCTCTGAACATCAACGAGACTGGGACCAATATTTACATTTGTTCCTACTGGCGTACCGATCTTCGGTACATGACAGCACAGGATACTCTCACGCTTGCGTGATGTTAGGACGTGAATTGCGGCTACCATGTGATCTTCAGTTTGGATTTAAACCTGGAGAAGAGATCGCAGGTGAAGATTACGTTAGTAAGCTTCGTGTAAGATCAAATAGCATTCACGAAAACGTCCGAAAAAATATCCAGGCAGCAAGCGATCGAATGAAATCACAATATGACACGAGAGCACAAGAAGGTGGTTATCAACCTGGAGATTTGGTGTGGTTGTATAATCTACAAAGAAAACGGGGGTTGTCGCCAAAATTACAAAAACAATAGGAAGGCCCGTACGAAGTGATGAAAAGGATTAATGATGTAGTGTACCGGATCAGAAGATCTCCCCGTGGTAAACCGAAAGTGGTACACTTTGACCGTTTAACATCCTACGCTGGCAACAACCAGGAAGGCTCGAATAAAGAGAATGGCATTCGACAAGTTATTAATCATGAGCCAAATGTAGATTTCGGGGTTTTATGGCGGCGTATGGTGGTTCCGCTAAGGCGAGATTTGGCGTTGTTGTTGAAAACAGCAAGACCTGTTTAGAGCACCAGAAGAGTATTCCCTTGCACATTGCGTAGCTCAAGATCTGGAAATGTCAAGGGGAATAGCTGTTGTTTTCAAGAAAAAGTTTGGATGTGTGGATGAATTAGTACAACAGCGACCAACTGTAGGAAAAGCTTTGGTTCTTCAGGATAAAAATCGTTATGTTTACTATCTGGTCACCAAAAATTCTTCATGGCAGAGACCTAGTTATGGACATCTATGGGAGGCTTTGCTGAATCTTAAAGCTCAGATGATGGAAAATGGAGTAACGAAACTAGCGGTGCCCAAGCTAGGTTGTGGACTGGATCGCTTAGATTGGAGGATAGTCCGAAATATGCTAGAAGTAGTTTTCCAGGAAACCAACGTCCAGGTCCTTGTTTGTTGTTATCAACCGGTTGCCTACCAAGACCAAGAAAAGAGTGTTGACTGTTATTTCCAACGACGCGGTGGATGCACCAGAGGAGATAGCTGCCGATACCGTCATCATTCATCGAATTGGCGCCAAAATGTATTTTCAGTTACGAGACGTAACAGTTTTAAAGAGGGTGTAGTGTTGCGAGCTACTATTAGGCAACCCGTCAAACACACAAGCGTTGTAGGGTCTGCATATGCTTCAGGATTCTAGATGCTTCTAGCAATCAAACACACAAAACGCCGCCGGCACTGTTCATTCTTGCCAGAACTGGAAGCTTCTCGTAAGTAACAGAAGATGAGTCATAACTTTAAATCCTAGTATATATAAGACCGCTAAGAAATGCAAGGGCAGTCTATACTTGAATGTCTAATATAAATTATATCGTGTACAGTAAACCTAGTTAAGCTTTTGGGAGTTCAAGAATTTATACATAAATGATATATGCTGTGTCTAATGCACATGCAGCTTGTAGTATACATAAATAAATAGAAGTGTATAAATAAATAGTTGTGTTAGTGTTGTTAATGGACCTATGGTAAAGCAGTTAGTTTAAGAAGATATTAGTGCTTGTAAATTCATTAGTGTAATAGTGCTTCATTGTTAAGTGGACTGAAAACATCTACAAATAAGGCATATACTGTTAATTAGACTTGTGAACAGTGAGTAATAAAGACGTTTGTTATTACTTGTTTTAAATTAGCAAAACGCGGTAGTAGTAGCCCGTTACACTGGTGTCAGCCTGTGTGGGGTATATAGTGATTAATTTAAAACACAAGTCTAAAGACATTTAAGTAGTTTGTATATGCCAGTTACAAGAAATTAAAGTAAAATGGAGGCAGAAACTTGAATGAACTTCCTTAGGGATTTTAAATCCGAAATGCAAGTGACACTCAATGGAAACTTAGTGAGGTCAGTTGAACTGGAATCAAACCTTACCGAAAAGTTAAGTGAAAATACAGCCACGTTAGAACGAAGATTAATGGAAAGCTCCATTGCATTGAAAGAAGATTTCACTGAACAGGTAAAAAAGTTGAGCAAAAGTTGGACAGTAAATTGATAAAAATGGAAGAAGATGTGATGAGGCTGCAAGAACAAGTGATTTCACTAACAACGCGGCCACTTCAAATAGCAAATCAAGTTGTAAATGAGAACATTCCAGAAATAAGAACCATGGAAAGAAGCGAGTCCATACCGTCTAAATTTAAAGTGAAACCACCCACATTTGATGGCAAAACACCTTGACCCACATATTTGAAACAATTTGAAGCTGCAGCAATAGCCAACGGTTGGTGCAACAAAGAAAAGGCTATCTCCTTAATAGTGGCCCTACGGGGGGAAGCTCTTAACATCTTACAAACGATTCCTGATCACCAGCAGAATGATTACGGCCTTTTAACATCGAAGCTTGAGATGAGATATGGAGATGCTCACCTTCAACAGGTTTACCACGCACAAGTTAAGAACCGCTCGCAAAAGACAAGTGAAAGCCTGCAAGAATTTGAAGCTGACATCGCCAGATTAGTTAGATTGGCATATCCAACGGCACCAGATAGTTTCCTCGAACAACTGGCTGTACAAACATTTGTGGATGGCGTTAAAGATGGCGAAATACAGCAAGCGCTAAGATTAGCACGGCCAAATTGTTAGATGACGCACTGGCTCATGCGCTTGAATTTGAAGCAGCTAAGCAGACGTCACACAGGATGAGTCACAAAGTTCGGTCTGCATTAGAAGAACCTGAGCAATCGCAGAACAGCATAGATGAAATAATAAACCGTGTGTTTGAAAAGCGAAAAGCGGAAAGGCTGAAAAGATTACGACCGCGGAGATGGCGTCTGCGATGCTGGAGCTGCGGTGAAGTTGGTCATATGCAGAGACGCTGTACTTAACCAAAGAAACAACCGGTTGAGTTAAAGCAGGTCAATGTAAGGGGGCGAACGTCGACAGCACAGCGTAGTGCTCCGGAGATTATCATCCGTGCTGCATCGTCAATGGGAAGTCTAGACAGCATTTATATCGATGGTACAATTAATGGTAGGATTGCCCGATTACTCGTGGATACAGGAGCGACAAGGACTATTGTGAGACCAGATTTAGTTGGTCGTGGAAAAGTGCTACCTGTATCGGTGTGTCTTCGAACGGCAAGTGGTGAGAAAATTTGTACTCACGGAGAGACTGTCGTTATGTTGACAATTGGGGACAAATTAATTGTTGTTGGTAGCTGAAATTACAGAAGAAGTGATCTTGGGAATGGATCTCATGAGAGAATATGGGTTTCATGTAAACATGAAAGAAAATGTGCTTCAGATAGATGATGATGAGATTCCATTTCAAGGTAGGAGTAACCAGACGATGTAAGTTCGAATGATTTGCGATATGAAAATACCCGAGAAGGCGGAAATGATAGTAATGGGACGCCCGGATGGTACGCTCCGGGAAGGACAAGTATGCATGATGGAAGCAACTGAATCGGGAATGGGTCAGGAGGGACTTCTGATTGGAAAAACGCTGGTAAAGTTTCGACATATGGTACCAGTAAGGGTGCTGAACATTAATCCACATACGGTGTCCCTGAAGAAAGTCACGATTGTGGGAAGTTACATTCCAGTATGCCATATTAAACGTTGTGTGGACGACACGAAAGATAAACCAGCCAACGGTTGCTCACAGAAATTGCTGAATATGTTGATACCCTCGTGTCAAGGATTAACTGGCGACCAACTGGGCAAGGTAAAAGAACTGGTCGGACGATATCGAGGTGTGTTTGCACTGGATGATAGTGAGAAAGGAAGGACGAATGTTGTGCAACACAAGATCAATACTGGAGATGCGCAACCGATAAGACAACACCCCAGGCGGCTTCCTTTGGCAAAACGTAAGGAAGTTGAGCAAATTATCACCGATATGGAAGAACAGGGAGTGATTGAACCCTCGAATAGTCCATGGGCATCCCCGGTAGTGCTTGTCAAGAAAAAGGACGGGTCGACAAGGTTTTGTGTAGACTACCGGCGGCTTAACAATGTGACAAAGAAAGACAGCTATCCTTTGCCCAGAATTGATGACACCTTAGATACTCTATCCGGATCTAAATGGTTTTCGACCTTGGACTTGAAAAGCGGATACTGGCAGGTAGGCTTGCAGCCAAACGATAAAGAAAAGACTGCGTTTACAATTGGAACTGGATTATGGCAGTTCAAGGTCATGCCATTTGGATTATGCAATGCTCCTGCTACTTTTGAACGATTGATGGAGTCGGTACTGCGTGGACTGTCCTGGAAGACATGTCTGGTGTACCTGGACGACGTGATAGTGTTAGGCCGGTCTTTTGAAGAACATCTTAAGTACCTAGAGGAGATATTCCAAAGATTACGCGGGGCAAACCTTACATTAAGCCCCAAGAAGTGCCACCTATTTGGAAAAGAGGTGAAATACCTAGGACATGTCGTTTCGGAGACCGGAATAAGAGCTGACCCTGACAAAATAAAAACGGTACAAGAGTGGCCTACACCAGCAGATATACACCAACTACGCAGTTTTCTAGGATTGTGCACATATTACCTACGTTTTATACTTGGGTTTGCGAACATTGCCAAACCGTTAACAAAATTAACCGAAGATGGACAAGAATATGATTGGAATGACGACTGATACAGAGCATTTGAACAACTGAAACGGCTACTGGTTACAGCACCAATTTTGAGTTATCCACGGATGGAGGGGAAATTTGTGTTGGATACCGATGCCAGTAACATAGCTATAGGAGGCGTTCTTTCTCAAATGCAGGACGGTCAAGAAAAAGTTATTGGGTATTTCAGCAAGGTCTTGTCGCGGCCAGAAAGGAACTATTGTGTGACAAGAAGGGAGCTGTTAGCCGTCGTCAAATCCGTAGAGCACTTTTATAAGTACTTATACGGCCGTAAATTCATGTTGAGAACAGACCATGCTGCACTGAAATGGTAATTGCAGTTTCGAAATCCTGAAGGGCAAGTGACAAGGTGGATAGAGCGGCTGCAGGAATATGATTTTAATACAGAACATCGTGTAGGAACTAGCTATCGGAATACAGACGCTTTATCAAGGAGACCTTGTCCGGTGGACTGCAATCATTGCTCCAAGATGGAAGAGAAAATAAGTGTCATCCATAGAATGACGGTCACCGATGATACTTGGCAACTCGAAAGAATACGAGAAGACCAGGAGAATGACGCCGAATTGGGACGTATTATTGAGTGGAAAAATAGAGGACAACGACCAGCTTGGGAAGAAATTAGTATTTTAAGTAGGAGCCTAAAGGCATACTGGGCACAGTGGGACTCTTTGATGATGTAAAATAGAATCTTGAAATGACGCCTGGAATTTGAAGATGGCACTGAGAGACTTCATGTGATAGTGCCGAAAAGCAGAGTGCCGGAAGTGTTGCAGCACTTGCACGATGGTATTTTCGGAGGGCACTTTGGCGTGAAAAGAACTCTCGAGAGAGTGAGAGAAAGATTCTATTGGCTGAACTGCAAAGATGATGTGAAGGAGTGGTGCCGGAAATGTGAATTGTGTGCCTTTGCAAATTGCCCGGTCTCAAAACGGAAAGCCCCAATGAGACAGGAAAAACATGGGGAATCCTTGTGAGAGGGTAGCCATTGATATAGCTGGTCCGTTTCCTGAATCAGAGAAAGGAAATAAATACATCTTGGTTGCAATGGATTATTTTACCAAATGGCCGGAGGCATATGCTATACCTAACCAAGAAGCCGAGACGGTTGCAGATGTACTAGTCAGGGAGTTGTTTTGTCGTTTTGGAGTTCCGTTGGAATTACACTCCGATCAAGGTCGAAACTTCGAATCGGCGTTGTTTCAAAACGTCTGCAAGCACCTTGGAATCAGGAAGACTAGAACCACGCCACTTCATCCCAAAGTTGTCTCTGAACATCAACGAGACTGGGACCAATATTTACATTTGTTCCTACTGGCGTACCGATCTTCGGTACATGACAGCACAGGATACTCTCACGCTTGCGTGATGTTAGGACGTGAATTGCGGCTACCATGTGATCTTCAGTTTGGATTTAAACCTGGAGAAGAGATCGCAGGTGAAGATTACGTTAGTAAGCTTCGTGTAAGATCAAATAGCATTCACGAAAACGTCCGAAAAAATATCCAGGCAGCAAGCGATCGAATGAAATCACAATATGACACGAGAGCACAAGAAGGTGGTTATCAACCTGGAGATTTGGTGTGGTTGTATAATCTACAAAGAAAACGGGGGTTGTCGCCAAAATTACAAAAACAATAGGAAGGCCCGTACGAAGTGATGAAAAGGATTAATGATGTAGTGTACCGGATCAGAAGATCTCCCCGTGGTAAACCGAAAGTGGTACACTTTGACCGTTTAACATCCTACGCTGGCAACAACCAGGAAGGCTCGAATAAAGAGAATGGCATTCGACAAGTTATTAATCATGAGCCAAATGTAGATTTCGAGGGTTTTATGGCGGCGTATGGTGGTTCCGCTAAGGCGAGATTTGGCGTTGTTGTTGAAAAACAGCAAGACCTGTTTAGAGCACCAGAAGAGTATTCCCTTGCACATTGCGTAGCTCAAGATCTGGAAATGTCAAGGGGAATAGCTGTTGTTTTCAAGAAAAATTTGGATATGTGGATGAATTAGTACAACAGCGACCAACTGTAGGAAAAGCTTTGGTTCTTCAGGATAAAATCGTTATGTTTACTATCTGGTCACCAAAATTCTTCATGGCAGAGACCTAGTTATGGACATCTATGGGAGGCTTTGCTGAATCTTAAAGCTCAGATGATGGAAAATGGAGTAACGAAACTAGCGGTGCCCAAGCTAGGTTGTGGACTGGATCGCTTAGATTGGAGGATAGTCCGAAATATGCTAGAAGTAGTTTTCCAGGAAACCAACGTCCAGGTCCTTGTTTGTTGTTATCAACCGGTTGCCTACCAAGACCAAGAAAAGAGTGTTGACTGTTATTTCCAACGACGCGGTGGATGCACCAGAGGAGATAGCTGCCGATACCGTCATCATTCATCGAATTGGCGCCAAAATGTATTTTCAGTTACGAGACGTAACAGTTTTAAAGAGGGGGTAGTGTTGCGAGCTACTATTAGGCAACCCGTCAAACACACAAGCGTTGTAGGGTCTGCATATGCTTCAGGATTCTAGATGCTTCTAGCAATCAAACACACAAAACGCCGCCGGCACTGTTCATTCTTGCCAGAACTGGAAGCTTCTCGTAAGTAACAGAAGATGAGTCATAACTTTAAATCCTAGTATATATAAGACCGCTAAGAAATGCAAGGGCAGTCTATACTTGAATGTCTAATATAAATTATATCGTGTACAGTAAACCTAGTTAAGCTTTTGGGAGTTCAAGAATTTATACATAAATGATATATGCTGTGTCTAATGCACATGCAGCTTGTAGTATACATAAATAAATAGAAGTGTATAAATAAATAGTTGTGTTAGTGTTGTTAATGGACCAATCCTTAAGAAGTTAGTTTAAGAAGATATTAGTGCTTGTAAATTCATTAGTGTAATAGTGCTTCATTGTTAAGTGGACTGAAAACATCTACAAATAAGGCATATACTGTTAATTAGACTTGTGAACAGTGAGTAATAAAGACGTTTGTTATTACTTGTTTTAAATTAGCAAAACGCGGTAGTAGTAGCCCGTTACAATATTTAAAAAACAAGTTTTATGTAACTAAACCTAACGACATCGCCTAGCTTCAACAAAAAATCAGGTTTGAAATTAGGCGAGTAGCGCCGGAAGTGTTATTAAATGTTCGGAATGCTCTGTATTATTGATTAGGGTATAGTCAGCAACAAGATGAAGGGCACTTTGAACATTTTTTGCATTAAAGTAGTTTCTGAAAACATTTTCTTATTTTATTTTTTCCAACGTACTGCTTATAAAAGTAACAAGAAATACGTAGTTGTATTTGCAATTGAAAAGGTTTTAAGAAAAAAAATTAATCAATCTACCCTTCTGTTTAAAAAAAGGTGAGCGTAGTTGCTACTTCTCAGATAATTAAAAAATAAACAAACCTCTTTGTAATATACCTCATTGGAAATAAAATTGACATGTTTCAAAAATTTTGAGACAAACTGTTATTTATTAAGTTATAAAATTTGTTCCAGTTAAGTTCCCACTCTATAGACTTAATTGTAAAGCCTTCTGGCGAACTTAAGTGTTCACTTTTATTTCAGTTATATATTTTTCTTTTAGTATTTCATTTTTGATGGTAAATTGATAAAGTAGTACAAAAGCTACATTTTATTTACATATAGAAACTCACGCATAAATTTTTTGATGGACGCCCCTCCCTGTAACAAAGTGGTCCAAAATTTAGAAACCTAGTTCAGCACTGTCCATAGTTGATAAACAGTATGAAAAATAAGTACTCTGTATACTTACAAATTGAAATTCTGGAAAAACATCTCTACATACCTGTAACAAAAATTATATATTAGTATTAAATGAAACAAGTGATACTAATAGGTAATTTACATTACTATACAATTTTTTTACTAATATAATAATGTTTCGTTAAATCAAAAATACGCTGAAAAAGGTTTCTGCAAAAGTACCTTTATTTGGGAGAATTTGTCAAACAATCCAAACATTTAGAGCAACGATAGAGACTGATCAATAAAAATTCTGCTGTAGATAAAAATCGAACCTATAACGTTCTGCACAGCTAAAATTTTTAATATATAGTCGAGCATAAATAAATTCTAAGATATGTAATTTAGTATTATCCTGTATTTATTTTAGAATAGTAGGCTTTAGCATCGAAAATCGAAGAGCCCGCTTTTAAAATATATCGTTTTCAAGTGAAATTCGTTGTGTTTATCCAACTTGTTAGAGAAAACTTATGTTATTGAGACTCGTGTGGATCGCACCTGCGATTCAAATGTCTTTTCAATTGTCGGTCTTATACGAATCGCATAGTTTGAGCACTTCTACGTAATCTGTTGAAAGATTAGGATGAGATTTGACCAAAAAATCACGTGGAAGTGCAGTAGGGCCAGGCTCTTTCTTGTATGATGGCCAACAATTAGATGTTCAGTCCTTAAGTTTTCAATGTGCAACAAACCAGGGCTAAGCTAATCTACTGCTACAATTTCATAATTACTAAATTTCCTGCGTTGGAATGATTTTCTAGTAAATTAACAATTTTTGCGAATTAAAATGTCGTAATTAAAACGAAATTTTGGTCGGATTAATGGAAATTTCATGCAGTAGTAAGATAAAGTTGCAGGAAAAACATGGAGAGCGCTGCCTTTAGCGTCAAACATTCCGTAATCGCAACACGTGATGTCTGCCGTCCACTTGTGAGTAGGATTATTCCGCTTAATTTTGAATAGAAAAAGCGGTAAGTGATTTATTTCCTTGTATGTTATCTGAACTGACGTGGATACTCCCCGTTCTTTGAAGTTGAACATATTTAGCAAAGAGTAACTTGCATGTAATATGTGCGCTATTCAAGAAGACTTACACCTTAGATGTTTTAGCTTTTCTATCATGATACGTCAATTTCCGTAGAGTCAAATACCCCTTGATGTTCATTTTTTTGTAAACTGGAGATATAAAATTTCTCGAGTGCTTGTGACCACTGAATCATAAATTTGAACAAAAGACTAACTTTTAGTCGTACGATTTCTTTTTTAGTTAAAAACAAAATACGCTTCTTAGCTTATTAACGTTGTAAATGTGCAGTCTATTTGATTTGAATAGAATCATCATCATCAGGTCTTCAGTTCTAGAACTGGTTGGACACGTACCCTCGTTGTTTTCTATTCTTTACAAACCTTCACATTTTCCTAAAATTTGCACAGTCTGCATCTATCACTATCTGCATGCGAAGTCTAATCTCGGTCACTTCTACCTCTTTGTAATATCTCTGTTTGTAATATATCCCGTACTATTCCTCAGAAATACCTTAGAACGTATCCTGTCCCTCTACTTCTCCTATTTTTTTCGTTTCCCTCAGATATCTTTATTCCTCTACTATTTCTATAACCTATGTATTATTAACTTTGTCTGTCCATGACCATCCTCATTCATCCGAAACACAACATTCCAAAAGACTTCTATCTCTTTCTGTCTGCTTTTCCTACTGCCCCTATTTCAAAGACGTACTATGCTGTGATTCACACATATGCTTTGAACAATTTTCTTCTTGTATCTATGTTCGTTGTCTTTAAACATAGCTGTTGTTTTTTCTTGTTTGATGCAGTTCGGTCACCTTCTATTGTTTACAGTTATATACCCTATTTCCCTGATATTCAGTGGTATGTGAAGAGGAGTAAGCAGTCTTTGTTTGCCAAGTTTTCCCAGCACTTGAACCTTTGTCGAATTAATAGTTTTTCCAATTTATCCTTTCGCATTAGTTGAAAATATTTCACAACCAATATCTGTAGTTGTTTATAATAATCATTTAACAGCACTTATTTTTTCGTCATTAAGTTTTACGACTTGATACTGGTTGGACGTGTACCTTAGCTTATTTATGTTATGAGCTAGACTACACAGTTCTCTGAAATTCTCACAACAGCTCGTTTCCCCTTCTATTGTTTTCTAGTTATATGACCCTATTTCACCAAGATTCAGTGGTATGTGAAGGGGGTTAAGCAGCCTGAGGCTGCCAAGCATTCCCCAACACTTTGACATTTGCCGTATTAGTAGTTTTATAGTAAATCCTTTCGCACAATTAGCACTAGTTGAGAATATTGCAAGATGTAGTTGTTTATAACAATCACAATGTTTAAATACAGTTATCTTTTTGTCATTAGCTTTTCCATTTTGCGATTGGTTGAAGATGTACTTCCATTGATTTCTATTCCGAACTAGCTTACACGTTTCCCTGAAATTCCCATAGCCAACATCTTTCACTATCTGTGTGCAGTAGTCTAACCTAGGTCCACCTGTACTTTTCTATTTTTCTATCTCTGCTTCTAATATATTCCGCACTATTCCCTCATGTCTTAGTATGTGGCCTATCATCTCATCTCTTCTACTTTTTACTGGTTTCCACATACTTCTTTCTTCCCCTACCATTTCTAGTTCCTCTTTGTTCTTAATTTTGTCTGTCCATGATATTCTTATCATACGTCTGTAGCACCACATTTCAAAGTCTTCTACCTTTTACTTGTCTGCTTTTCCTACTGTCCAAGCTTTATAGCCATACAGTGCTGTGCTCCACACAAATGTTCTAAGCAATCTTTTCCTTGTTTCTATGATTGTTGTCTTTGAACACAGTAGTTGCTTTTTCTTGTTTCCATTTTATCAAGAACCGTTTCTAACACTTCTCTCCTAGATGCAAATACCGCAATATCATCAGCAAATCTAAGCATATCAAACTTTGGTCTTTGCAAATTAATTCCAAATATCCTCCTACACTTGACAGTATTCATTGCCTCTTCTATGTACAAGTTAAAAATTAATGGAGATAAGGCACATCCCTGTCTCACATCTCTCCTAATATTTACTTCTCTACTTTCTTGCTCTAATTCTATTACCGCTGTTTGCTCTTTGTATAAGCAATGTACAATCCGCCTATCCCTAAAACTCATTCCAATCTTTTTGAGTATTTCAAACACTTTTTCTATTTTACATTGTCGAATGCTTTTTCCAGATCTACAAACCATATATGCACGCTTTCCCCTTTTCTAATGTTTTCTCAATTATCACTTTTAGAGCTAAAATAGCCTCCTGTGTCCTGTTTCGCCTAAACCTAAATTGATCTTCTCCTAGTATTTCTTAAGCTCGTTTTCCCATTCGTCTTTGTACAATTCTAGTTAATATTTTTGACACGTGTGCTGTCAAACTTATTTTTCAAAAATTTTCACATCTATCCGCGACTCTTTTTTTGATATAGTTACTATGATGTTACGTTTGAAATCTTTGTGTATCTCGCCTGTCTCATACATACAGCTTACAAGTTGGAAGTGACGTTCTGTTACTGCTTGTCCAGCGGCTTTTAGAATTTCTGCTTGCACCTTATACCTGCACGCGCAGCCTTACCATTTTTCAGACCCTTTAATGCTAATTCAAACTCATCTCAAAATATAGGATATTCCAAGTCATCATCTTCAATGTCTGATACCTGTTCTAATGCTGTTAGTTCTTTTCCTGCGTATAATTTTCCTATATATTCCTGCCATCCAACTACTTTCTCCACATTTTCTATGATGACGTTTCTTCACGCGCCCTTTATATTTTTGCTATATAGCTTAATATCCCTATAATTCATTCTAATTAATTTATATGTTTCGTCTGTCTTTTCTGTTTCCATCTTAGTTGGTACCTCTTTGCACTTTTTATCAATCCATTGTTCTTTAGCTTTCCTGGATTTACCAATAATTTCCCATTTTATGGCTATGTATCTCTGTTTCCCTGTTTCGTCCGATCTATTTTTGTATTTTCGTCTTTCTTCTATTAAAATCAGGATATCCTTTATTATCCATGGTTCCTTATTATCTTTTTGTGTATACCCCATAATATTTCTGGCCGCCATGTTTAAGCTGGATTTAAAGTTATTCCATTCTGTTTTTACTTAGTATCAGAAATGTTCTCGATATCTTTCAGCAATTCATTTGACTTTTTCAAATCTTTCATGAATATCCTTATTTTTTAGTTTCAAAGTCAAAGTGCCTTTTTCCGTTTCTTTTTTTCAAATTTTTAAATTTAAGTGCGGTCTTCATAATTACGATATTGTGGTCAGTGTCCATATCTGCTTCTTGTGTAGCTTTTACAGTCTTTTACTTGATTCCTAAACCGTTGTCTAACAAGAATTTAATCTATCTGATATCTTCCCATATCTCCAGGCATCTTCCACGTGCATCGTCTTCTAGTATGTCGTTGAAATAATGTGTTTGTGACGGTTACATTGTTCTTGTCGCAAAATTCTACCAACCTATTTCCCCTGTCATTTCTCGTGCCTATACCAAATAAACCTACTACCGCTCCTTCCCTACCTTCGCCTACCACTGCAGTAAAATCCCCCGTAATTATTAAAATTTCAAGTCCTTTAACGTATCTTAGTATGTCTTCGATATCTTTGTAGATCGCCTCTACCTTTTCCTCACTGTAGCTAGAGATGGACTATCTTTTTTCGCATAACTATCCCTACGCCCGAATTTCCTTCCTCTGATCCTGTATGAATTACCCTAAAGTCTCCACTCCAAAAATCTCCCGCCTCTGGCCAGCGAACTTCGCTGATCCCTACTATGTCTAGTGCTAACCTATTCATTTCAATTTTTAAGTTTTCTAGTTTACCTACTTGCTTCATACTTCTGACATTCCACGCTCCGACTCGCAAAATATTAACGGATCTCTTTTATATACTTTCGGACTCACATCCCACGAAGTAGACCTACCTTTGGAATTTTTTACGCCAGAGGATACCATCATCTTTACTAACAATTTGTGTACGCAGTGTACTTGGGCGTTAATGTAATGGTTTCCCGTTGACTGCCACATCGCAGCAGTGTGTCTTAGAATGTCATCCCGTCCTCTATGGTCTCTGCCACTCTAAGTACCGAAAAAGCTGCTGCCCTTTTTCGGGGACCTGTCTTAGTCTGGTTCCTCACTAAAAACCCCACTAATTTTGTTAAACCAATAGTTCGGCTCTTTAGCTCATTTAAACACGCAAGCCATTTTACCCTTTCTAGTATTTTAAAACTTCGTCAAGGTGCAGGTCCGTTCAGAATGGTTGAATGGAATAAATAAAACTTATAATATTAGATTTCAATTATACTGTCTGAGCGTCAATTCAATTTGACAATTTGTAAACGAGAAATTTACGATAAACTAGAGGCTTATATTTAAGTACTGTTGATTCTTAAATAGGTTTATGGGGATGTTTGCCTGAACCTATTGTATATTACAAAAATAATTAAGATCCTTTTCATTACAGAGTTACCACCTTTTGTAAATACGTTTAATTATTGAAAACCTACAAATAGAATTAAATTTTAATTAAAAAACATTTCTTTGTTTCAAAGTGGTCTATGATCTTAAAGGTTATTACTTTAAAATTAGAGTATTAGAGAATCATTTACATTTCAGTAAATTATTATTTTGTATTTACTTGTGCCCAGGTGGGGAACCATAAATGGTAATCTTGGTTTAATTAATTGTATATTTTGTTGTAAGGGGTAGAGTATAAAGACGTTGGTAGAAGAGTCCTATTCTTTTTGTCGAAATCCATTTGAATCGAGGGATTTCTGCGTTTTCTCCAGGACTTTTACTTTCGTGTTGGTATAGTGTAAACTCCGGGGCTCCCACCCTTTTAGTATTTTGAGTGTCGAAACAAAATATGCCCGCAACCCTGTCTCTTGCCAGAGCACTGAAGCAATTTTCAAAGTTTGCCGCTTACCTAAATAGAAGTTCTTTTTCTCTTAACCGTTTACCAACCAATTTCGCCCTAGGCTACCTCCATATTCAGAAAATCTCCGTGAAATAGCGATTACCATCCTTAAAAAGAAAAATATCACACTCGCATCCCCCAGAAATTTTGATAGCTTGTCGCACAACGGTGTGAGGCTGCAGAAAGTTTATTAAATTTGTTAGAGAAAAATGTATTACAATAGGCTCGTAGTTAGTTATACGCACTCGTTGACTTCAAAGATCTAAGGTCTTTTCGGTAATTAGGTACATTTATTTTAAGTTTCATTTGTTTTGGTGTCCTAAAATCAAGCGAAGCTATGTATCGCTTTCAAATTTTAGTATATATTCAAGTGACTATTGCTTCGATAAAAGATGATGTACATGTGTCAATTAAAAATATGTTAAATGCGTGTTTTTTTGTTTAAATTGAATGTTCTCATTTACACCAGAAAATGAAGAAAATAAGTATACCAAATTACTTCACTTAAGACAACATTATGTTTGATATGAGGTATAAGAAAGAACTTTTAAAGTCTACTTTTGACACTCGTCTTTGAGAAAAAAAATACAATTCTATTAAGGAACTAAAACCATTACATTCTTAGCTAACTAAGGCAACATCATCATCATTAGGTCTTCAGTCCTAGAACTGGTTGGATGCGTACTTCCATTGTTTTCTATTCTGAGATCGCCTACACATTTCCCCGAAATTCCCACAGCCCACATCTTTTCTAGGTCTACCTCTACCTCTCATTTCTCATTCTCTGCTTCTAATATATGCCGCGCTACTCCTTCGTGCTTTAGTGTGTAGCCTAACACCCTCTCTATCGTATTTACTGTTTTCTGCATACTTCTTTGTTCCCCTACCATTTCTAGTACCTCTTTGTTTTTAACTTTGTCTGTCTAAGATATCTTCATCATACGTCTGTAGCACCACAATTTAAATGCTTCTTCCCTATCCTCATCACCTACTGCCTACGTTTCACAGCCGTACAGTGGTATGCTGCACGCATATGCTTTCAGCAATCTATTCCCTGTTAATATATTTGTTGTCTTCGACGCTGCAGCTGCTTTTTCATGTAAAATGCAGCACGGCCTTGTGCTAATCTTCTTTTTTATATACTTTTTCCACTTTCACCCTTCTATTCTTTTCTAAAAATATACACTACTTCACCAACATTCAATGCTACGCAAAGGGCTGTCGACTACCCAGATCCACTTAGACACTTGCCGAATCAATAGTTTTCTAATTACTACTTTTGCACAATCAACATTTGTGGAGCATATTCTAAACAAACACCTGTAATTGTTTATTATAATCATCAGGTTTAAATACAATTACTTTTTCATCATTAGGTTTCCCGTCCTGGAACTGGTTGGACGCGTAACTTCATTGATTTCTATTCAGAACAAACCTACACATTTCCCTGCAATTCCTATTGCCTACATCTTTCACTATTTGTGTGCAATAGTCTAATCTAGGTCTACATCTACCTATCTTTTTCCTTTCTCTGCTTCTAATATATTCCGCACTATTCCCGTATGCCTAAGTTTGTGTCCCATTATCCTATCTTTACAATTTTACTGTTTTCCACATATTTCTTTTTTTCCTATCATTTCTAGAACCTCTTTGTTCTTAATTTTGTCTGTCCATGATATCTTCACCATACGTCCACATTTCAAAGACTTTTCTTTTTCCTGTCCACTTCTCCTACTGTCTAATTTTCACAGCCGTACAGTGCTGTACTCCAAACATATGGTTTCGGCAATCTGTTACAGTAATATGCGCGGACAAAAAAGAAAGTAGTAAAGTAAGCAAATGAAATAGCTCACACCTATTACCGCAACAAAAAAAGGGGATGGGGAATCGAAAGAAGTAATGCCGTACTAATTAAAACGACGAAGAGTGGGGTGGTTCACACAGAAAGAAAAAGGAAACCTCAAGAAAGAAAATTTATTTACAAACCCTTAAGAAATGTACTTGTTATAAAAGTGAAACCAACTCGCATAGAAAACAACGTTTATCCAGTGTATCCCGGAAGATCTACATAGTGCCCAAAATCTTCGCAAAAATAATTATTATGCTTCTTTGATTACCTCAATTTTATTTCTCTACCTAATCTTAGAATTTATATAGTCAGAAATTAAAAAAATATAGCGAATGGTTTTCAGTCACTATCCTCTATCCCAATATTTACATAAAACAGCAATTAAAAAAATTTATACGGTGAACTGTTTCCTTTACCTTCAATCTTACTATTTATATAAAACAGTAATCGAAATAGTCATGCAAACCCTATACTTATACATTCTCCACAAATAATGCTTGATAAAAAATTCTAAAAAAATCTAACGATTAATTAGTGTTTAAAAAAGTATCTCTCTACGTATTAAAATGCATTTTTTCTCATAGCTGAAAAAAACGTATTAGAAAAACGTCACATAGTGTACTCTAAATTATATATAGTTAGAGAATTATATTTTATACTTAATACCCAAACAAGAAAGCTGCCTTATTAGCATATTCTGACATTTTGAGTGAAGTAAGTTTAATTTCAACACCGTAATACTTGATATTGTCGGAGGCTTCCACGGCCGGAGTAATTATAATTATTTATGGTTCCGAGTTGGGACCGTGTCATTTTGTAAATTAAGGTCGACGTTTCGCCCACTTTTGTAAGGGGCTTCATCAGGACAATAAAATAATTTTTTTTTTAATTATATAAAAACAAGAATGATAATATTAAATGGACAAGTCACAGTGTAAAGAGAGGAGTTACTCCTGAACTAGCAGACTCACTAGCCCATTCATAGCCAAAAGGTGTCTTGTGGCGAAGTATACACATATATCCTAGGTTAGATATTGATTCACTACTATCTATTGATTAAAGAAAGTGAATAGTTACTTTGTTTATCTATTTTTCTGAATTTGATTGACTTGGTTTTCTAGGAAAACAATTTAGAGTGTGCCATGTGATCTCGCAGATGTGGACTATAGCCAGTTGTTGAACGCACAGGAACGTCCGGTCAAGTTGTAAGAATTCCTATTTTTTTACAAATGGAGTATTACGGATAATTATTTATGGTCGGTTGGGACCGTGTCATTTTGTAAATTAAGTCACTTTGCATTTGTAGCTTCATCAGGACAATAAATAATTTTTTATAATTATATAAAGAAGAATGATAATATTAAATGGACAAGTCACAGTGTAAAGAGAGGAGTTACTCCTGAACTAGCAGACTCACTAGCCCATTCATAGCCAAAAGGTGTCTTGTGTCTGTGACTTGTCCATTTAATATTATCATTCTTCTTTTTATATAATTAAAAAAAATAATTATTTTATTGTCCTGATGAAGCCCCTTACAAAAGTGGGCGAAACGTCGACCTTAATTTACAAAATGACACGGTCCCAACCCGGAACCATAAATAATTATACCGTAATGCTTGCATTTGTAAAAAAAAAATAGGAATTCTTACAACTTGACCGGACGTTCCTGTGCGATCAACAACTGGCTATAGTCCACATCTGCGAGATCACATGGCACACCTTACTAAATTGTTTTCCTAGAAAACCAAGTCAATCAAATTCAGAAAAAGTAAAGATAAACAAAGTAACTCTTCACTTTCTTTGATCAATAGCTAGTAGTAAATCAATATCTAACCTAGGATATATGTGTATACATGTTACGTAGTGACGGATTGAATTAGTTGCAAGTAAATTAGCACCGGCTGCAGTAGATAATTTAGTTGTTAGAAAAATTCCATATCTCACAGAAACAATATCGTACAGACTAATTTTAACAGCTCATGTTATAAATCCATTAGCTATAGGAACCCACTTGTTGATCTTAGCGAGTAAAACGTACAGCTTTCGTGTCAAACAGTTCCAAGATCTAAATTAAGATCGATCTAAATTAAAGGTTCGACAACGAATAATCCAATCTGCCACATTAAAAATCTCAAGTCAACAATTATTGATAACGGGAAACTCATTTGATAATTTCTGTTCTATTGCAATGTATGTTGTTTTTCAAGAAACATGCACATATAGATAACAAAACCTGCAAATTCGAATTGAATCGCACTTGTTAATCACACATATAGAAAACCCATTTTACTGAACACGTAGCTAAATGATTGTAATATTTCCTAAAACAAATGTTGCAACAATTGAAACCTACGTTTTAACGTATTACAATTTTTAAGGAAAATACCAGACTTAGTACGATATGGAAAGAGTAACTTTGCCATATTTAAATAATTGAATATGCTAATAAAACCTACATGGCGTGAATAAGCAGTTATTTCTATTTAGAGGAAAGTCAAATTCGTACATGACCGTACTGTAGAGAATATGCAATTTTAAATTAAGTACGATCCAAATTACAGTATTGCCCGAAATAAACAGTACTGAAATTGTAATTGTTTTGTATATTTAAAAAATACATATTATTGACACTTTATTATATGTTCTAAATGTGCACCTCCTCGTTCGAGACAGACTTCATAACGATGTTCTAAGTTTCTGGTCATGTTATTGAATAAGGGTTGTCTCAGGGCTGCGAAGAAGACTCTAACGGCATCCTTTAATTCATCGATGGTTTGTGGTGCCCGTTTGAAAACGGCATTTTTAGCCATGCCCCAAATGTATGCGTCTGGAGGTGTGAGGTCTGGAGAATGTGAAGGATAAGGGAAGTCAGTAAATCGTGATATGAATTTGCTTGGAAAATGTTCTTGAAGAAATTGACGAATTGCGGCAGCAGTATGGCAAGTTGCCCCGTCCTGCTGAAAAATTGGTTTCGAAATGCCAAGTTACGTGCACGACAGAATTGACGTAGATCAGGGATAAATCGTGTTAAAATTTGTCTGTACCTCTGTTGATTAAGTGTGACTTGCCTACCATTCTCTTCGATAATGTACGGACCAATGATTCCGTGTCCGGAAACAGCACACCAGACACTCACTTTTCACTATGTAAAGGAACCTCTTGAACCTCATCGGGTCTGGCAAAGCCCTGAAATCGATTTGTGCGACGATTCACATAGCCTGACAAGTGAAAATGTGCTTCGTCTGAAAACCAAACATTTTCAAAAATTCAGGATTTTCATACTGTAACGCGAGAATTCTGGCGCAATATTCCACTCTACTGCGATAATCCCAAGGATGTAGTTGTTGATGTACCTGAATCACATACGAAAATGTACCCAGCTCCTTCAGGATTCTTTGAAAGGAAGTTCTTTTAAATCAAGTTGTAACGCTGTCCTTGCCTGGCTGACTTTCGGATTTGCTCAAAACACGTTCATGGTTATTGTTGTTGTTAACTGTCCTGGGACGCCCTGAGTTTCCTTTTCGTTGGCACAATACACTACCTGTATTTCTAAACTTTTCAATAACCTTCAAAATTACAGCATTACTTGGAGAACGTTTATTAAACCTTTGTGTGAATTGATCAGACACGTATAGCAAACTTGCACCATTACGTCGGCCGATTCCGTATGAACGAAAATAATGCTCTACCAGAAACACTTTCTCCTCTGTACTTAACACCATTTTTAACAATTAGGCCCTACTAATTACTTGTTTGAGGTTTACTTGACAGGTCTATACTAGCTAACTTGAGTGTGACAGCGCACGCATAAAAACACCGCCAACTTAGTTTCAGTACTGTTTATTTCGGGCAATACTGTATTTAGAAACATGGACGGAACGTAGCTATTGTTTTCTTTGTTTCTATGTTTGTTGTCTTTAAAAATAGTAGCGGACTTTTCTTGCTAAATGCAGCACGGCTTTATGCTAAGCTTTGTTTTATATCCTTTGCACCTTTTCCATCTTGAGTTATTTGACTTCCTAGGTAGCAGAAATCTTTAACCTCGTGTAGGTTCTCGTTCCCTATTTGTATTCTGGTTTTTGACCTATTTATTCCTCCTTTACATAATAATACTTTAGTTTTATTTTTGTCAATTTTCATACCGTATGAATATGTTAGCACTGTTCCCATTTCATAAAGAGCCGTTTCTAACTCTTCCTTGATAATTAATCCCTGTATATTTGTTGTGGTTTTGTTTTGTATTTTTCTTAAATAATTTCTTGCTAGATGCTAATACTCATATATCGTCTGCAAATCCCAGCACATAAATTTTCCAAATGACTTTCTGCATTTGACAGTATTTACTGCATCTTCGATATACAAGTTAAAAATTGATGAGGATAGAGCACATCTCTGTCTCGGTCCTTTCTTAATATTTACCTTTCTACATTTCTGGTCGAATAACAGCTATTTGCTCTTTGTATTATCCGTCTATCCCTAAAACTCATTCCAATCTTTTTGAGTATTTCGAACATTTTTTTCCATTTTACATTGTCGAATGCTTTTTCCAGATCTAGAAACCATACTTATACATGCTTTCTCTTTCTTTATCGTTTTCCAAACTATCACCCTTAAAGCTAAAATTACCTACCGCGTTCTCTTGTTTCGTATAACCCAAGTTGATCTTCTCCAAAATCTCTTCATCCCGTTTTTCCAGCCGTCTGTACAATTCTAGTTAATATTTTTAACACATGTACTGCCAAACTTATTGTTCGAAAATTTTCACGTCTATTTGCATCTCTCTTTTTTTAGTATAATGACTCTAGTGTTACGTTTGAAATTTCTGGTATTTCGTCCGTCTCATACATAGCTTACAAGTTGAAGGAGACGTTCTATTACTGCATGTCCAGCGGCTTTTACAGTTTCTGCTTGCACCCGGTGCCTTCTTATTTTGCAGACCCTTTAATGCTAATTTGTGCTGATCTCTAAGTATAGGATATCCCAAGTCATCGTTCTCAATGTCTGTGTCTTGTTCTAGTGCTTCTTGTTTCTGTCCTGCATATAAATTCCCCATACATTCTTGTCACCTAACCACTTTCTCTACATTTTCAATAATGACGTCCCCTCACATGCCCCTTGTATTTCTGCTATACTGTTTTATACTCATAAGATTCCTTCTAAATAGCTTACACGCTTGGTCTGATTTTTTTATTTCCATCTTAGTTTGTACCTCTTTGCACTTTTCCTCAATCCATTCTTCTTTAGCTTTCTAGCATTTGCGAATAATTTCTCATTTTATGACTTTGTATCTCTGTTTACCTGCGGGCCTGGTCTGTTTTTGTATTTTCGCCTTTCTTCTTTAAATTCAGAATAATCTTTGTTATCCATGGTTTCTTATTTTATTATTGTTTATACGCCAGAATATCTCTGGCCGCATTGTCTAAGCTGGATTTAATGCTATGCCATTCTGCATCTACTTCTTTAGTATCAGAAACTTTTCAGATATCTTTTAGCAAATCGTTTGTCTTTTTCTCAAATCCTTTGTGGTTAGCTTTATTTTTCAGTTTCTCAAACTCAAAGTACCTTTTTCCGTTCCTTTTTTCAAATTTTTAGGTTAAAGAGCGCCTTTCATAATTAATATGTTGTGGTCAGTGTCTTAATCTGCTTCTGGATAGCTTCTGCAGTCTTTTAGTTGATTCCTAAACCGTTGCGTCCAAGAATGAAATTTTATTTGATTTCTCCCTGTTCACCTGACATCTGCCACGTGTATTGTCTTCTAGCACGGTGTTGAAATAATGTGTTTCTTATGGTTAAATTATTTTTGTCGCAAAATTTGTTCCACGTACATAAGCCAAATAAACCTACTAACGTTCCTTCCCTACCCTCGTCTACCACTGCATAAAAATTTCTCATAATTATTTAATTTTCATATCTTTTTACGAATCTTAGTATGTCTTCGATAACTTTGTAGCTCACTTCTACTTGCTCCTCACTATAGTTATAGGTGGGCATGTATACTTGTATTATTACTGTAAATACCGGTTTAGATTTTAATATTCATCTTTCGTTCTTTTGTAGGTGAATTTCTACAGTGTACTATCTTTTTCCGCATAACTATCCTCACACCTCAATTTTCTTCCTCTGATTCTGTATGAATTACCTTAAATTTTCCACTCCAAAAATACACCGCCTCTGGCTTCCCAACTTTACAAATCCCTACTATGTTGAATTCCAGTCTGTCAACTTCAAATTTCAAACTCTCTAGCTTACCTACTTGCTTCCTGTTTCTGACATTCCACGCTCCGACTCGCAAAATGTTCCCGGCTCTTCTTTTGAACTTGTCGATTACATCTTCCGAAGTAGTCCCCTCTCAGACATCCGAATGAGGGACGATTTAAACTCCCGAATCTTCTACACTAGAATAAGACATACTTCTAAAAGCAATTTAAGAATCCTATGTACTTGAGAAGTACTGTGGTGCATTACCGGTGCTTTCCACATTGCAGTAGAGTGTCTTACAATGTGACAGCGACCCCCCAAGGTCTCTGCCACTCCATGTACAGAAAGAACTGCTGCCCTCTCTCGGGGACCTGTCTTAGTCTGGTTCCTCACTAAAGACCCTACTAATTTGGTTAAACCTAGAGTTCGGCTCTTTGGCTCACTTAAATATGCAAGTCATTCAAGGTGCAAGACCATTCTGAACGGAACTAAACCATAGTTTGTAGTAATTCTACATATTCGATAAAGCAAATTAACAAACGTATAACACCTTGGCGTTACATACAATGGAAACCGGATGCAAAAAGTGAAAAATTAATCTTAAACGGACAAAGTAATACTGATGTATCCTGTAAATTTTAATTTCATGAATAGTAGTACTCATCAAGCATGACATTTCAAGACATTTTTAGCTTTATAGTGGGTAATAAGCTTAAAAACACAAAAGCATAGTTTTATTTTCGTGTAATACATATTTGAATGTAACTCTCGTCAATAATTTATATAAACCGCCAAAAATAGAAACAGGTTTCGATGTTATGTATTCCTCACGAAAAATTAAGAAATTTTATGTACACCGTTTATTAGAAATAATTCCATTTACTACAATAAAGCGAAACAATTACAACTACAGTTTACAATGTAACAAAACGAGATAAAAATAAAGTTATTAAAATGTACTTAAATACAAAGAAAGATCCAATTTAGTAAAATCTACGAACCAAACATCATCAACCCAGTTACATAAGAAAAATTAAGCACATCATAGAAAGTCACGCAATTTTTACGCATTTCAAGAGCAAGCTCAATAGAAAGACTGTACTATGACATTTCCCTCCCGCACACACAGTGAAAGGAAACATGATGAGAGTTAGACAACCATTGGAAAACAATGACTCAAATGACTCGTGAGCTAGTAACGATAAAACATGCAAAAGTTATTATACATACGGAAGTCTAAGAACCCTGTTGGCTAGGAGTTTAGCGCCCGGGATTTCAGCATGGTGATTCACGGAAAATCGACAAGAATCCGAGATCAAATTTAAACAGGTTAGGTTCATACCACTTTGGTGGGAAATTAAACATATTCCTGTTTCAATGTGGATTTCGGCGGTAAAATGGATGGTCTTAATTAAATTACCACTCAGTGGTAAGTTTAATAGATAATTATAAATTGTTTTATTGTTCTGTTGTCGCATGAATTTATAAAACCTTTTTTGCTGGATAGTAAAAGTGTAAAAGGTTGCGCTACCCTACGCTAGAAATAAATTAGAGGAAAAAGGAAAACTTTTAAAATTTGAGTGAATAAACTTATTATTGAACCACCCTGTATGATTCGATTTCATGTATAATTGTGTTCAAAATTAAGACATTACAGAAAAATTAGTAGGTCTATTAATTATAATCTTAAAACCACAAACAAGAAACATCTTATCTCTCGTGAATACAAATTAAGAGGCATCGTAGAATCCCAAATTATTTTAAACCACCAACAATGATAACAAAACAAAACTGTAAACTTTCATAGTGGATGCATGCCATTTTTTCAAGAAAACTTTCAGAATTATTTAGTAAATAATAGTAAATTTATTAAATATTAATATATGAATCTCAAGTATGAGCTTTCAGAAATTTTAATTAAATAAATTCCATTCAATATGATATAGTTTTAATAGAAAAACCCCAGACATACTTTAATACAATGTAAAGTCGCAGACATTGACGCATTGACGCACATTAGAATACAGAGATGCTTTACTCTTGTCATTCAATACTATACGATGCATTCATTTTATATTGTTCCAGACAAGGAAACACAAATATATACCTAAGTAAATCACTTGTTAACATTTTTCGCGTTTCACATTATAAACTCAATAGCGCTATTGTGTAGTGACAAAAAAATCCCCTGACCAAGAACATAATATGGAGTGTGGAAATAATAGCAGAATTAGACATCCAACGGAGAACAATTAATCAATTAATTGTTAACTGGTAATCAACCAACATCAAAATGTAAAGATTCTCGCGAATAGAAAGAAGGGGAGATTGGATTGATATAATGTTAGTTTTTATATGGGTGTTTGATTTAATGTTCGCTTAAAGGTGAGGTTGAAAGTACAGAAGCTCCAAGAAAATTTTTATTGCATTGAAGAAGTAGGCGGTGATCGACATGTAAAAGTGAAATGCATCTGCAAGTTGCAGGGTAGTTTCATAGACTCGCAAACGCAGATATAATATCGTAAAATAGTCTGAAAACAAAGAGGTTAGGACCAGGTGTGTCACTCCTGCATTAAGTAGAAGCTTTTTAGTGTGTTTAGTGCAAAGGAGTTTTCTGGTTTTGGATAATTTAAAGAATCATTGCAGACAAACACTGGTGCAACTGGATACCTTGATATTACACAGTGATTATATAGAGATTTTATGTTTAAGAATTTTTAATTGTGCATTTATGAACTAATACCGTATATAGCATGAACATGTTTACTTACATACAAGCAGCATGTGCTATAGATTATGTTAAGATAAATTTCATTTATTTCTCTCTCTCGCGCTCTAGGGATTTATGAAACTCCGTGAAATGGAAGATTATATAATCAATTACATAAAGCTTATAGAGACGCCATTCAATGTGAACTGGCCTTCAATACAAGACGAAGGGTCTTTAGCAAATTGTACAATATCAATCTTAGATACCTAATGGTTGGTTTCGTTTGTTTTGGCTTTTATTGTATTTACCGGTGGAACTATTTCTTTGCGGAATTACTTACATCAGGAATGAAATACGTTATAGAAATACGTAGAAAATATTGAAATAATTTAGTATGTCTGCAGTAAGTTCAATTAAGTATTGATTTCTATTCCGCTAGAGGGAGTTACGGAATTTGTAACATTCCAAAATTTTTAATTTGAAGTAAATAGCGAGGAAAAGGTAACAAAGAAATGAATTGTAACAGCAATTAAGAAATATATCGAACATTCTGTTTTTTCTAAAGAAGCCTCTTATCTGTTTAGCAATAAGAAAAAATGATTGACAAGGATCGTAATACAATAAGGTTGCTCTCAAAGAGTTTAATGAAGCAAATTCTAGATATTTCTCCTTTTTCTCGATTAATTTTTGTCGATTATTGTATATAAATGTGAACCCCGTTACTACTGTTAATTATAGGTTAAACTCGGTCCTAATAGACGTTTGATGTACATACATTAATGTAAAGATAAATTCACTTAAGTGATACAAATGTGTTAGATAAATAAATTACCAGTAAGATTAGCGTTATAATATTGTTGAATTTGTCGGGTTGAGAAGATTAAATTAGTGCCTACAAATAGTGATGAAATCAGTGCTAATGTAAATAGGTCAGTAAATTTCTGTGATTGTGAAGAATAATTATTAGACTTGTACTTGTTGGAATTAAAGGTCATAAGACAATTAGAGAATGCGATACAATATCCATAACGGAATTAGCGTAAGTGTAGTCTCTAGTCAAAATGGAATAAATCTTTTAACACCAAGAATTTGTACTGATGTTCTACTCTAACTGCCTGTAAAACACTGCACTTTTGTGTTTTTCACTACATTGCAAATTCTCTACACATATCAAAGAAAATATCGTGACAATCGCACTTCCATGCTGGTAAGTATTATTTTGAACAACAAACCTCCTTGCAAAAAAGACGAGTTACAAAACCCTTCAGGCAGACACCGATGAAGAGAAACTGGTCTGTGAACCAATTCACATATCTAACTTTAAACAATTTGTTTACTGCGACCTCTTCTATACGAAAGCTCCAACCTTTTAAACAAAAAATTTACGAAAACAGTTTTTGTAAGAATGCACAAACAGTTGACTGGGCAAAACAGTACCAAAAGCAAACTTTATTATTTAAAGAATTGAATAATCGCAGTCGCATTTATTTACACTGTGGAGATAAAGCTATCTACAAATAAAAGCCACGCAACGTCATCCGCAAGTTACTATCGAAAAAAAGGATACAAAATTGTAGTTTTAACTGACGTAGTCAAATTAGCAGGTTTGGAAATCGAACAAAATGAAAGAATCCAGACACACAACGTTGCTTGGCGTACATTTTTTCAGCCACTTTTTATACTACAGAAGTAATCTAAGATATCGTCTTCTTCTGGAATGCTCCTAGACGCCAACTAAGCGTATGTATATTTATTTATTTATTTAGTTAGTTATTTATTTGTAACAACGTTTCAGTAGTGTACTACCTGAAATTTAAGCAGTATGTGTGTGTGTGTGTGTTTGTGTGCGTTTTTGTGATATTTGCATCCGTCTTGCATCCTCCTCCCCTACCTAGTGTATTTTTGGTTTTTCCACTTTATTTGACATGTGCTATTTGTTGTGTAAGCTAGGTATATGGTATCGGTTGGCTGTCTTTTGTATTTGCGCTATTTGTTTTTGCGCTTATTTGCATTTGCGGCTATTGCACTGCAATGCAATACTGTACTTTTATACTTATTATTATGCTTAGGTATAGTATTAAGCGTGCAATAATAGTGTTAGTTGTTAAGAGTGTGTGTGGTAATGCTTGTCCGTGTGAATGTTCGAGCGGGGTTATGGTGGTGCATTGTTTTATGCAGTTTGTATTGTGGTTTGTTTTATATATTTTTTTTATTTTCTTTTTTCCGTTTGATATTTAATAATGGTTGAACATTTCTCTGCTTTATGTTTAATCGAGTTAGATCTTCCTGAAGGAGTTATTGATAGTGATCTGGAATTACCTGATTCTTTGCCATCTGTCCTATCTTGTTCCGCTCTCCTTTGTCAATCAGTTTCTCGCTATCCAAAACCACTCCAATGCTGTCATGCTAATGCCTGTTCACTACTTTCTCACTTTAATGATTTTCTTTAGTTATTTGAGTCCTCATTTCCACATTGTATTGGTGGGTCGGAAACATGGCTGAAATCAACTTTGTCTGATTCCTTGGTAAAACTTGAAGAATATAGAATTATATGAAATGATAGAACCGCGAAGAATGGCGGTGGGGTGGACCTTTATATTTGTAATGATCTTAACTGTAAATTTATTGCGTCTTCTTCTTCTATGTATAAGGCGCGTCTTGAATATCTTTTTCCTGAAATACTGTTTGCACACGCAAAAGTCCTTGTTGGAGTTGTTTATAAGCCACCAAAAATTGGATTTATGGTCGACGTTGAGGATGTGCTTTTCCAATACTCCCCGCATTATACAGATATAATAGGGGGGCTGGAATATCAATTTACTAAACGATACGTCTCAGGTTCGTTACTTTAGGACTATGATGGATGTCTGTAATCTTAATATCTAACCATTAGAGTTCACTCACCATGCACCTCTTTCATGATCGGCCATCGATCATATTCTAATTTCAGATGAACAAAAAGCACTACATTTTGGACAAATGCCGTATTAGAAATTTCTAAACATGATTCTATTTTTGTATTATATTCACTTAAAACCTTAAAATTTCAACCTAAAATTATTACTTAACGTGATTTCAAGAGGGTTAATTTGGAATTACTGCGGGCAGAAACTGAACGTGCGACCTGGTATGAAATTGATGAAGAAGCGGATGCCGATGCTAAGCTCCATAAGTTCAATATGCTTGTTAATAATATTTTTGACATTCATGTTCCATTTAAAACAGTTAGAGTAACTATACCAAAATCCCCGTGGTTACTTCCTTAAGGCGGCTCCGTGGTGTAGTGGTATGTGTGTGACTACTACGCCCAAGGTCCCGGGTTCGAATCCCGACACGGTCCGCTTGAAAAATGTTAGGCGAGCATTTTTCGCAAAAATACACCCTCGTTTCGGATGAGAGGTAAAATGGAGGTCCCGTGTGTGAATGTTGTTGCGCACGTTAAAGATCTCTACCTTGCTTGGAACAGCAAGGGTTCGGCAAAATTCCAAATTTTCCAGGTAAAAAAAACTCGCTTCCTGGCCAATGTAGTACCTTCAGGTGGAGCATTGGAAAATCATATGTAAGGTTACTTCCTAAAATTAATGATATGAGACGAATGAGAGACAGTACACTAACATTTTATAAAAAAATTAAATTTGCATAGAACTATGGCCGTTACAAATTTTTGCGCTATAAGACCAAACAGCTAATCAGAAACTCTAAATTAAAATACTATTATTTATAGCTTCAAATTCTGATTCTCGAAAGACTTGGACCTGCTTAAAGAATGCTGGTATTGAAAAACCGATAGTGCAGATGCGTTATGGCATACGTGTAGAAATTAAGCCGCAGGATTATACATTGCATTTATATTTCCAATGCTCCACCCGAAGGTACTACATTGGCCAGGAGGCGAGTTTTTTTGTTGCCTGGAAATTTAGAATTTTGCCGAACCCTTGCCGTTCCAGACAAGGCAGGGATATTTAACGTGCGCGACAACACTCACACACGGGACCTCCATTTAACCTCTCATCCGAACGAGGGCGTAATTTTTGTGAAAAATGCTCACCTGCCATTTTTCAAGCAGTCGAACGTGTCGGGATTCGAACCCAGGATCTTGGGATCCGTAGTCTTACGCTTACTACATTGATCCACGGCGACGCCTCGCAGGATTATACAGCTAAGCAAATACAATCAACGCATTAACCCGAGCACCACCTCCTTCATATCCCCAGTTTGTATTTAATAATGGCCGACGATGTCCACAAATCAGTTCTGCACATTAGATCAAAAGCCGCGGGGGTCCGATAAAATATCGAGCGCGATGCTTACACAAACATGCCCAATTTCTTTAGAATATTTAACTAGCATAATGAATGCATCATTTCGCACTGCTCGTTTTTTACTACTTTGGAAACATTCTATTGTCAGACCATTACCGAATAAACTAATCCCCTAGGCCCAGAAGACTATCGCCCAATTAGTATTTTACCAGCGCTTTTTCAATCTACTGATTATCTAGCATTGGATCAAATGATGTTATTTTTAATACTTAACTCACTTAATAAATATCAATAGGATTTTCGCGCGAATTATAGTACATGTACTGCTTTTCTAGGAGTAACTGATGATATAACAAAGGCCATGGATTGCCAAAAACTAACACTATTAACTTTGTTAGATTTCAGATCGGCTTTTAATAGTGTTGACTTTAATATCCTCTCATATTTAACTCAACGTACGCAGAAAGTTAAAGGTGAAAATGGACATACCTACGTGTGTGTGTGTGTGTGTGTGTGTGTGTGTGTGTGTGTGTGTGGTGCGTGCGTGTGCGTGTGCGTGTGCGTGTGCAGTTGCAATATCTTTATTTCAACATAAATAAATTACATTACTAATAAATACATGCACTGCATTCTCAATACCAATATCTTCCCGCGGAAGCGCAATTAAGCATAACTTCACGAGAAGAGAGAGGATTATATAGAATCAGTAATTTGTTATTCCATTATTTGGATCTGTCCGTCTCATATAATTTTCTTTTTTTAACCTCAATGATAATGGCGTCTTATTAAATTTTTACCTACATCCCACAGTGACATTTCTGCATCCCAAAATGATTCACTTGGTACTCGGATGAAAAATCGGGCTTTACGTTTTAAGCTAGTCGAAGTCGGATCAATTCCTTCCTGGACGTTGGATGTTGTAGTAATTGTAATATGCTTAATTCATAAAGAATATTCATTAGAGTTTCGATTAGGAATTAATTGCAGATATAGTCTAATTCTTATCTACCTATTCTTTGGTTGGTTGAGTTTCATTACAAACACGAATCTCAGTCTATTTTTACTTTTAGAAAGCAGTTATGAATGAGGTTAAATCATATGTTCCTTGATTAGGATAATTCTAAAAGCCAGGTCGTGTTTTATGTATATAATTGTATTATGTATTGAAATGTTGTTAGTATTTTTTTTTCTAATTGGTCACAAGGCTAGCCTCACGCATGGGCGCCAGTGAAATTTAATTAGTAAAGCTTTTCTCTAATGGAGTGAGTCAATTAGTGAACAAAACCTCGGTGGACCCACGAGCTTTACTATATTCGCGGCTTAGTCTGGGAATTACCCCAAGGGTGAGCAATGAGTTTGGGCGTGGATATAGGGTGGGCTCAACCACAAACGAGAACAAAAAAAAACGTAAATGGACGCCACTGCATCTATATAGACAATAAACAAAACTAAAGTATCCTACAGGAAGACGCAGAAACCTATAGGATATAATGATTACCAAAAAAACATACAAATTACAATAAGCAATATCTCTGGAAACCTCTCGGACCTCTGCTCTAGCTTCCGCGATGTCGGACCTGCAAGAAAATGTCACACAAAAAAAATAAAAAAATAAGACACTGTTTGTGCCTTACAATAACAAAATATTTCGAGCTTTATAGATCGATTGGCCTGAATTCAAAATCCCAATAACACCTTACCTATGAAAAAATACTCTACTGGACATTACTTATTCCGTGCCTATTACCTGGTACTGTATCAACTTTTTTCTACATTCAAAATTTTGCTGATCTAATATGGACAAAGTTAATTTCAATTAGTGAAATAAAAAGACGAAAGTATTAATTCAAAATATAATTTAAATGGTATTCTCTTTTGTTGCAAAAATTATTTACAAAAAAAATTAATAATCAATATATAATAAGTTCAAAAATTTCTTAGTGTGTTTCTCTATAATCAAAATAATCAACATAAAGTAAGTTTCAAAAATCTCTGAATTTGCTTCTCTACATAGAGAGGTCTTAGCATTTATAAATTATTTAATACAGTCTGGGTTCTTAAACATCCATAAAACAGATCTGTTCTGGCTTACAAGATTTTTTCTAAAGAACTTGTTACATAAACAGTTCATATGGCTTAAGCATGAAATTAAAAAAGTCAGTTCAACATATGTTAGAAGCAGCTTAGGTACTCTACTAATCACAACATATTGCAAGAAAACATCTTTCAATCAAAGGTGGATTTTATACATATTTTTATCAATTAAAATGTGCATTATATACGTGCTTTGAATAACAACTTTTAAATTATCTAAAGGTTCAAAAATTTCTCTTATAAAAAAATTTAATTCTGAACAAAAGGTATATGACCTATCAAATTTCTAGGTATAATTTTCAAACTGATTTTTACGTGAGATTTGAGCATAAATACATCTTGCAAACAAACTTGAAATTTACATTCTTTAACTAATGTTTCTTATGATTTAGTAAATGTTAAAACAAAGCTTTAACCGTGTAATTTTAATATTTACCTACCGCATGAGGGTATCCAATTAACAATAAATAATAAATAACAGGACCTCTAACACCATCGTACCCTCACGTTTCGGGACGTTGCCTCGCAAGCTGCAGCAGTCGGTGAAGGGGGGGTTCATTAAACAAACACACTGAGACGAAAATTCGATTGTTTTATTGAACGAGCTACTAACTAAAACTTCAACTAATTACATATGCATAACAAAATATAAAGTAAATAACCTTATGTACAAAAGGGCGCCACCATGGGAATTAAACGGCCCATGGACCAATCGCGGTAATAGCTCTCGTCGCACTTTGTTCGTGGGCGATGAACCAAAATGGCAGAACAGAAAATAAGTCACTTATAGTCTCCGGCTAGCACAAACACAACTTAACTAAACTTAACTAACAAACATATTTTGAATAGATACAGTTCTAGGTGTACACACCCCAATAACAAAATTTATTAATGCTACCCTATTCTAATTAACTTGCATAGTGCGACGACCCTTTTAACCACGGGGTCATCTACACCATGAAAAATACGACCTTCTCAACGGTCAAATAGTACCGTAACTTGACTTCGGGCCTGAGCTTTGCATTCTCAGGTAGTCTCGTGGATTAGTGATTAACGACCTCTGACATCGTCGAAACACAATATAATAGAAGACCCTTCTAAAACGATGCGGTCTCCAAAGCAATAATAAAACGGATCAATTTACTTGAACTGGGCATTCACCCGGAATTGTATTTTATGGAAGTCGACAAATACTGTTTTAAACAAATAACTGACTTATGCTGCATAACACAGCCTTGAGTTCATAGTAATATCACATATACTAATTACTTACTCAGAGAAATAAATAACTTAAAACATAACGGCCCGCACTTGACTGCAGAGAAATAAACACATCACTAGTAACCGTTAGCTTTAACCTCTAACGCGTCTGGAAATAAACAACCTCGATTCCCACCGGCTGGCCTCCTTATATACATTTTGGTTAATTGAAAAATAACCCCTTTCTTGACGCTCTTACTCGGCTTAGGATGCGCCGGTCGTAAATTTTTAATTTTAATTAAAACTGTCAATGCCTAAGATAACCACAACCGTAGCTCTCAGAATTGATTTTAGTTGAGTGCTCAGCTAATTGAAAAATTGCTTCAGACCACCCTGACATAAATAGGATCCTAAAGCATGATTGACATCTAATCATAGATATGGACTAATTTGACATGTTTAGTGCCCTTAAAGTAAGTGCCTTTAGAAAATTGATTAACTCTTGGATTAGATCTTTCTGGGAACTTCGCTGAGAAGCTACTTGGGTGATCCTGCAGCCGCTACAATTCTAATAATTAGCATGCTAAAATTAAACTAGAAACTAACTATTTTAGGAATACTAGAACTATTAGAGCTTATTAAAACAGTATGTTACACAGCCCCTCGAAAAATTGAAATTGCTCTTAGGAATTTCAAGAAAATTGAAAAAAAAAAAAAAAATAAATGTAGAAATTAACACATCCAACCGCAATTATGTTTAAGACAACTGAGTCTTTTCAGAAAATTGGCGGAAGGAAAAAATAAAAAATTGGAAAAATAAAATATTAGTGAGGTTTTAGGTCTTGGACGTGGAACACCCCTAGCGGTTTTCCGTCCATGGAAGATAGTCTATAAGTGGTAGAACCTAAAACTTCCATCACCTTTGCTTCTAGGAACTTCGGGGCTAATTTTTATTGAAATGTTTAGAAGCATCTGATAATATAAAATTGCGCTTCCACACTAAATCCCCTACTTTGAAATTTAATGGTCTGCGCCTTAAATTGTACGAGTGCGTATTACGTTCATACGCCAAATGTATGTTCTTCTGAACTTCTTTAAAGATGGGCGATAATTCATTAAGGTCTTGAACCAATTGTTCTCGAGTATCAATTGCTAGATCCTCTGGATTTAAATCCTTTAATTTATTATAGAATTCCCCGGACAGAGGAACCGTGCGTCCAAAAGCTAAAAATGTTGGGGAATATTTTGTGGATTCATGAACAGCATTACGAAGCGCATGGGCAATTTTGTGAATATTATCGTCCCAATTCTTATGAGAATCTTGAATGTAACTGCGAATGGCAGCTCAATTACCTTGTTAACGCGTTCTACATAATTAACTTGAGGATGGTAGCTGGCGTTAAACCAAACCGAAGGTATTTTATAATTTGTCATGAGATTGGAAAATAAATTACTTTTAAATTGGGGCCATTATCTATCATACAAATTTGAGGTACCCCATATACCAAAAATACAAAATTTTCCAGGTAATTACAAATTTGTTTTGTTGAAGCGCTGCGCATGGGATGCAATAAAGTGAATTTTGTAAACCAGTCAGTAACAACTAAAAGGTAAGTATTCCCCAATTTCGAGCGCGGAAAGGGCCCCATTAAATCAATCGACAAACATTGAAACGGAAATGAAACTTTTTTCTCTTTGCCCATAAAACCATAATGGTTGAACGTGCTGGATTTGCTTTGGCAGCACGTAACACATTTACTAATGTATTTAGAAATATATGACCGCATTTTAGGCCAGTAATAGAGCTCTTTGATTTTTGTATATGTTTTAAATACACCCAAATGGGCCGAAACTGGATCATCATGGCATTCTTTTAAAATTTGTGCACGGCATGATTTCGGCACTACTAACTTCCACTCAATTAAATTGGCTTTGATATTCAAATTATTCGGAATAAACTTATACATTTTATCATCTTCTACTCTCCAATCGGGATATAGATCTGGCTTTTCCTTAATATTATTTAACATGTTTTTGTACCAATCCTCGACCTCGTGTAAAGAAAAATTTAAAGAATTAATAGCATAGGCTCCACTAGGAGCTCGGATAATGTATCTGGTACCACATTAAATTTACCCTTCCTGTGGATAACTTCGAAATCAAATTGTTGGAGTTTCACACTCCATCTAGCTAAACGTCCCGCAGGATCTTTTAAGTTGTGGAGCCAAATTAAAGAATGATGGTCCGTAATGACCTTAAAATGAGTTCCTTCAATATATGGTCGGAATTTTGAATAGCAAAACACACCGCCAAAAGTTCCCGTTCTGTGACTGAATAATTTTTCTCTGCTGAATTTAAACTGCGAGAAGCATAAGCAATTACATGTTCTTCGTCTCCTTCTCCCTGAGTTAAAACACAACCTACGTCGTAATTTGAGGCGTCACATTGTAAAGAAAAACTTTCGAAAAGTCAGGACTCCTTAAAATAGGAGCCTTTGTAAGAACATCTTTAATTTTTCAAACGAAATAAGAGCCTCGTCCGTCCATTTAATCGCTTGCGATTTTCTTTCCGTTTAGTAAATCATTAATAGGTGCTATAATTGTGGCAAAATCCAAAACAAAACGCCTATACCAAGAACACATACCGGTGAAACGTTTTATTTCAGTGGCTGTCTTGGGTTGAGGAAAATTTACAATTGCGTCAATTTTGCTGGGTCAGTTCGGAGACCATCTTTATTCACAATATATCCCAGATATTGTAACTCTGGTTTACAAAACTCACATTTTGAACTGTTAATTGTTAAATTAGCGCCTTTCAACTTCTCATACACTTCGTTCAAAATTCTAATATGCTCCTTATATGTGCTTGAAATAATAATTATATCATCTAAATAAACAAATACTGATTGGGATAATGAAAAATCAAAAATAGAGTCCATGAGCCTCTGTAATGTGCCTGGAGCATTGGCCAAACCCATCGGCATTACATTATATTGAAATAATCCGCGCCTTGGGACAGTAAAGGCTGTTTTTCCTTGCTTTCGTCACTCAAGGGCAATTTCCAGAAAGCTTTTTTTAAATCGATTGAACTGAGATATTTCGCATTGCGTAATCTATCAAGAATGTCATTTACAAACGGAATGGGATACGCGTCTTTTTTTGTAATTGAATTTAATCGTTTAGCGTCAAAACATACACGAAATTCACCTTTTGCTTTTTCTTTACTAATAGCATGGGGAGTTCCACGGGCTATTGCTTGGGCTAATAATGCCTTGTTCAAGCATTGCATCAATTTCTTTATTAGCATGTTCCAGCATCGCCGGTGATAATGGGTAATACCTTTGTTTAATTGGTTCAACGTCTTCCGTTGTAATATGATGTGAAATTTTAGTGGTTCGGCCTAAGGTAGGACGATCCAGGGATTGAAATAAAGAAATAACCTTGTTTAATTCAAATTTCTGGTCTTCATTTAAATCGGCCATGACTTTAATGAAATTTAATTTATTCGTTTCCGCAGAATGAGCATAAAATTCATTTTTTGAAAAATCTACTTTCAATTCAAATAATTGACAAAAATCAATCCCTAACGTTAGGGTACACTCTATTGAGTCGGAAACTAAAACATTTAAAGACCGAGTAACCCCGTTTATAGTCAAGGGCAAATTAATTGAACCTAAAATTGATTGTGCAGTGCCATCCGCGGTTGTTAATATAGACGTTTTACATTTTAATTAATTCTAACTTATATTTATCCAATAAACACAAACCATGTCTGCCTAAAATAGAGGTATTCGCGCCGGAATCCAACAGTGCAGTATAAGTTTCCTTAAATATCTCGATATTAATATAAGGTCTTGTATCATCTTTTACTTTATAAAAATTTGAAAAACCTTAGATGATTTACAAAATTCTTAACTTTTACTAACCAATCCGACCACGTCTTTTGTCAGCAGCAATATTATTAAACGAAGAAAAGCAACGGCTGACTACGCGCTTTCCTGTCCTTAGTTTTTTGAATTATTTGAGCAGTTTGGACAATTTGTGGACGTAACTTCCAACTGCCCACAAGAATAACAAAATATTCCGCGTTTCTCCGGACAAGTATGAAACGAGTGACCTCGTCTTTTACAGTTGAAACAAATAGTCGAAAATTTTGCTGTGTTTTTAAAATAATTCGAAACGCCGGACCGTGGTAAATTATTATTAGAAAATGAACTCTGTCGAACTTGACGTTCTAAGATAACTGGTACGTTGGCAGAATCCGAATGTTCCTGTTTAATAAAATGTGTAGGCTTAATGTCTTCTAAAAGCTTACAACGAGAAATCAAATGGGAAATGTCAGTCACTTCAATTAACGCCAGTTGCGTGGCATAAAAGTCTGTAAATTTCTTTTAATAATTTTTATTTGTTCCCTGATTGAAATGGACTCTTCTAATTGAGAAAATAAATTTACCATCTTTGAAATATAAATGGTAGGTGATTCATCGGCGCCTTGCCGTCTGGATTTAATTAACATTAAAAGATTCTCTGCATAATCGGCTGAAAGAAAATCTTGTTTCAATTTAAAAATTAATTGTTCCCATGAATTTACTGTACACCGCGTTGCTCTATACCAATCCAGTGCTGAACTGGTGAAAAGATCAATAGCCCCTTCGAAAAGGTCATCTGACGAAACTTTTCTTGCAACTTGCAGTTCTTTGACGCGTTGAATAAAATCTAAAACCGATATAGAATCAGATTCACCCGAAAATTGTAATCCCCACTTGTGGATCGGGACTGATGTCGTTGTTTTATTCAAGGACTTAATTAGCGTACCTAAATCATTACTAGAAATCGAGACCGATGGGGTATTAATGGAAGAAACCGCTGATGCTCCAGGGCATGAACCCTCTGCTGTTGGTGTTATTGTAGGATTTTTATTACCGCTAGCCGAACAATAAAGAGGGTTATCGTTAATCTCATTTTCCCCGTTTACCTGTTCTAAAATCTCAAAAGCTCTAATGCATTTGGAATGCAGTTCTTTGTGTACTTCTAAAATTCAATATCGAAATTGACATAATTTAGTCTCTGTGTTACATGCATTAATCTCGTGTTAAGTTTAATATATTCTGTCCTTTTAGGAAGAATGGTAAAAGAATTTAAACAGTTTTCTAATTCAAAAATCTTAAGTTTTAATAATTCAATTTCGTCCTTTTGAACGATTTCAATTTTCTCATACTTAGAAAAACATTACTGTCGACTTTCTCAACAATGAGTTTTCTACGCAATAATTTTCGCTTTTCTAACACACTTAACTTTGTTGGTTCAACGTTCCTAATTAAAAGTTCATAACTAAGCTCATCGCTTCTTAAAGCTTCTACCACATACATGACTAACTAAAAGGTAAAAGCCAACAATAACGAAACTTGTTCCTAAATCACTAATATTAAACTGTAATTCTGCCTAACACTAAATAAAAACAAAACAATCTAAAAATTCGTCCGTGTGTTGTTTACCATAATTACAATTTTAACCACGTTAATGCGCCGGTGTAATTTTAATATTTACCTACCGCATGAGGGTATCCAATTAACAATAAATAATAAATAACAGGACCTCTAACACCATCGTACCCTCACGTTTCGGGACGTTGCCTCGCAAGCTGCAGCAGTCGGTGAAGGGGGGGTTCATTAAACAAACACACTGAGACGAAAATTCGATTGTTTTATTGAACGAGCTACTAACTAAAACTTCAACTAATTACATATGCATAACAAAATATAAAGTAAATAACCTTATGTACAAAAGGGCGCCACCATGGGAATTAAACGGCCCATGGACCAATCGCGGTAATAGCTCTCGTCGCACTTTGTTCGTGGGCGATGAACCAAAATGGCAGAACAGAAAATAAGTCACTTATAGTCTCCGGCTAGCACAAACACAACTTAACTAAACTTAACTAACAAACATATTTTGAATAGATACAGTTCTAGGTGTACACACCCCAATAACAAAAATTTATTAATGCTACCCTATTCTAATTAACTTGCATAGTGCGACGACCCTTTTAACCACGGGGTCATCTACACCATGAAAAATACGACCTTCTCAACGGTCAAATAGTACCGTAACTTGACTTCGACTGAGCTTTGCATTCTCAGGTAGTCTCGTGGATTAGTGATTAACGACCTCTGACATCGTCGAAACACAATATAATAGAAGACCCTTCTAAAACGATGCGGTCTCCAAAGCAATAATAAAACGGATCAATTTACTTGAACTGGGCATTCACCCGGAATTGTATTTTATGGAAGTCGACAAATACTGTTTTTAAACAAATAACTGACTTATGCTGCATAACACAGCCTTGAGTTCATAGTAATATCACATATACTAATTACTTACTCAGAGAAATAAATAACTTAAAACATAACGGCCCGCACTTGACTGCAGAGAAATAAACACATCACTAGTAACCGTTAGCTTTAACCTCTAACGCGTCTGGAAATAAACAACCTCGATTCCCACCGGCTGGCCTCCTTATATACATTTTGGTTAATTGAAAATAACCCTTTCTTGACGCTCTTACTCGGCTTAGGATGCGCCGGTCGTAAATCTTTAATTTTAATTAAAACTGTCAATGCCTAAGATAACCACAACCGTAGCTCTCAGAATTGATTTTAGTTGAGTGCTCAGCTAATTGAAAAATTGCTTCAGACCACCCTGACATAAATAGGATCCTAAAGCATGATTGACATCTAATCATAGATATGGACTAATTTGACATGTTTAGTGCCCTTAAAGTAAGTGCCTTTAGAAAAATTGATTAACTCTTGGATTAGATCTTTCTAGGAACTTCGCTGAGAAGCTACTTGGGTGATCCTGCAGCCGCTACAATTCTAATAATTAGCATGCTAAAATTAAACTAGAAACTAACTATTTTTAGGAATACTAGAACTATTAGAGCTTATTAAAACAGTATGTTACAACCGTAATTAGTACGTAAAATTAATTTTCAGTAAATAGTTTTATAAGTACCTGATTGATTTGGTTTTAATTATACAACGGCGATGCTGACGAACTTAATAGATCAACTAGGACACATAGCATTCCATCCCCTTGAAATTCAGAAAGATACAAAACATGCCTGTATTAGTTACAATCCTTCGGACAGCTTCAAAACAAACAATTTCACGATACACCACCAAATTCTAATTCCATGTTTAATCGTGTTTCTTAAATGTGCTAGAGAAATTGAATCATGTATTAGTTTTATACTAGGCTGGTTAATTACACAATGCTCACCAATAATGGACCTCCTCACCACGTGTCGTAACTGTTGCTCTAAGTTGTCTGGGCAGCTTTCACGAGAGCTCCTTCGTGAAGCCTCCACGCGGCAACCAAAAGCCCTTCCACTATCCTAGAGCTATTCTTAGCTCCCACTTACAAGCAAAGCTTCCCATCTTCAAAAATGAAGTCTACGTACACGTAGTTGCTTGCAAGATGGCTGTGTTCCTTCTTTGCCAACACCCTAGCAATCGCGTCACTTTTCGCGCAGGCGTTGTGTTTAACAATTGCACTAGTGGACGTCAGAACGCCTGTAGCGTATGTAATTCAAGTTACGTTCAAGGTATCCACGGATATTGAAAGTATAGGAGTCCCCATTAAATACTCCCTATAGGTGAAAACAATGCAAACGGAAAGAGGTGTTCTTCCTTATAGTACATTAAATTATTTAACGATTTCACGCTAAATGACAATTTCGTAAAATAACAACAGCTAGTAATATTTTTCTTTAGAGATATTTAACGTAACAAAAAATTTTGTTACAGTATTTAACGCTTCTCTCTTTGTATTGTCAATTTGTCGCAGTTCTTTAATTACCATTGCAGCAAATATGGTAACTGCTGACCATACTTCTTTTGAATCTATCATTTTCTGGACCAACGTATTTGGAATTAGGTTTATTTTTGTAACAGCAGTTAGTTTCTCATGTGGTTCGTTAAATCGTGGGCAATGAAAAAATATGTGTTTCTGCATTTTCAAGAACGTCAGCGCACATTGGACAATTAGGAGTTGTATCTAATTTAAATCTATAGAAGTATGCTCTAAAGCAACCATGACCACTTAGAAGTTGGGTGAAGTAAAAGTCTAATTCTGTATGACATCAATTGAGCCATGGTTCTATATGTGGTATCATATGGTACTCCCATTTACCCTTCTGCGATGTATCCCAACGTTGTTGCCATTTCACTATTAATTCTGCATTTTCTCCTTTAATTTTATGCTCTAGAGTTTTATCTCTATGATACCACTCCCGACGGTAGTGCGTTAATATTTCAATCGGGGACATGCCTGCGATAATGCATGCAGCTTCATAAGAAATTGTGCGGTACGCACATATTACTCGTAGAGCGCTTAATCAAATTTTACGGCAGTTCGATTTTATTTTTACTGCATTAGCCCAAACAGAAGTTCCATATAATTTTATAAAAGTAACAACCGATGCCCAAGAGTAATCTTTTACTAGTTTTTGTTTCATCAACATTAGGCATTATTCGTGAGAGTATTGTTGTTGTGTTTGCTGCTTTTTTGCTCACATAGGACAAATGTTCTTTAAATGATGATTTGTCGTCGATTTTCACAGCTAAGTAATGCACACTAGGAGTAGAAGTAATTTCGTGTTTACTTATATGCAAATTTATTGTTTCACGAATCTTTCTGTTGGATACAAAAACGACTTCGGTTTTTCTGCAGCTAGTTCAAGGTTTAAACTTTTTAGATATCGCTTAAATATTTCTCCAGATTCATTGCAAATTTGTACGATTTCTTCATTTAGCTTTGCAGTAACCACTAGTACCAAATCGTCTGCAAATGCTACAGTTTTAGAATCATCCGGTAATTTCAGCCTTAGAACTCCATCGTATGTTAAATTCCAAAGTAGTGGGCCTAAAACTGAACCTTGTGAAACTCCACCTGAAATCATATATTGTTTTGAACCTTCATCAGTGTCGTATCTGAGGATTCTATTCTTAAAGTAGTCCCCGATAATTCTTCTTGTATATGTAGGTAGGCGGCTCCGTGGCGTAGTGGTATGTGTGTGACTACTACGCCCAAGGTCCCGGGTTCGAATCCCGACACGGTCCGCTTGAAAAATGTTAGGCGAGCATTTTTCACAAAAATACACCCTCGTTCGGATAAGAGGTAAAATGGAGGTCCCGTGTGTGAGTGTTGTCACGCACGTTAAAGATCCCTACCTTGCTTGGAACAGCAAGGGTTTGGCAAAATTCCAAATTTTCCAGGTAAAAAAAACTCGCTTCCTGACCAATGTAGTACCTTCGGGTGGAGCATTGGAAAATCACATGTAATGTATATGTAGGTACTGATGGTATATCAATAGATTTCTCTATGGAAATCCACTTAATAGAGTTAAATGCATTTTTGACATCCATTGTTATTACTGCACAGTGATTTTTTAATCTTCTTTTTCATTTTTTTCCTGAGATTTTAGTCTGAATAATATTGAGAACGCGATTTTCGGAAACCATACTGATTTTCTGAAAGTACGGCTGCCTCTTCCATAGCCATTTCCAATCTGTTTTTTTATAATCTTTTCTAAGATATCTCCAGCTGTGTCCAGCATACATATTGGACGGTATGAAGATGGTTTGGCAAAGAGGTTTATTATCTTTGGGGTATTAATACTAGAAACTGTTCTTTCCATGGTTGAGGAAACTCACCGTCATTTAAACAAGAACTATATACGACTGCAAAGATATATCAGGACACCTTCTAATAGCTATTTTGATATTTTACATTCATCCAGCATAATTTTGAATAGTTCTTAATCAAAATTTTTACTTATCCATCCATATGGTTTAACCTTTGGTATTTGGTTCTGTTTAATTTGGTTACGCACTTTATATGATATTACGTTGTGATCGCTGTGAGTGTAGTGCCTGTAGTGTAGTGTAGTGTAGTTTAGAGTAGTGTAGTGTAGAGTGTGTGTGTGTGTGTGTGTGTTTGTTTGTGTGTGTGTGTATGTGTGTGTGTGTGTGTGTGTGTGCGTGCGTGTGTGCGCGCGTGTGTGTGTGGGTGTGCATGTGTGTGTTTGTGGTGATAGTTTTGAACGGTACGTGTGAATGGAGTGTGATTTTGATTAATTGAAATTAAACTAGTTAATTTGTATTGTATTTCGTTTAATTTATGATTGTTAGTATATTTATTTGAAAGTACTAGTGCATGTAAGTTAGGTGTAAGACGGCCCAATGACCTTAATCGCGCTTGATGCAGTAGGTATTAAATGGATATGTTTTATTATGTATATTCATATTAACAATATAGACGTTTCAATCAACCAAACAATCAATCAGATGACGATGTTGTTGGTTACAACCATAGCAAATGGTCAAATTAAGAACAGACATTGGTACACCAGGCCGTTTCTTTTGTCACAACCTCCTGTAGATATCCGTTTACGTCGCAAACGCCCTACCTAGTCTCGAACGCACTAAAACTTTCCGCCTCTAGAAAATGGATGACACTGTAAGAATAAGAAAGCCTCTGCGTTGTCGTCTTCGGTATTGAGCTGTTTCTTGGCTTTGTGGTCTAGGCGGTTGTGCTTAGGCAGCCATTTATTTTTCCTCACCACCCTCATATCCATCAGAAGGCGCTGCCGCTGCGCTAACAGTTTTGCAGCGACTTAACCCATAAATGAATTAAGCACCTGTGCGGATCAGAAGGCTAGCATTGACAACGTATTGGAACACTGCTATCCTACTGCACTAACAAAGCGTTCAGTTAATTCTCATAAATCTTTCAGGAGGTGATAGTGCCTGTGTACCACGTGCATTTAAAGGGCGCTGCTAAAGGTGCCATCTGTATTTACCAATAAATGGTTATATTCAGTAGATGCTGTTTCGTTCAGTGCTGACTAAGATGTTTGAATTTTCTTTGTGACTTTCAAAGATTTCCAGGGTATTTAACTTTCAACATTTACTGTATGTGAACGTTGTCAATTGCTTTTTTTACGGATTCTGGGGTGTTTTTGTTTTATTTCTATTTGGTGCGTAAGCGTTATTAGAATTAATTTTTTCTCTATTTTTTGTATTGGTTTGCTTACTTTACAAAAATCAAACAACTTGTTGTTTGCTTATACGCTATAGAGTTTAGGGTATGAGTTACATTTTAGGTTATAAGTACCGATGCAATGCAATTTGTAACGAGTTTATTTTCTAATAATATTTTCACAAATACCTAATTTAATTAATTCATTAAAAGTCAATGTAAATATAATATCGCTACACAATCAACGTGATAAATATTACATATTGTTGAATACAATATAAGCTTTCGAATTGAGGGCATAAGATTTTAAATTAAGCGGTGACAAAAAATGCCATTTGTTAGCGTCACTGGAAGAGCTCCCTCCTTTTGATGATTGTAAAATCATAACTGTTGTCAAGCGGCAGCATACGTCAATAGAACACTTCCACCTGAGCTGTTGTTAGAGAAAGACAATTGTTCTTTAAATAAAAGAACATGGAGTTATTGCAGACCACGTGTTGGAAGCACCAAAAGATTAAAGTCGTTCTCAAGATGAAATCGTCTCGGCGAAGCTCATTTTTATGTCCACGCTTGGCTGGTATTAGTTCGCATAAGACGGGACGTTAATTTGTTTTGAATGGCTTTACGATAACATCCAACTTGCGTAACTTATGTAACTTGTGTAACTTGTATAACTTATGCAACTTACGAAAGCTTACTATAATTTAAGAAAATTATAAAATTTATTTAGTAATCAATGGAAAACTTATCGGCAACTGTTTGAAATTTAACTTTGCATGGAAGTCAATCTGGCGTGGTTCAGTTGTTTGATGTGGACGCACGTGATGTTATTGGATATTCAGTGTCCAGTTAATTGGATTGTGTGGTATGGAAATTCCTAATTTGTAAATGCTGAAACAAGAAGATTTCAATTTATTAATTATCATTCCTGGTATGGTCCTAATACCTTGCAAGTATTTTTCTGATGGATTAACATCTGGTATGTAATTTGTGTTTTTTAAATACGTCAGCTGTAACTTTTGGCATAACAGACAAATAAGTTTTGTTTGTTCACGTGGAAATTTCCTAGTTCATTATGTGAATGACAATCAAGTTATTTTTAAACTTTGGTGAAAGGAATCTATAAAGCTTATATTTTTAATTCTTGTATTAGTACTAACAAAAAATGGTAGATGTCGATATAAGAGTAGAAAAGGTTAACCTTTAGAATTAACAAACATTAAGGTTTCATTTTGCATTTCATTAATTAATTATGGGAATATTTTACAATTTTAATGTAAAGTCTATGTAGTACTACCCAGACCAAATAAAGTTGTAATATAAATTTAATTAATTCAAAAATTCAAATTTAAACATTTTCAAGTATAAATTTTGCTAGATTCTTATCATGTAAAAAAACTACATTATTTTATTTTTGAGATATGCTGATTATTAACAAGTACATATGTACATATTTTTCATTATTATAATTTAGTTAAATTTTTAAAAATGATGTTTTGTAAATAATTTTAAACTGCAACTTGAAGGAATAGATTTTCATTTTGGTCAAGACTATGATTATTAGCTGGAATGAATGAGGTTTGATTCTAACTAATTATGAATTTTGAAATGAATGCACAAACTGTGCTAGCCTTGTTTTAATCTATTTACAGGTGTAGCAGTGCATCTTTAAAGGTCAAAATCGAGCCATAAGGTAAGAAAACTTTGGGGATTGGGTTCCTGTAATATTTTGTATAGCGGTATTTGAGTATAGGTTTCCGCATTCGCCTTATACAAAAGACTCAAGTTGGGTCTTCTTCGTATACAAAAATTCGGTGGCGCCATATTCACTATATTTTGGTCGCAGTCCAACCCCGACCCAAAGCTCATATTCTACCCAGAGCAAATAGCTCGACTAAGCCTCTTAACCTTTGGAGGTTTCCTCATCTACGAGCCATTTTCCACCGAAACTAACCGTTGGCTCATTTCATTTTCAGGAAATCCTCGTTATCTATCCTTGTGCCTTTCAGTTGGTCACATAGGAGTAAAATAAATAACCCCTTAGTAAGGTAAAACCTTATAAATTTATCGATACCACCACAAATAAACCTACGTGCACCAAATCATTAAAGGCTTGTAACATGCCATTTTGCTTAGAACAAATTGCCATGTTCTAAGCTAAGCAAACTTGCCGGTTTTACTTTAGCTATTTTTTTTTACCTAAGTATATTCTATACAAAAATACTGAATTTGCTTAAGGATTGATAAACTTACGTCCTCAGAATTAACTTTTATTATATTTAGCTATTTAATACGATTAAAGTGGCATAAAACACAATATGTACACTTGACTATGGTGTATGTTCCTTTAATTTCATTGGCAGTAATATTATCCATAACATAATATAATTGGATTTGAATTCTGTCAATTATATTAAGCCAGTAGTCATGTCATTTGATTGTTTTATCCTGGTATTACTTATTTATACACTGAATGGTTAATTTCGTCCATTTGGTTCTGATTTAGAATGATCGGGTCTAAAGATATTTAAATAGTTTGTATATGCCTGTAACAAAAAGTCAAAGTTAAATGGACGCAGAAACTTTAATGAATTTCCTTAAGGATTTTAAATCTGGTATAGAGGAGAGGTCGGCTAAACTAGAAGTGACACTCAGTGAAAACTTAATGAGGTCAGTTGAACTGGAATCGACCCTTAAAGGGTTTAACGACGGTATGAAAGTGACACTTAGTGAAAATGCCGAAAAAATAGAAGAAAACTTGAGTGAAAATGCTGCGAAAATGGAAGTAAAGTTTAGTGAAAATGCTGAGAAAATTGAAGAAAAGTTAAGTGAAAATGCTGCGAAATTAGAAGAAAAGTTGAATGAAAAGACAGCCACGTTAGAACAAAGATTAATGGAAAGCTCCATTGAATTGAAAGAAGAGGTCACCGAACAGGTAAAAACAGTTGAAGAAAAGTTGGACAGTAATTGATAAAAATGGAAGAAGATGTGTTGAAGCTGCAAGAACAAGTGATTTTACTAACAACACGGCAACTTAAATTAGTAAACCAAGTTGTAAATCAGAACATTCCAGAAATAAAAAGCATGGTAGAAAGCGAATCAATACCGTCAAAATTTAAAGTAAAACCACCTACATTCGATGGTTAAACACCTTGGCCCACATATTTGAAACAATTTGAAGCTGCTGCAATAGCCAAGGGTTGGTGCAACAAAGAGAAGGCTATCTCTCTAATAGTGGCCCTGCGGGGAGAAGCCCTTAACATCTTACAAACGATTTCCGATCACCAGCAGAATGATTACGGCCTCTTAACATTAAAGCTTGAGATGAGATATGGAGAAGCTCATCTTCAACAGGTTTACCATGCACAAGTTAAGAACCGCTCGCAAAAGACAAATGAAAGCCTGCAAGAATTTGAAGCTGACATTGCCAGATTAGTTAGATTGGCATATCCAACAGCACCAGCTAGTTTCCTCAATCAACTGGCTGTTCAAACATTTGTGGATGGCATTAAAGACAGCGAAATACAACAAGCGCTAAGATTAGCACGGCCAAAAATGTTAGATGACGCACTGGCTCATGCGCTTAAATTTGAAGCAACTAAGCAAACATCACACAGGATGAGTCACAAAGTTCGGTCTGCCTTAAAAGAACCTGAGCAATCGCAGAACAGCATAGAAGAAATAATCAACCGTGTGTTTAAAAAGCAAAAGGCGGAAAGGCTGCAAAGACAACGACCGCGGAGATGGGGTCTACGATGCTAAAACAGCGGTGAAGTTGGTCATATACAGAGACGCTGTAGTCAATAAAACAACCGGTTGAGCAGTAGAAATACTAGAGCAAGTCGACGTAAGGAAGCGAACGTCGACGGCACAACGTAGTGCCCCGGAGATTATCATCCGTACTGCATCGTCGATGGGAAGTCTGGACAGCATTTATATTGATGGTAGAATTAATGGTAGGGTTGTCTGATTACTCGTGAATACAGGAGCGACAAGGACTATTGTGAGACCATATTTGGTTGGTCGCGGAAAAGTGCTACCTGTATCGGTGTGTCTTCGAACGGCAAGTAGTGAGAAAATTTCTACTCACGGAGAGACTGCCGTAACGTTGGGAATTGGAAACAAACTAATTAATCATCGGGTGTTGGTAGCTGAAATCACAGAAGAAGTGATCTTGGGAATGGATCTCATTAGATAATATGGGTTTCATGTGAACATGAAAGAAGATGTGCTACGGATAGATGACGATGAGATTCCATTTCAAGGGACGAGTAACAAGACGATGCAAGCTCGAATGATTTGTGATATGAAAATACCCGAAAAGGCGAAAATGATAGTTATGAGACGGCCGGATGTTACGCTCCGGGAAGGACAAATATGCATGATGGAAGCAACTGAATCCGGAATGGGTCAGCAGGGATTACTGATTGGAAGATCGCCGGTAAAGTTTCGAAATATGATGCCAGTAAGGGTGCTGAACATTAATCCGCATACGGTGACCCTGAAGAAAGACATGATTGTGGAAAGTTGCATTCCAGTATGCCATATTAAACGTTGTGTGGACGACACGAAAGATAAATCAGCCAATGGTTGCTCACAGAAATTGCTGGATATGTTGATACCTTCGTATCAAGAATTAAACGGCGACCAACTGGGCAAGGCAAAAGAACTGGTCGGACGATATCGAGGTGTGTTTGCACTGGATGATAGTGAGAAAGAAAGGACGAATGTTGTACAACATAAGATCAATACTGAAGATGCGCAACCCGTCAAACACACAAGCACCGGAGGCATTGTATATTCTCCAGGGACCGAGAATTATTCTAGCAATTACTGGAGAGTGAGTCATCGTTTTTAATTCAGAGTATATATAAGACAGCTAATAAATGTAAAAAGTTAGTCTATATCAGAATCTCGAATGTAAATTATGTCGTGTAAAGTTAAATAGTTGAGCTTTTGGAAGTCCAACAGTAAACATAAATGTTATATGATGTGAACGTGTCTAATGTACATGCAGCTTGTATAATACATAAATAGACAAAAGTGTATAAATAAATCATAATAGTTGTGTTAGTGTTGTTAATGGACCTATGGTTGAGAAGTTAGTTTAAGAAGATATTAGTGCTTGTAAATTAATTAGTGTGATAGTGCTTCATTGTTAATTGGACTGAAAACATCTATAAATAAGGCATATACTGTTAAATAGACTTGTGGACAGTGAGTAATAAATACCTTTGTTATTACTTGTTTTAAATTAGTGAAACGCGGTAGTAGTAGCACGCTACAGTATACACTTTAATACAATTACTAGTCGATATAAGGTCTATAAAGGAACCATACGGTTTTGAGAATATAGAACAACCTTCTTGCTTACCATTCCATTGGCTAACATATCTTAGGGTAGGTTTCATTTATTTCTTTTTACGGATTCATAGAGCTTTCTGGAAAAATAAAAGCTTATATCTACAATTCATTGTACGTAAGCCTGTGCAAAAGGCATTCTACGTGAACTGTCCTTCAATTCGTTAAACTAGAGGCGAAAGCTCTTTAGTAAATTACATAATATCAATCTCAGGTAGCAACCAGCTCTTTCCGTTTGTTTTGGATTTATTCTGTTTTCCGGTTGGAACGAATTCTAGGTGGAATTACAAGCACATCAGAGAATGAAATACGGTAAAGTAATATCGTGGAAAATGTCAACCTAATTTAATACGCCAGGATTAAGTTAAATCAATCATAAAACTTTATTTCGTAATAAGGTTTTGACAGTAACGAAAATGGCAGTGTATTCAGAAATGATTCGTTTCAGTTAAAAAGAGAACAAATGTAGCAGCAACAGCTTTCGTATTGATTTTTAAGCTTATTCAAGTTTGTATGGTTCTCTTGTGTCTTCTTTAATTAGCACACAAAAAAAGCCACGTATAAAATTGTAAATAGTATTAATTTTTTTAAGCGAAAAGTAAATCCTTCAAATGAAAGTGATTTTTGTTATTCGTGATTTAGTTGTGATCTTGATAAAGTTAAAGGAAAATTTATAACACTAGAGAAAGATGAAAGGAAATGAAATGTTTTTAACCTCAACAAAGTTTAACTAGTGTACAAGGAATTAATGCTCTTTGACAGATTTATGTATACCGAAATCTTTTTGGCATTTACTCTACACTAAAAATGGCTGAACCAATTTTAGAGCAAGAGAAAAGATAAATTTATTTCATAGGTTTTGTTTTGCTAACTCGATCGATTAGGTCAGATGGTTATACAAGTCGAACATAGGTTCACGATGTTATACTCGATGTACTATTAATAACAAGGTGTTGCTTGACATAGGTATCATTCTAAAATATCCCGTTTTGTTAGTTTTCTCATCAGTATTACACCATAATTTTATAATGTTGTGCAACTAGAGGGATCCCAATTGATTTAAAAATAGTGATATTCGTAATTATATAATTTGATTTTGCCTACAGAAAATGTATTATGGTTTTATATCTCCGACATGGTCCACTGCCCATATGAATTGCAGATAATGGTATTTTTTGTTGCTTATACTCTTAAATAATTTTTCGATAACATAATTGCTAAAGATATGTAAAAAAATTTTGAATTTTGATTTACCATCTGGTACTAAATCGTTTTTAGTTATTCGTATGCAGGGCAGGGATTGGGCTGTACCGTCTTCTTTACCCAATCCAACATGCCTATATACCAGGGAGGTCTACAGAGTCTGCTCTCAAGAATAATATGTCAGCTTTAGGCTTATTTATAGATATTGAAGGCGCGTTTAATAAAACCACCTTTGAAACTATTGATAAAGTTATGAGAGAACACGAAGTGAATAACACGCTCAGGCAGTTAATCCAACAGTACCTACGATGTCGTCAAGTACGTGTCTGTGTGGGAACCACTTCTTTATGCAGGGCGGTAGCTAAGGGATGTCCTCAGGGTGGCGTATTGTCACCACTGCTATGGAATCTAGTAGTTGACAATCTGCTACATCGTCTTAATGGGGCCGGCTTCCACACAGTAGGGTATGCTGATGACTTGGCTATTGTAGTAGTTGGCAAATATGATCAAGTGCTGTGCAACCTAATGCAAACAGCATTAAAGCTTATTGAACAATGGTGCATGGAAAACTCATTGACCATAAATCCAAACAAGACCTCGCTGGTCCTGTTTACCAGCAAAAGAAAATTAACGGTAACCAGATTACCATCACTTTTTCAAACATCTCTAACCCTCTCAGCGGAAGTCAAGTATTTGGGTATTATACACGATAAGAAACTGAAATGGGCTAAACACTTACAAGCAAAAGTTACGAAAGCTAGCGCAGTATTCTGGCAATGCAAACGTGCCATAGGTAAGCTTTGGGGTCTTTCACCAAAAGCTGTGCTATGGCTATACACTGCAGTAGTACAACCTATGCTATGCTATGCAGCTGTTGTTTGGTGGTCTTGAACCAGACAAGTTAACGCAGCTAAAGAACTTACGCACATACAAAGACTACCTTGTCTTAGTATCACGGGTGCAATAAAATCCATACCAGCGGCCTTGGAAGCCATCTTGATCCTCCCTCTGCATGTAGAGGAGGTGGCTGTAAGAGCGGCACTAAGACTAAAAGTTAAGGGCTTGTGGAACAATAAGGGAGACGGCGGGGGACACCAGGATATCGTAAAGGGGGCGTTGCTAACAATGCCACTCTTGGATACCATGGTCGACTCAATTATACCCAAACTAATATTCAGGAAGCAGTACAAGGTCGGTGTGGATCCTGAAGACGTGATTCCAGCAGATACATTCATCTTCAAAGATGGATCAAAAACGAAGAAAGGTACAGGGGCAGGCATCTTTTCAGATAACCTAGACCTTTACAAAAGCATAGCGTTGGGAACGCAGGCAACTGCTTTCCAAGCAAAAGTCACTGCGATCACGCAAGGTGCCGGTTTTATTTTGGAACGAGGTATTCAAAATAAAACTATACGCATATCCACAGATGGCAGGGCAGCTTTAATGGCCATAAATAGGCAGAACATCCTTTCAGAGGTGGTACTTCAGTGCCACCTCACTCTTGAAGGAGCTTTTTACTCTAATATCGTCGAGCTGGCCTAGATCAAGGGTCATTTAGATAAATACAGTAATGAGCAGGCTGACGCTTTGGAGAGACAAGGATCGACTCAGAGTTTTGTCGGACCTGAGCCATCGGCCTTTCTTTCGTCATCTGTGCTATTTACCATTATAAGACAGAAAACCTACCATCGCCATTGCGAGAGGTGGGCAAAGGAAACATATTGCCGACAGTCAAAAATGTTCATTAAATCTTCTTCGACAAAAAATGGGAAACTTTGCATAGACTTGCAGAGGCAAAAACTACGACCTTTAGTAGGTGTTTTGACTGGGCACTGCAAAGTAAAAAAGCACATGCGCAGATTGGGTTTATCTGAAAACCCAATCTATCGTAGTTATCAATAGAATGAGAAGACTGCAGAGCACATCCTGTGCACCTGCCCGGCACTCGCCAAAATCCGAGGATCTATGTTAGGTGACTTCTGGCCAGACACCGCCAGAATCGGTAACACGCCCTGGACCGATATCCTCAGGTTCGTCTGTAAGCTCGGATGGCTGAGTGATTGAGGACCAGGTATCAGAAAGCAGCACAATGGGCCAATATTGAAGCCTAAGTATGCGTGGTTTTGCCACCCTTCCAATGAAATTATTATCAAATTGCTAAAAATATGTAAAAAATTATTTAATTTTGATTTACCATCTGGTACTAAACCCTTTTAGTTATTTGCATACAGTTTATACACCCTCTAGAATTCCAAGCAATCAAGAATATGTTACTTAATTATTCAGCCCGTTAACAACACAAAAGTTCAAAAGACTATACTATTAGTAACCTGGTAAGCGTTTAAAATTCTCCAGAAAGAGATAATTTCTAATGATTTTGTTTCAGTATCTCGCCATTTCTTATCCTACCTGCTCGGTTAATTTTCGTCATTTTTCTAGAACACCACATTTCAAAAGCCATAACTTTTCTCTTCTGTTTCCACCATAATCTGTAACGCATTCGCGTTACTTTAGATATTGTGACGCCGCTCGGTCTACGTAACGATTACATTAGAACGCAGACGAAGGGGTGAATAAACAAAAGATAATTGGTGTGCAACCTGTGGTGTGACACTTCAAAAATCTGATAATTGACAAGTCTTGCTGTGCAAAATCATTTGATTGACAGGTACAAGGCTTTGCATTTAATATTACAGTGGGTATATATTCGATTAGTTATAAGAAATCTCCAGATTGTAATTTGTAGTTCAAACTAGAACAATTGGCTTAGGGTATAAATTAATGTTATGGGGTTCTGCGGGTTTAGTTCTGATTGCGGCTTTGTTTATAGTAAAGCTCGATGTTAGCTTCGTTGTAATACTTGAGTGCTAATGTTTAGAGCCTTGAAATATGTAACATAAATTACTCTACTGTTGAATAAATTTGATATAATTAACTACAGTGATTGATGCTTTGTATATAAATTAATTGTAGTGCTTCCATATTAAATTAATTAAGAAGATAGAATTTTAGTGTTAAGAAGGTTATACTTGCACTGTTGGAGGTAAAGCTCTGATTTGTGTCAGCGTTTAAAATTTTTATAGCACTAGGAGTTGTTAAAAGGGTTTGTGTAACCGTTTTCAAATAAAAAACTGTTGTTATTGCAAATAGTCTTTTATTTTTCGGTACATTTGGTGAAAGCGATGAAATTAAAGACATTTTGAACGATTTCTATTTGCACGCTGGTGACTCGTGGTCAAAAGTTTGAAATGGATACCGAAACTTTATCTTTTTTGAAGGATTTCAAGTCCGGTATGATGGAAACTTTGTTAAAACAACTGGAAAGTTTTTTGGAGACATTACAACATTACAAGAAGATACGGAGAAAAAAGAACGAACTACCGCAAACATTTCAGAAAACCTTAACCAAACCGCAGCAAAGTTAGAAGAAAGTAACGCGAGTTTTTCAGAAAAATTACAAAAACACCAAGAAAAACACGACCAAAATTCTGCGAGCTAAACAGCGAAATTAGAAGATAATAACACGGGGTTTAAAGATAAACCAGACCAGAATGCAAAAGTGGTTGAATTAAAATTAATGGTCAACAACGGCCAACTAAAAGAGGAGTTTTCCTGTGGTTTACAGAAATTAGAAACAAAGTTTTTGGACGGTTTACACGAGTTAGAAGCGAGATTTTCGGAAAAATTGTTAGAAAACTCGCGTAAAATAGAAGAAAAGCTACTGGAACTGTAAGAATGAATTAAGCCTGTAACAGGGAAAGTACCAGATACAACAGCACCTCCCAGAATTTAAGAATATCGAGGAATGCGCGCAGACGTCAAGTTTCAGAGTAAAATCACTCACGTTTGATGGAAGGTTACCTAGGCAGACATATTTTAAACAACTCTAAGCAGCCGCGAGAGCTAACGGCTGAAACGATGATGAAAGGGCAACCGCGTTGATTTCAACGTTACGAGGTGAGATCTTGAATATTCTGTATACCATACCAGACCATGACCAATGAAGCTACAGGGCCTTTACATGAAGGCTGGAGATGAGGTATGACAACTCTCATCTGCAACAAGTGCACCACGCTCAAGTGAAGAACCGTTACCAAAACGCTAACGAAAATTTACAAGAATTTGAAGAAGATATTACTCGCTTGGCGAGACCAGCCTACCCGGCAGTACCAGATAGCTTCCTAAAACAGTTGGCGGTACCTTTGCTGATGGGACACGCGTCGCAGAAATCCAAAAAGCACTATTTGTGGCTTGACCAAGGACCTTAGACAATGTTCTAGCACATGCTCTAGAATTTGTGGCGGCAAAGCAAGCTTCACATCGTAGTAGTGGCAAAGTAAGGTGCTCCGTAGAAGAGCAGGAACAGGAAAGCATGGAAGAAGTGATTCGACGGGTACTTTGTGAACACTAACCAAAGATGAAGTGGACCCAGATGCTAGAATTGTGACGAGTTTGGGTATATACAGTCCAAATGTAAGCAGCTCAAGAAGGAAGCAGTCGACCTGCGCGGATTTTGCTCCAACAACCATTGTCCACATCGCACTATCTAAGCATGCAGACAGCATATATATAGATATGGACAGTTTAACGGTAAGACTGTGAAGTATGTAAGTATGCAACCCAAGTTGCACCTAGCAAACTTTATAGGCGTCATACAAACGCAAACGTGAACGCCAATCAACACAACTTAAAATCGAATAGACTCGCCGGGGAATTCCGATTATTACAATACAAACATTAATTATAATGATCAAGGAGGCGAGCTTTCGTTTGTTGTTAGATATTATTGACAGGCATTAGCCAAGAGCAAGCAATAGCTTCTGACCTTCTGAGTTTAACCCTTTATTACGGTACACCAAAGCCTGGAGGTAAAACCAGAAGGTTGTGCGTTATGCACTAACGTGGATACTCCACGTCCTGCCGGCAAGGTGCACCAAATCCTACCACCAAGGTCTAGACTATCACCTTACATGTGATTTTCCAATGTTCCACCCGAGGGTACTACATTGACCAGGAAGCGAGTTTTTTTTACCTAGAAAATTTGGAATTTTGCTGAACACGTGCTGTTGCAAGCAAGGTAGGGATCTTTAACGTGCGTGACAACTTTTACCTCTCATCCGAACGAGAGTGTATTTTTGTAAAAAATGCTCGCCTAACATTTTTCAAGCGGACCGTGTCGGGATTCAAACCCGGGATCTTGGGCATAGTAGTCACAGACATACTAACTACACCACGGAGACGCCTTCTAGACTTCCACCAAAGAAAGTTACTTTGTAAAACATTTTGGATTCAGCATCTACTGCTAAACGCGGTTCACTGATACCTGATATCCGAGTCGTCCGTGACGTCCCTGTCTTCACCGCCCACCATCACTGTCACTGAAGCGGACCTAGCTGCCTGCACGTGTAAATACTACACCCCGCACTAATTTCGCGCCTTTTACGAAAAATCCGCCATCAGTATGCCGTTCCACGCCTCGTATCACCGATAAGGGAACCCGCACAGTACATGACACCGGCGTTGATCAACCTACCAAGTAGGGTACCGTATACTGACGTCGATCCAACAAAACTGGTACCTGCAGACTCCAACGACAACGTATCTGTGAGTACTTACTCCTATGTTAATATCTTTTAACATAGGTTTCTTTTTGAGCCGTGTTTCTTACCAGCAACACGCATCAAAGTTCAAAGCGAATTCAATGCGCAAATTTCATTTATTCTTGTATACAAACATTACACACATTCAAATTCGCACTATAAATTTTCTAACATTAAAGGACATTTGCATTTCTAGCGTTAACAAAATCTGTTCACATAAAAACTCTATTCTCATGCATTAATTAAAGGACATTTGTAGATTGCATGTGCATGTAAGATATTATGTAACTGTTATTTTAATTTCCTGTTATTGTATATATTTCTTGCAGCTCATGTAAATAAATTATACACATTTGTTGTCTCTATGCATTAACCAAACAAAAGGTGACCTCACAAAAATGCAAAATCGGGAACTGAACACCCCACAGAGGTACTGTTTTCGGATATGACGGTGGCAGTGGCGGATTTAATTTGCAAACAATTGCATTAGCAGTATATAGATTAGTTTAAAAGATTAATCTGTGCAAATACAGTACTTAATGTTACTACAAATTTATGCAAATATTTGAGATTGTGGCAAATAAGAATTTAATTTGTAAACGATTGCATAAGGTTTAATGGATTAATCAAGTAGATTTATGTAAATATCGCCATGAATTAACGGAAGAATTTGCAGATCCGGTGGCCCTGTGGAAGGATGCCGAGGATCTGCGGAAGGATGCCTGGATCCAACGGTCCAGATCAAGGTGTCGAGAGTACGATCCATGCCGGAAGCTAAAAAATGATTAGTTGAAGAAAACTTTGTGGAAATTTAAAATGACAATACTGTAATACTGTTACTAGACGTGCGAATATTTTTTGCATATGTCGTGGTGGTAATGGTAATGTGTGGTGACGGTCCTGATCAGGGTATCGAAGCAAGATTCATGCCGGAGGCTAAAAAATGAGTAGCTGAAGAAAACTATTGCGCAGATTTAAGATAACAATGTTATTTAATACTGTTACTAGATGCGCGAATATTTGCTAATATGGTGTAAGGGTATACTGTAAGATAAAGGCAAATTAGAATTTAATTAAATTATCCATGCCTGGAACTAAAAATGCTTAGTTGAAAAAGCTATTGTGCAGATTTTGTTACCAGATGTGAGAATTTTTTGCATGTGTAGTGGCAGTGGTGGAGGTGGTGGTGGTTGTGGTGGTAGTGGCTTTGGTGATGGTGGTGGTGGTGGTGGAGGTGGTGGTGGTGGTGTGTGGTGGTGGTGGGTCTAGATTCCCCCTTCCTCTCTGGGAAATTCCGGATTAAAACGAATATCTCGGGTAACCAAAAAATATTTAAAGATCGAGTTAAAATTAAATAAACAAAAAATTTAAAGGTTCGGGGCTTTATAGGCGTGTAACTTTGTAAGAGGTGGTCCGATTTTAAAAATTCTAACGGGGTTAGATTGCCCGAGAAATTCTGGATAAGGTGCATATGGTTAGTAGAAGAAAACTCTTACCTAGGTTAGATATGAATGCTATGTGCTAAAATTGCGCAAAATCTCTCAACAGCTTTCTACTGATTTGTTTCAAAGTACACTGCGGGAATAAAGCATTTTTAAACAATTTTCAAATTCTATAGTGTGTATTATGTCATGTCATTGTTAATTAAATCTTCTAAAATTATGAAAGATTAAAAATAGTAATACCATTTATGTTGAATATTAATAACCTAACCTTACAAATATTTCATTTGACAAATAAAAGCTTTCTACTTTGAGTGTACTTCTTAGCAGGCAGTGACACCAAGGACTCACCTCCCAGGTCCCAATTTTGCTTGGTTGCACATTATCTAAAACAACTTAACTATACTTGAGCCGTTCGCGGCCTCGGACTGTATCGAGTAACTCACGAAGGCATTGTCCTATATGTAGAACTGAACTTAAGCTGACTGTGGTCACATAGCACGTTTTATTTAATTAATAACAATTGTTTCTATTGTTTTAGGAAATAGTGGAAGTGCAATCTATTTACTAACTGATATTGTTCACCCCATGTACAGAAGATTCTTAATATAATCTATTACGTAGTGGAAAAGCGATCGTATCATTACCAATACTTTATATTACTTAGGCATGGCTTGGATACATTGGCAAGACAGTAGATAATTTATGCTTTTTATTTAAACAATCTCCTCTTTAGTACAATTGAGTGGTTATTCCTTATAGGATAAACTCGGCTTCATTGCAACAAGAGGCGGTTAACAAAACATTCCTCACACATTTTAGTTATCATGCCCCATTTTAAATACAGAACAATAGAAGAATATAGATTAAGTAGTTAAACCTAATAACATTGTTTATGAACGGAAATGGGTGTTGACTAGCTACTTTGTTGTTATGTGCGTAAATATTTATCCTACCGTTAATTCATGCTCATTATGTCTCGCGTACTGGAACTGGTTAGACGCGTACCCCTTTTGCTTCCTATTCTGAGCTAACCAATACCTTACCCAAAATTCCCAGTCTACATATTTCGCTACCTGCGTACAATAGTCTATTCCTACCTCAATTTTTCTCCTTTCTCTGCTTCTAATATATTCCGCACCATCTCATGCCTTAGAGTGCGTCCTATAATACTGTCACTCCTATTCTTTTACTGTTTGCCACATGTATTTCGTATCTTACTATTTCTAAAACCTTTTTGTTCATAGTTTTGTCTGTCCATGATATCTTCATCATACGTCTGTAGCACTACATTTCAAAGGCCTCTATGTTTTCGCTGTCTGCTTATCCACGTTTCACATCCGTAGAATGTTGTGATCCACACATATACGTTCAACAATTTTTCTTGATTCCTTGTTCCATAATAACAATGTTGTGATCAGTGTCTCTATCCGCCTCTGGGTAGCTTCTACAGTCTTTCAGTTGATTTATAAGCCGTTGTCCAAAAATAATGTAATCTATTTGATATCTTCCTATTTGTTTGTGTTTGTGTTGGTGGAAGTCTTTTGTCGCAAAATTTTACTAGCCCTTTCCTTGTCGTTTCTCATGCCTAAACCAAATAAACATACTACCGGCCTTTCCCTACTTTCACTTACCACTGCATTAAAATCTCCCAAAATTTTTAGGAATCTTACTACGTCTTCGAACATAGAACTGATATTTCTTGTTAAATATAGTTCAACCCTGTGCTAACTTTTATTTTTTATAACCTTTGCATTATCTCCTTCTATTGTTTTCTAAAAATGTACCATATTTCAACGATATTTAGTGAGACCTAAAGGAGTTTAAGCAATCTTATCGCTACCTAGATCCCCTACTACTTAGACGTTTGACGAATCAATATTTTTCCTATTATTTCTGTCGCAAAATTAATGTGTTGAGAATATTGCAAACCAACACCCGTAGTTGTTTACGATAATTATCAAGTTTAAATACAATTACTTTTTCGTCATTAGGTTTTCGCCATGGAACTGGTTAGACGCGTACCTTTATTGATTTCTATTCTTAGCCAACCTACCCATTTCTTTGAAACTCCCAGAGAATACATCTTTCACTGTTGGAAATAGTCTAATAGGTCTATCGCTACCTATCTTTCTGCTTTCATTTTTTTAAATATATTCCGCACTACTCCCTCATGCCTTAATATGTGTCCTATCATTCTACCTCTGCTATTTTTACGGCTTTTCACATATATCTTTCTTTCCCTTTTATTTCTAGAACCTCTTTGTTCTTAACTTTGTCTGCCTTTTATCTTTTTCCTGTCCATTTTTCCTACTCTCCACGTTTCACACTCATACCGTGCTGTACTCCACACATATGCATTTGTTTCTATGTTTGTTGTCTTTGAACATAATAGTTGCATTTTCTTGTTAAATGCACCACTTGTGCTAATTTTTATTTTATATCTTTTGTACGTTTCATATCTTTAGTTATTTGGCTTCCTAGTTAGCTAAAGTCCTTAACCTTTTTTAAGTTATAGTTACCTATTTGTATTCTGGTTTCTGATTTATTTTCTTTTCTTTTACATACTCGTACTTTAGTTTTGTTTTTGTTAATTTTCATCCAGTGTCCTTTTGTTAGTACTGTTTCCATGCTTCTAACGTTTGTATGGATTATCCTAAAGTTTTCGCTCCATAAATTTTCTCCGCCTCTGGCCATTGAACTTCGCTAATCCTTACTATATCTAATATTAACTTGTTCATACCAATTTTCAAATTCTCTAGCTTGCCTACTTGTTTCATTCTTCTAACATTCCTAGACTGGCAAAATGTTCCTGGGTCTTCTTTTGTTCTAACTGAATTTGCGGAGCACATCCTTCGAATAGTCCCCTCTTGGAGATCCGATTGGGGAATTATTTTAACTCCGTGATCTTTTACCCTAGAGAATCGCATCATTTTTTAGACGATTTGGAACGCTGCGTAACTAGGAGGTAATGTTGTGGTTTCCCGTTATCTTCTACATCGCAGTAGTGTGTCTCAGAATGCCATATCAACCCAAATGGTCTTTGCCACTCTAGGTGCCGAAAGAGCTGCTGCTCTCTTTCGGGGACCTGTCTCAGTCTTGTTTCTAAATAAAGGCCCCACTAATTTGGTAAAAACAGTTCGGCTCTTTAGCGCTCATTGAAACACGCACGCCATTCTACCCGTTGTAGTATTCTAGAACTTCTTAAAAGTGCAGGTCCGTTCTGAATGGTACCGTTAATTATTAAATATAATTCGTGCTATCTGAAATTTGTTAAAACTTTTCGTTCAAATGATTACTTAAAATGAATGGAAAAATGCTTTCTTTTTTAAAGTTAATGCTACTTGTGTGTTATTGGAATATTTGTTAACATTCGTCAATCTTTAGTCAAAACTAGTATGACAGTATTCTATTCCTGAAGGGAAATACTATATGCACATACCGAAAAAATTGAAAAGCACACTTCTTTAAAACATCTTAATTCTGATTTTATTAAGTTGCCTAATTTGATGATTCCATAACTCGCGTTACTTCATGGTTGCCTAACTTAAACTTGAAGAATTATTTTGTCTAAGAATTTTAAGAAGTAAACTTGATTTTAAAATTAAGAAACAGAGAAATACCAGTTAGTCTATTTTATGATACATTTGTTAAATATAAAACGACAGTATCATTCTCTATCATATTAATATAAAAAGACGTTTATTCCATCACGAGATTGATAAACATCCCACCAGTTCTAACATGTAATACTTTTGCTTCATCCGGATTAACCTTAAAACATCAATTTTCTTCTTATGGTATAAATTATGAAAGGATATTTTTCTTTAGAAAGAAACTTGCTGCTTATATTATTCATAAACGGTACTGGACCGTACAATGTCGACCTTTTATTAATGCTTGATGGAAATCTGCAGAGACGCTTTTATGCTTTCAAGCGATACTGATGAAAATATGCGGATTACAGTCCTTTACAAACTCAATTTTACTTTATGGATATGGATACCGTCATTAATTACCTAAAAAACCTATAATGAAACGTTCATTTTAATCCGCATCTCGATTTTTCCGAGACCACATTTTTAATTTGAGTAAAAAGACCATCCATGGAATTAAACACATAGTTAAGGAATTTAAAGAAAACGTAATTCGATTTAATTCATTGACCCTGTAAAGGGAATTGACACTATAATTAAACGAATTGCTCTTGTGAAATTTGAATAAATCATTTTAATAAAAACTTTCAGTCTTACATCATGTATAGGCCAAATAATAGCTACTGATTAACTTCACATTAACAACCGCACAAAATTTGAATGACCTGAACAGGCATGGCCTCTGCATGCACTCCTAAACCATCTTAACCGATTTATTGATTTACCGTCAATATACATAGTTTTATAGATTAGCGACATCCATCAATTCGAAACTAAAATTTAATTGGATGTTGGTGTACAGCTTTTAAACAATATCAAATATTTGGAGCAAGTTTATCCCTATAGTAGGGGATAAAGAATACTACTATAGTAAGCCTGCTTATCGTAAAAGGCGATTAAAAGGCGCAGCAAGGGGCAGCAGCCTTGCTGGCTAAAAGATATTGGAGGAGGGTCGGTTGGTCTCGGGCGATCCTCAATAATTTACAAGCTTGTTGGGGGTTGGCCGTGACGGATACGGCTTTTTGCTAAAATCTTTAAAAACTGCGTTGTGGAAAGATATGGGAGCCTACCACAATATTTCCCAGGTGTGCGTGGCCTAAAACACGAAATATATGATGGAGAGCTCACAAGTAAAATTCTTGTCCGGAGGTAAAATACTCCTTCATTCGGATCTCCGGGAGGGGGTACTTGGGGCTCGTCATCGTAAGAATATAAAACAACAGTTCGATTTAGTGATAGGGACTTGGAATGTAAGGTCATTACTCAGAGTAGATAAGTTAACGAATTTATTAGTCGAAATGAGAAAGGAAAAGCTGGACATTTTAGGTATTAGTGAGGTGAGATGGCCAGATAGTAATGACTTTTGGAAAGATAATTATAGAATAATTACAACTTCTTCAACTAACGGACAGGCAGGCGTAGGTAGTGTTAGGTAAAAGATTAGGGCATAAAGTTAAAGAGTACTTACAGTTTAGTGATAGAATAATTATGGTTAGATTGTGTACAAAACCCACAGACACTGTTTTAGTACAGGTTTACATGCCAACAACTCAGTACGAGGATGAGGAAGTAGAAAAGGTATACGAGGATATAAATAGTATAGTGAGAAAAGTAAAAGGAGATGAGAATTTAATAGTTATGGGCGATTTTAATGCGTCAGTGGGAGAAGGTAGTGAGGGAAAATGGTAGGAAAATTTGGGTATGGCAGACGAAATGATAGAGAGAAAGATTAGTTGAGTTTTGCCAGGAACATAGATTAGTAACTGTAAACACCCTATTCGAACAACATGTTAGGAGAAGATATACCTGGTAAGCCCCAGGTGATAGGGCTAGACACCAAATAGATTATATTTTAGTTAAACAAAGATTTAGAAACCAAGTTAAAACTGTCGTAGTTATCCAGGGCTGACATAGATAGCGATCATAACTTAGTTAAAATGAAGTGCAAACTAAAATTTAAAAATTGAGAAAGTTTAAAAGAGAGGATGGGATCTAGGTAAGTTTAATGATAGTAGGGTAAAGAGGAATATAAACAAGTATTAGATAATAAGAGCAAAGAGATAGCTGTAGGAGGAACGTAGAAAATAGATGGAAAGAAATAAAACTGAATGTACATGATACAGCAATACAGACTATAGGTAAGAAAAAATAGAAGCGAGAAAACCGTGGGTAACAAAGGAGATATTAGATTTAATAGAGAATAGAAGAAAGCTTAAACCTTTCAGAGAAGTGGATAGTGAAAGTAAGCAAAAATATAATACAGTTAGAAATAAGATAGTACATGAGTGTAGAAAAACTAGAAATAAATGGATGGAGGAGAATTGTAAGGAATACAAGATGATTTGAGAGTAGGTAAGACAGACAGGGCTTACAGAGCAGTTAAAAGTTTTTCGGGAAGATAGGAAAAATATAATGCTATTAGAGACGAGAATAATGAGCTTCTAATAAATAAAGTTGAGGTAGCTGATAGATGGAAAAGATATTTAGAAGATTTATATAAGGAGACGATATGGATGAGTTAGAGAACGACCAAGACGAGGATGTAGAAATAGGGTTCTCAATATTAAGAGAGGAATTTGATAGAGCTGTTCGGAATCTTAAATTAAATAAAGCGCCAGGGATAGACGATATTCCCGCAGAATTAATAAAATATGCAAGTCAGAAAACTTTAGACAGATTATATGAACTAGTGAATGTAATATATGACACAGGTGAGGTTCCAATAGATTTCGAAAAAATATTATTATCCCAATCCCAAAAAAGTCAGGAGCTGATAGGTGTGAGAATTTTAGAACGGTTAGTTTAACTTCTCATGCTTCCAAAATACTAACAATAATAATTAAAAACAGAGTAGAAGCTTTGACTGAGAATTATTTAGGCGAAGACCAATATGGTTTTCGTAAAGACAGAGGGACTAGAGAACCGATACTAATGATTAGGTAATTATCGAAAAAGGTTACAAAAAATAAAAGACTCATTTCGCGTTTGTAGATTTAGAAAAGCATTTGATAGGGTTAATTGGATTGTTATGTTCAGGGTTTTGCAAAAAATAGGAATCTCTCATAGGGATAGAAAAATTATTTACAGTCTATATAAGAACCAAAGCGTAGTAATTAGATTTGATGAAATAGATAAGGAAGCTAAGATTAGAAATGGTGTTAGGCAGGGTTGTATACTGTCTCCTTGATTTTTAATGTTTATATTGAGGAAGCTTTAAACTTAGCCAGAGAGAGAAAGAGATAGGTATTAGTGTACAGGGACAGAAAATAGACATGTTACGTTTTGCAGATGATATAGCCATTATAGCAGAGTCTAGAAAAGAGTTAGGAGAGTTTTTAAATATTTTAGATGAGATACTACGGAGTAACTATAGTATGAGAATTAACTCAGTAAAGACAAAGATAATGACAAGTGAGTTACAGCCTAGTTCTAAACCAAAATTAAAAATAGGTAATACCGAGTTAGAGGAGGTAGATGAATTTTGCTATTTAGGTAGTATAATTACAAAGGACGGACGTAGTAGAAGGGATATAGTAGCTAGAATAGCTCAAGCTAGAAAAATGTTTTTAAAAAAGAAAAACTTACTAATAGCTAATAGTATTAGTTTAGATAATAGAAAAGTTTCTTAAAGTCGTACGTATGGAGCGTTCTACTATACGGTAGTGAGACTTGGACAATTAAAGAAGTAGATAAGAAAAGATAGAAGCTTTTGAAACTTGGTGTTATAGGAGAATGTTAAAGATTAGTTGGACAGATAGAGTAACAAACGAGGAAGTTTATAGAAGGATAGGTGAGGATCCCTGTATGTGGAAACAATTGAAGGTCAGGAGAGATAGAATGATAGGGCACCAGTTAAGACATGAGGGACTATTTAGTAAAGTTTTAGATTATAGACTACCAAATAAAAATAGAGTAGGAAGGCCTAGACAAAGCTATATTAGTCAAATTATTAGAGATTTAGGTTGTGAAGGCTATGTAGACCTTTTTAGACTAGCTCAGAATAGAAAAGAATTTAGAGCTGCGTCAAACCGACTTTAAGTAAGTTTGAAAACAAAACAAAAAAAAAATAAAAATCAGTTAACTAAATGTCACCAGGACATAACTCACAATTAGTTAGCGGTCTGGCATGTTGGTAGCGTTTTGTTGCTTAAGCCTTACCATAACATATAATTTAATAAACGTCACCATGACATAACTCACAATTAGGTAGCGGTCTGGCATGTTGGCAGCGATTCGTTGCTTAAGCCTGACCATAACATATAATTTAACACGTTTCCTTTTTGAAGCGGATAACCAGGTTATATTTCGTTTCCTTATAAATGGTAATCATGTAAACATGTTAGATTTCTTTAACAACCATCAGGTTGCTAATATCTATGTAGAGTCAGCTGGATAGGAAAAAGATAGAGGGATATAGGAAGACCTAGACCAAACTATATTAGTCAAATTATTAGAAATTTAGGTTGTGAAGGGTATGTAGTGCTTTTTAGATTAGCACAGATTAGAAAAGAAGTTAGAGCTGCGTCAAACCGACCTTAAGTAAGGTCGAAAACAAAATGATGATGATGGAGCAAGTTCTCTTCCTAAAAATTGTATGTATTAAAGGAGGACAGTAGAAGTTAACCTTAGTATTGAACATCGGTCTAAAGCGCTACATATTAAACTAGCCACTAGATTTAGCGATGACATTAAAAAGTACTGAAGGGTTCAAGAAAAGCATAGAAAGAGGGCAAGAAAAGTTAAAGCTCCAACTGACAACTTGCTATAGTCATCAGATATGACCATGAGCAATAAATTGCTAACACATGTCTTTCACTCCGTTTTTAAAATATTTATGTTAATAATTATTGTTATCTTCTGCATTGTTAATATAGCAACAGTAATTAAAAAATATATGGTACATTCTCGAAAGGACGTTATACAGCTTACTAAAAGGTCTATTAAGCTGTCTGAGCCAAATTATCAGAACGCATCAAAATATATATAGGAATTATTTGCTAATTATTTGCTGTCTTTGCTGATATAACCAACTTTTTTGCTATATCTGTAAAAAAAGTTACAAGTGGCTAGATAGCTTAATATTAAGCTATCTAACCAACTAAAAAACATACCTACACAAAATAAAATAAAAAAATTAACAATATATAAATTATTTGCTATTTTTTTGCTACCATTTGCAAAAGAAAAAAAATCAAATTTTCAAATACTAAAACAAATATCCATATCTACAAGAGTATAGTACATTAAAAAATTAATTGCAGGCATGACTAAAGAATACCTAAGTTTTATGAATTATTTACTTTTAAAATATGCAACTCCCGAATTTTTTGCTCGCGAAATTAATATAAAAACTACAAAATATCATGTACCCACTTCGAATTTACAAGACCGAGCCAAATTATCAGAACACATCAAAATATATATATATAGGAATTATTTGCTAATTATTTGCTTTTTTTTTGTTGTTAAAACCAATTTTTTTGCTATATCTGTAAAAACGTTACAAGTGGCTAGATAGCTTAATATTAAGCTGTCTAACCAACTAAAAAAACATACCTACACAAAATAAAATAAAAAAATTAACAATATATAAATTATTTGCTATTTTTTTGCTACCATTTGCAAAAAAAAAAAATCAAATTTTCAAATACTGAAATAAATATCCATATCTACAAGAGTACAGTACATTAAAGAAATTAATTGTAGGCATGACTAAAGAATACCTACGTTTTATGAACTATTTTCTCTTAAAATATGCAACTCCCGAATTTTCTGCTCGCCAAATTAATATAAAAAATGGCAGAACAGTATATTTTGCAATTCGGAAACCTAAACGGTCTCTATGTATCAAACTATTGGGTAGAAAAGGAAATAGAGGACTTGGGTGTCGATTTAAATTTTAAACTGCGAATAAAATTAGATAAAATTAAAACCACTCCAAACAAACACTTCTGTGTATAACTTTGTATTAAAATTAAGTTTAAATGCCTCCATGCTTGGTATTAAATATTTTTAAATTTTGTTATGTATAATGTCTGAATAAAAATTTTATAATAGTATTGCATTGCTCTTTATTTTATAAAAGGTTATGACGTCACCACGAAATAGCAGTCACACAGAAAGAGGTGCGCATGGACAGGGGTGTTCATGAGTAGGGGTGCGCATGGGTAGGGATGTGTCTGGGCGTACACGAGGGAAGCGGAAGTTAAAAGTCAATAGTCGCCAAGCATCTAATTCTTATTTGGGTAGTATCGAGTACTTGCAGGCGTATGTATCCGAAGTAAGTAGCTTTTTGTGGATAGTAGTTTATAAGATTTTGTAGTTTTAAGTACTGAGTTAAAATTAAATAGACAAACAAGAAATTGAAAGGTTCTGGGTTTTATAGGGATGTAACTTTGTAAGGAAGTGGCCCGATTTAAACAATTCAAACGGGGGTAGATTGTCCGGGAAATTAGAATTCAGGTCCAATTAACAGATTACCCAGTGTAAAAGTGAATAGGATGGCGCTTCTGACATAGTGTGAGTGTATGTTGGATTGCAAACATTTAGATACTGAGAGACGCTGTCCGTGCATTGTAAAGGTATGAGGTTTTAACAGGGTGTAACTTTGTAAGGGATTGTTCTATTTGAAAAATTCAAACAGATTCGAGTTTGCTAGAAAAATCTAATATTAGTTGATGCCAAACAAGATATATTTATCTTAAAAGAAACAAAAATAAACTTTTATATGTTCACTAGAGGGTATGTGTGTAAAACTGTAAAGGGCGGTTAGATTTTAAATCTGTTTGCAGATTCGATTCTGCGTAATTTGATGTGTGGCGTGGTTAAAAAAATTATAAGGATGGCCGGAAGTCGCTACCGGTACAAAATTTAAAATTGGGGTACCGCCTTAGGAAGTGATGCTGTCTAAAAAATTCCTAGAAATTCAGGTAGCTGTGAAAAATCTAGTATTAATTGATACCAAACAAGATATATTTATTTTAAAAGAAACAAAAATAAACTTTTATATGTTCGCTAGAAGGTATGTGTGTAAAATGGTAAGGGGTGGTCGGATTTTCAACATTAAAAAGCGTTTAGTGCTAATGGTTTTTCAATGAGAAAACCCATTAAAAAGCGATTGGTGCTAATGAGTTTTTAATGAGAAAACCCATTAAAAAGCGATTAGTGTTAATGGTTTTTAATGAGAAAACCCATTAAAAGGCGATTAGTGTTAATGGGTTTTTAATGAAAAAATCCATTAAAAGCGATTGGTGTTAATGGGTTTTTAATGAGAAAACCCATTAAAAAGCGATTAGAGGATTGAGTGGATCTACCTGCGCTAGACTCTCCACAAAGGACCTACTCGTGTGCAACCAGTTTTGAGGCAAAAAACCTAATGACGAAAAAATAAGTGCAGATTAATCTGATGATTATTATAAACCACTAGTTGTTGGTTGAGAAATATCTGCAACTAATGTTGACTGTGCGAAAAGATATATTGGAAAAAATATTATATCAGTAAATGTTCAAGTGCTGGGGGAACTTGGCAGCCACAGGCTGCTTACCCCCTTCACAACTACTGAATGTCGGAGAAATAGGGTATATAATTGTAAAACAATAGAAGGGGACCGAACTGCATCTAACAAGAAAGAACAGTGCCTATGATGAAAGACAACAAACATAGAAACAAGAAGAAGATTGTTGAAAGCATATGTGTGGAGCATAGCACAATATGCCTATGAAATACGGGCAGTAGGAAAAGCAGACAGGAAAACGGTAGCAGCCTTTTGGAATATTGTGCTTCAGATGTATGAGGATGATAGCATGGACAGACAAAGTTAATAACAAATAGGTTATAGAAATGGCAGGGGAACAAGGATATCTGTGGAAAAAAATAGGAGAAATACACGCGCAGAATACGTTCTAAAGCATTTTTGGGGAATAGTATGGGATATATTACAAACAGAGATAAGAAACAGGAGGTAGATGTAGACCTAGATCAGATAGTAATAGATGTAGACTGTGCAAATTTCAGGGAAATGTGTAGGTTAGTTTAGACTAGGAAACAATGAGGATACGCGTCTAACCAGTTCCAGGACTGAAGACCTGATGATGATGAGTCTGCAGTATCTGTCCGTACAATGTCGCGTGTAATGATAAAGATATACGGATTACAGCCTTCTACAAATTCCAATATAAATTATCTGAAAAACGATAATGCAATTTTGATACCTGTATCTTTTCCAAAATTTTTTAATTTGAGTTATAAGGGTGTCAGCATAAATTTGAACTCACAGCTAAAATTGTAAAGAAAATGTAATAAGTGTGAGTTCCTGCCTCAATAACAGGCAATTTATATCCTAATTGGCGGACATGTCTCGAACTATTTAAACAAATTATTCTAGTAAAAACTTTTGATGTATTGCATCTCACAGGTAAATAATAGCTATTTGACTAGACTGCCGTAGATAACCACGAGAACTTTCTATACGGCTGTTAAATATTCAGTAGGCAGTGTTGATAGAAGTGTTTGACGTTTGCCTGCACTGTTGAAACTCACCTTGACCGATAAATTCGTACACCACCACGATTACACACAATTGTATAGATTGGCGACATCAGTTAATTCAAAGCAAAGCATTTCAAATTTCAGGTTGGATAAATAACTTTTAAGTGTTACCAAATACATAGTTGCCATTAGCATTCATGTTGTTTCTAAATGAATTATATATATTAACAGTTGAAGCTTTTTATTCATGTCTAACACTGATTGGTCTAAAGGTAGTTAATAAAATAAATTTGCCTTAGCCAAAGCATCAAAACACATTGAAATATATAAACGCGTATAAAAGCTTGGCAGCAAAGAGTGAAACGCACAATCGACGAGGTGTCACGATCATCAGTCATGGTTCTGGAAGAAAATGGCAAAGTATGTCTTTCATTCCGTTTTAAAAATATTTATGATAATAATTATAGTGCCTCCATGGATTAATATTAGGTGGGTAGTGTTATGAACCGCCGCAGAGCTATTTTGAAGAGTTTACAAAGTTAAGCTGTCCGAAACAAGAAGACTGGTACATTAAATTAAAAATTTAAATTAGTTTTGTTCTCTAAACTTTGCGGTTGTTATCGTTATTCCCGTAATATAATTAAGTAAGCAATTTGCGACTGCTCCATTTTATTTTAGTCTCATATCGAGTTTTCCTGTCCTGTGTTACTACCATAGACTTTGAAATTACTACATGTTAATAATAGCTGCAATATCCGATTTTTTCCGAGAATTATTCCAAAGTTTTGTAATAAAAATCTGAATATAATGTAATTCATTCACGTTTCCTGTCACCTAAAAGTAATAACAGTTGTTAATAAATTTTTAACGGTCTAGTTTAGATGGAAAGGTATTTAAGATTTTACAAACGTATTAAAAAGTGTTAATCAAAAGTCATTTGTTCAACAAAGTGGATGAGGCAAATCAAGCGACTAGAAATTACCCAAAAAGATTCATTTTAGCCATGAAAAAACGTGTAAGTGTTTCAAACACAGAATTGCATACGCTTAGTTTACGAGGAACATTTATTTGGGGTTTGGTAGTAAACACAACCATTCCTTAAGAATGGTACACTATTGTGCAGAGATAAAAAAAAGAGAGGTAAAAGTAGACCTAGATCAGATTATTGCACACAGATAGTGAAAGATGCAGATTGTGGGAATTTTAGGGAAATGTGTAGCTTAACTCAAGAGTTGGAGATAATGGAGGTACACGTCTAACCAGTTACAGGACTGAAGACTTATTGTTGCGATTGTGCAGATCGTAAGAAATCTTTTGTTCTCTAGACCCACTTCAACAACATCTCCTCTAAAACTAATTAGGAACCACGCAGAGGGGGGGGGATCCTCCTCCCCAAACTAGTAGATTATATTTATCGTATTCGCTTTAAAACGCTAAAACCTATAATCCATGTAGATAATTTAGAAAACTGAACGAAATGGATGTTGTGCTTATTAAAAAGGAAATATCCAGCAATTTACACTATGGTATTTTGGAATGGAGAAAAACTGCAAATAAACACCTCGCTTCCGCTGTAACGATTGCAGCATCGGTGTAGACGAGGCGAAAATGCTAATTCTTTGTTGGCAAATCTTGCACTTTGAAAATATTTTAAACACTGTAACCGCAGCATGAAACAATCGAAACTTCGATCCATATTTGATTTCTATAATTTACAAATCCCATTAATAATATTGTAGCATAGAAAATCAAATAAAGCGTAGGTATTATTACAAACACATCTATCATAGTATATGTTTCAAGTGTTAAGTTGTTGTCGCTTTAATAGTTACCGGTATGTGATCAGTAAATTCTATACTGTTGGCACGGTCCCGCAAGTTGTACCGTGAAATAAGAAATGCTACACCACATCAATTTTTCTTATATAGAAGTAGCTTCTGGGAGTGATGATAGGGGTTGCAATATGAAGCAAGTTTTTGCGTATGCCTACATATAAGTTGACAGGTAAACATTTATCAGTCTACGCTTTTATCGTGTATAAGCGTAAGTGATGTCGTCTGACGTATCAGTACGAAAAGATAACAATCATTGGATATATTATATTGTGGGGCATTGGCGTCTTGCCGAGTGACGCAAGCTAGGGTTGCTTCACCTTAAGTTGAAAACTTAAAACACAGCAGAAGTGACTTACTAGATTGCTTTTTCTTTTATAAATAAATAAACAATTATATTATTATAACTATCATTGCACGAATTCTTTCACATAACTAAGTCCTTAAGGAATTGAATTTTTTAATGAATCCTAATACTCAGAACAATATGTTTGTTAAAAGAAGCTTTTAGTCTATTAATTCTGCAAAAGTACAATATTTCTACCAGGGTTGGGAGAAAACTTTTTTCAAAAACAACAAAAAAAACGTTTTTTTGTTTTAAAACAATGTTTTTTGTTTTAAATCAGTTTTATTTTATTTTAAAAAAACTCTGTTTTAAAACAAACATGTTTTAAAATTACTACCTACTTAACAGGACGTTCCCAGGGATTCCCCGTGACCCAACATATTTTGTTCAATACGTGATTCCGGCATACAATCCATACAGATTCCCTACAAATCAGGTTCATGTCAGAGGCCATTAAGTGCTGATTAATTGTATTTAAGCTTCCAAGTGTCAGTAATTTCACTTTTGTTCTGGTTTGTAGTGCACGGTGTCAGTGTTAAGTGTAGAACAGGTATTAAATTTAAAAGTATAAGTATGTCAAGTCAAGGAAGACGAAAAGATCCAATTTGGATAAATTTTGATTTGATTAAGTTAAATGTTAATTCTGACGGTGGAAGAGAAGATAAAAAGACAAAGACTGTGCTTAAAGCTGAGTGTAAAAAATGCAAGAAGTAAATGTCTATATTTGTTGCAAGAACGAAAAAGCATAATGAAAAATGTATTTTAACACATTCTGAGGAGCTAGGGATGCTGAAATTTTGGATAATCCTGACTGTTCTGATTCAGATAAATGCAAGTTGTTAGTTGTGTTTTCTTTACTTAGTGAAACACTTCATCCTCTTGTTCGTGTGGCATAAATTGGGTTCAGACGAGAGTTACCTTTTGGTTTTTCCAAATTTCAGACACATAAAAGCATGATACTACACCACCAATTTATAGCATAGTACTAAGCGTATGAGAGAAAGAAGTGATACTTTTTATTAAATGAATAAAAATTAGTTGAAAATTAAAAGAAAATACTAAATGTAGCCGGTAGCCCGACCCCAACCAACATTTGTGGCTTTCAAATATTGTTTTTAAAAAATATCATCTGAGTACAGCAGCTCCTGACTCTCATAGTTTATACTTTCCCAATCAATAAATATTTTTCATTTGGTTTTGATTTAAATTGTTCTAACAAAGTTGAAAGAACAATATATGAAACTCCGTTAGCAATTTAATACTACCTTCAGCTTCTCTAGACAGCCTTGTTGTCTTGTGAGCAATGTCCTATTTGTTTTTAAATTTTATAGATTCACTCTCATCGCGTTCTGCATTAGAGAGAACACTGGCGCCATCTACTTCACCAGGAACACTATGTAAAAAAGTGAAATCACACTCTTCTGAAAAATATGTTAAAGAAAAATAGATCTTTCAAACTTCTTGATAAAGACCACGGTGGAGCAAGCGAAGAAAATAGATGTTCAATTAGCTAGATATTTTTTTTGCTACAAACACTTCAGTCAATCACATAGAGCATCCAGAGTTCAAGAAATTTTGTAATGAGTTGCATCCAGGATATAATCCACCTACTAGAAAAAAATTACGTTCAACTCTTCTGGATAGGGTATTTGACTCCACAGTATCAGAGTTTAATACTGAGCTGACGGGTAAGAGTGTGTGAATGTCTCTAGATGGTTGGTCAAATGTACATAAGGAACCTGATATTTATGCAGTACTGACTTGATGTACAAAGTGAAAGAGTGTACTTAAATGACAGTATTAATACTGAAGACAATAATCATGATTTTAAGTACCTATGTGAAATATCTGTTCAGGTTATTCAAAAACGTAGTGACGACTTTAACTGTAACGTAACAAGTTTTGTTACTGACAACGCGGCTAATATGGTAAAAATCCGTCAATTTTTAGCTGCATCTCCATCTCATGATTTTGTTTTCGACCTTGCTTAAGGGCCTAGAACGGCAACCAACAATACCTAAAGCATAAGTTGTAATGCGGCCACAAAAATCAGAAGTTTAGCATTTATAAACTGCGATAAACTAGGTTTAATGTGTGAACATAATGATAGGTTTTTTAAACGTTACAAAATTAGTTGCACCAGTATTTCAATGTCGTACATTTTTGCTACTGTTGATGATTTGATTTCTTTTTCCATCGTTTTGCCAAACGAACGTATGAGGTTGATACAATACATGGAAGCTGAATACCTGCTTCTGTTATAACACGATGGGCATCCTAAAATTCAAGCCTAATTGATGTACCTATTGATGTGATACACAAAAAGCCATTAGACGTTTGCGTTTGCATATCAAATATTAAAAATGGACAAATGCCAATGAGCAAAAAAAAAGATACAAGGAACATTTCAAAAATATTTTTAATCTAGTCGTTTCAAAAACTTCCATTCCGACGCAATATCACGAACGGTAGATTTTACCCCAAACAAAGTTTTTGAAAAATATACAATTATGCATTATGAAATCGTGGACACTTTTTCTCTTCAAATTAGCAATCGTCTCAAGACATGGAAAAACCTAACTTTTTAACACTATAGACTTTCGCAGTTTGCTTTCCTTAACAGAAAATTAAATGCTGTAACTAATTTAAAATATCCCATCCAAACTTATACAATTACACACAGCGTTTAAAAAATGAACTACAACTAATTTATGCAGATAAGCAACATAGGTAAGTCCACATTCAAAATTTAGAGAAATTTTGACAGAGAAGCGAAACATTTTTAAAAATGCTTACAAATTATTGTGTTTAATAATGACAATACTATCAACTAGTGTTTCAGTGAAAAATTTTTCTTGCGTAAAAAGAACTAAAACCTACTCTCGTAATACATGACAGGGAAACAGAAAATTTGTTAAAAATTTTGACTGAAAAGAACTGTTGAATGAACTAATAAATACACAGCTTTTTACATGACATTATTGACAAGGTTACAAATATGACGAATAGAAAGATTGATCTTATTTTTAAAAAAATATAAAAATAATGGTACGTTCTACCATAGTAGTTTTTGCTAAATAATTATTTGTGTTCTTCCAATTTAATGTATATTTTGTCCAGTATTTATTTGTATGGAATGAAAAGCGGTTTACTAGTTCGTGTATGTATTCCTTTGAGAAACGAGATTTTGTCTACATCTGCTTCACCTGTTCTTGGGGGCTCGAACTACCAAGGTTGTAGGGTAATATTATGTGTTTCGGTATTTATATTTTTCAACCGTGTTTGGTGTACAGTTTACACATTACATGAACAAACAAATTACCGGGTTTATTTTGTTTCCTTTTATCGTTTTTTACCTTTACTGAGTTGTAAGTTCCAGTACATTTTGCTGATGTCTGCAGTACATACCTAGTATTCAACCGTTGGAATATTTAATTTTTTTTTTGATGAGTACAGCAAAATTAGGATTTTAGGAAACTTTTCAGCTGTAGAAGAATGGCAAATTTAGTAAAAAATAACAACGATTTAGTGATATTAGTCCAAAAGTACATTAAGTATTTAATCTAAGAAACAAATTTTCGGTTAATAATGCTATATACTTTCTTTTTATAGATGCAATCACTCAACCGGTAAAGCAGTAAGCAACCACTATTGAGGATTTGCCTTTCACAAAGCGTTCTTGTTTAATTGTAAAATCCGGTTTCAGCACTGCAAGTTCAAACAGCAACAACACATAAGTATGTTTAGCTACTATAGCGATTATTGCGAATTTCGCGAAAAAAAAAGTGAGTATAAATACGAACATGCTACCGATACAAGATATTATAAATTTCGTTAATGGCAATGTGACAGACAAGAAAAGGATTATTTATGGTGCTGACTAGCTGTTGGAACCGCCGCATAACCATGTGCACCCATTTTTATATGAAAAGCTGATATTGTTGGTCACCGTTACGCTTATCAAAATATCATGACTCATTTTCATTGTCTGGTTTTATCTCCAAAAAAAAATTACTATTTTTGCTAATATTTTCCCACTTTTTTCTTCTGAGTAAGTTGTTGGTTATCAAAAAACCGTGCAGTTGCGTACTTGGGTAACAATACCATTAAAGAAGTTTTCAAATTTAACGGACAAAAAAGGGAACCGTGTGCTCCGCCCATGAAGCAAACATCTAAATAATCAGTCGAAGCTCCAAAAAATTTTTAAAAAATCCAAGCAAATCCTTAAAAAAGCAAAACCGTCATTGTTTAAAACAAGCTGAGGAAAACAGAAAACGTCTTCTGCTCATTGTGAAAATTATTGTAATGTTAGGTCGTCAAAATATTCCATTGAGAGGGCACAGTGATGATGGCGACGTATTGAATAGGAGTGACGTTTCTAACGAAATGAAACCTTAGAGAATTGCTAGCTTTCGATCCGATCACGAAAATACTTAACTAAATGATGTTTCGCCACTTTACTATGCAACGATATTCAGAATTGATTTCCGTAATCTAGAGTAATTGTATAAAATATTTTGGGTTATATTTCATTTGAGTTGAAGTCATTCTGAAATATGTTCCAATTGTCTTATTTAGGCAGTCGTAGTTTCGTTATTACATTATTATTCGATAGTCATTTGTTCACTAATATATATCCATGTATTACCGTACTGTATGTTGTCGATAATCACATCGGCGACCGTAAAAATTTATAATAGATATGGTTGTTTACCTATTAATTCCCAAGCATTGAAATCAAGAAATTTGAAAGAAAATTTGCTTTAATATGAACAGAAATAATACAAAGAAGCAACTAAAAAAAAATGAAAACTGTAATTATAAAAGGCGCTGCAAAATGTTGCGTTTACGCAACATCGAGGATTACTGAATTACACAAAGATTAAGGTGTGTGAAAATTTTTGAAAGCAATCTGAGCGAAGATGAACTTGGCACTTTATACACATATATTGTGGTGCTATTGTATTGTCTAGATTCTCTTCTTGATTTATTATCTTGTTTAGCTATTACGGATCCAGTACTATCAAATTTTATTTTACTAGGCAAAAACATTTAGACGGCCGGCCATAACTTGGGTTTGAAGAGTCAACATTTGATGTAGCCCTTCCGAGGCCTCTGCCCACGATACGTTCATTACTTGTTTTTTCAAATTTCATAAGTGTTACAGCTACATACGATTTGAACTCTATTTATGTCATTCTCGTTTTATTTCCTATGTTGTACATTTTCCAGGCATTGATAATTGCACTATCTATAAGTTTGTAAAAAGAGACCATCACCACTTATTTTCCTCAACACGTATTCTGTAGTTTGCTATGCTATTTAGTGGAGATCAACTTCTCTCACATGTTGATTATACTCTGCACTTACATTTGGTTGAGGAATGGTAATTACTTTCTTCTATTTTCGATCATACCTTTAAGCAAACGCTAATGCTTTAACGCTACAGTTATTTGTAGCAACTGCTACCACTGAATTGTCGTTCCATCTTACCAACAGTACTTCACTTTTCTAATCGAAAAATAGTCATAGTTGCCTCTTTCTTCTCCTTCATGCTTTTTTGTACCGTCTCTAATGTACTGTTGCGGGTACGATTTTCACAAATAGTGCCCGTAGCATACAAACATTTATCCTTTAATAAACAAAATAAATTGTGAGACGAAAAAAAGATGTCAAAAAATACACGATGCTAAGGTAGGCGTGGTATAACAGAACTACTTTTTCCACTAAACCTAAGTCATTTACTTCATATCGATTACTCTTTCCGTCACATGGAAAACATTTATATAAACATCCAGCAAAACTGCAAAGGCACTACAGTTTGAATCCAAACCTTACTTGTTTACTTTTTATAAACAATTTGCAACTATACAGGCCAGAATAGGAAACCATCTCTTCTTGATAGATAAATTATTGGAAAATATTCCAAGTCGTATATTCTTTTCGTATAATAGCTCGAATATGGGTCTCAATTTAAAATATTTGTCTGATTTATTTAATTTGTCTCAAAAGAAAGAAGACACTAATAACAGTTTTATTTTACGCAAGGCAGTCTGAAGAAACTTGTCTGCATCCTCATAATAGAGTTACACCACCTTAATTGTAGAATATTTGATATGTTTCTTACATCTTTTTAAAAATATACGACGAGTATGAAAATCTAGAATGGTAATCCGCATTAGATATAAAAACTGGTAACCTTGAAAATAATTACACCCAGCCACAAGACCTTGACGAAGATCATTCATGTAAAAACACATTACCATAAAGAGAAAAAAAGTGCTTCGCTTTGGATATTGATAAAATTTTGCCCGTGATGTAAAAATCCATTAAGAATTTAACAGCAAACCCGATCATATAGATTTGGGTTGCCAGGAGTATCCTTGAAGTAACGTATTTTATGCAATCTTTACAGTTACAAAAATATTATATACCAACTCAGCTAAAGACAGCGCGGAAAATGTAAATGCATTTACCCTAGTTTAGCTTGCGTAATTTAATAAATTACCATTAAACTTAATAAGTCGTTATTTGAGAATCAAGTTTAGTTACGAAACAAAGCGGAAAAGCGTTACAAAATTAACTTAGAGAAAAGCTATAACTTCAGAATTTGCATAAATATTTCCTTGAATTTTTTGCTATTGGCAATCGCCTTTGGAGTTCATTAATTTTATCGCATTAATTAATATAGATTTTAGTATTAAGTACAAAAGGTCTTTACTCTTTAAGCGATTAGTAAGTGGATTCTGGATAATTTTGTGGTAAACATAAAGTTGTTCCGAAACAAAAAGGTTTACTAAAGTAGTATGTTCGGTGTTATCATTCTTTATTCTCAGAGCAAAAGCACCAACTTTGGTATCTTGTAGTTCCTTACCAAATTTTTACCTGATTTCTTACTAACTTACAACTAAAAATAAGTAGATACTATTTAATCTAGAAACTATACATCAGTGTGGAAAATTATTATTTAAGTTGTTTTTTACAAATTCCAAAAATTTTATTCCAAAAGCTATAAGCCGCCATTGGGTTAAGATTCCGATGTTGATTTTATATCTATTTGATAGAATAACCAAAGCATCAACTACTGAAGATATAGAATCTTTGCCTCACACGCAACACTCCACAAACATCAAACGTGTAGAGCAACGAGAAAGACTTTCCTATAAGAAGTCTTTGTCACAAGCAGGAATCGAACTTGTAGCACATTCTGTGCGGAGATCAAAGTTGTCAATGATCTACGCAATTTGCGACGCGCTTTCCGTTGTTCTTACGCTTCCAGAAGTTATACAAAGTTACACGAAGTCTAGTACACAGATTTTATAAATTGAAACACACTGGTGTAGGTTTAGTAACTAAAACTACCCCGAGCGAAAGCGTTGCCCCATCTGACCGCTTCAACTTCTACCCTTCGACTCCCCCTTGCTGAGCTGAGTACCTACTTCGTTACCCCGTCCCCTCTTACCTACTACGCTACATTTCTATTTCTACAGGGTAATTACCGCAACTATATATAACTAAGGGAGCTTCATATGTTACAAACTTAAAGAATAAATGACGTTTTGCACAACTCCAGTTAGTTATAATATCACAAGAAATGAAAATAATTAATATTTAACAAAAGTGAGCGTTACACAGCTCTCAATAACTTTATCCCTTTCAATTCTAGATTCTACGACGATATTGCTACAATGTGTTCGCTGAAAATAATATATTGAATTCAGTTATCTGTCGAAGAATTTTAGATTTAAATGATTATTGTTAATTACAAAAAGGTTTCCCAATTTCAATGTCTTAACACAAAACTTTTAATCAGTAGTAACTTCCAGGTAGTCTACAGGAAACGAACGTGTGCAAAAAAAAAGAGGTACATGTGGTTATGGTCACTCATCACGCCCTATTTTTGAGTTTCCAATGCTCCACCGGAAGGTACCAAATTGGCCAGGAAGCGAGTTTCTTTTTTATTTGACAATTTTGAATTTTGCCGAACCTTTGCTATTCCAAGCAAGGACCCTACGGACCCTACGTTTTGCCTTTCATCCAAACGAGGGCATATTTTTGTCAAAAGTGCTCGCTTAACATTTTTCAGACGGTTCGTGTTAGGGGGCGGCTCCGTGGCGTAGTGGTATGTGGGTAACTACTACGCCCAAGGTATCAGGTTCGAATCCCGACACGGTCCGCTTGAAAAATGTTAGGCGAGCATTTTTACAAAAATACACCCTTGTTCGGATGAGAGGTAAAATGGAGGTACCGTGTGTGAGTGTTGTCACGCACGTTAAAGATACCTACCCTGCTTGGAACAGCAAGGTTGTTACGCTCCCTTTCGGCAGCGTACTTAAAATACATCGCTTTGCATAGCTGGTTGCATAAAGGTCGATTTACATTAATAAATAAATTGAATTATTGTCTTATAACTTTCGTCTTTATGCTATCTATTGAAGTGGAGATAAGAGGCGCTCAGATGTTATGCTAACAACTATTTTATATCTACAGATGAGCAGTTGTAGTTTGTCTTTTGTTCTATTTATTAATTACATTGAAAATACGGTGGCTTGTTTTGCTTTGTGAATAGTGAGTTTTAATGCGGTATTTATGGCTTACGCGGGCCTACTAATTTTTAGTATTTGTTCTTTGTTCCTTAAATTACCGAGTTGTATATTAACTGCAGAGTGTAGTTCTGATTGCATTGAATGAAGGATGCTTTTATAGGCGAACGTGTTTACTCAACTACACGTGCTGTTACCGATTGTGTTTCTTTGTTCCTTAAATTGTTGAGTTTTCTTTTGAAATAACGTGCGTTACGGAACATCTGACGGACTTACTTAGTGATACACGTGCTTCACTCATTGTGGCTTCGCCATCGTGTTACAACGTATTGTACTTAAAATGCAAGAACGGTAACTGCGATTACAAGCAAGTAAATACAATGTACAGCTCGTCTTTTTTTTCTTAGTGCAAGATACTTATTTAGTTGTCAACGTATTAATTAGCAAATTAATTCTGTAACATGCTTTCCCATTTTGAGTTTTTTTGAAATGAGGTTACAGACATATCTTCGTGCACTCTCTCTTAACAATAATGTTGGCCAGTTAAGGTAAAAACGTGTTTGGCAACTAACATGTTACAGTGATTCCAGTTTACAAATGACGTGATTCTAAATTCTAAATTTTTATTACAATTTTTGCGATTTGTGTTAAAAAATATTTCGAAATTATTGTCTCAGGAAATAGAATTAACAAGAAATGGTTCCATTAGTATGATAATGTCTGTTGCTAACACCAGTGAAGTGCGTCGGTGTGGTTAGTGTAAGTGTACTAAATTCTATCAACCCCATCACAATCAAGGGTGAAGTACTTCGTTACGGCAGGACTTTCTGTAAGTGAACTATTTACTACTTGTTTTCTTTCTTTAAATATCTATCCGTTTGTTTTGCAATATTCTTTGTCGTGTTGATACCTTTTACCATAGAAGTACAGACTATTATATACTAACTGTTGTTATTACTTTAAATATCTATCCGTTGTTTTGCAATATTCTTTGTCGTGTTGATACCTTTTACAATAGAAGTGCAGACTATTGGAAAAAAAAGAGAAAACAAAAAAAAACTAATACTACTAGATTACTCATGTCAATTGTGTCTTATCTATTTATCTTTTGTTAAAATTTTTGTCTTGATTTATGTTAATTGGTGTGTGAGGAAACGTTTCTGCTGCTCCCCAATATTACCTCATTTTGTATTAAAAGTTTTGTACTGCTTTTACCGTTGCTACATTATATAGATTATCCAAGCGTTTTTTTTACATTCTTTTATATTCTGTTACATTCTTTTTTTTTCAGGTTTACTTAACTATTTTTTTGTCTTTCAGGTTTGCTTAACTATTTTTCTTACAGGTACTGTCACTAACTCCTTACCGCCGCATACATCATAGGTCAGTCTGCTTTCTGCAACCCCCCCCTAATCTCCGATTGAGCCCGGTCATTCCTTGACTTTCTTTGTGTTACGCACGGCTACGAGTCAACGTAACATAAATTTGGCGCCCAACGTGGAGCCACAAAAATTACGTAACAAAGTTTTGGCAAAATTCCAAATTTTTCAGGTAAAAAAAACTCGCTTCCTGGCCAATGTAGTACCTTCGGGTAGAGCATTGGAAAATTAAAGGTAAGGTTTGTATCGGGAATCGAACCCGAAACCTTGGAATCAGCAGTCATACAAAAAAACTGTCTGATTCACGGAGCCGTCCCAATATGAAATTGAATCTTCACCGTGCCGCAGTAAATGGCTAAGCGGCGACTCCGTGGCGTAGTTGGTATGTGTGCGGTTACTATGCCCAAGGTCTCAGGTTCAAATCTCGACACTGCCCGCTTGAAAAATGTTAGGCGAGCATTTTACACAAAAATACACTTTGATTAGTATGAGAGGCAAAATGGAGGTCCCGTGTGTGAGTGTTGCCATTCACGTTAAAGATCCCTACCTTGCTTGGAACAGCAAGGGTTCGGCAAAATTTAAAATTTTCCAGATAAAAAAATTTGATTTCTGGCTAATGTAGTACCTTCGGGTGGAGCATTGGAAAATCAAATGTAAAGTAAATGGTTAAGTACTGAGTGCTTCGTTATAATAGGCCTGTAAAGGGTAGCGAGAATACGAAAAATTTCTCTAAGCTTCTGATGTCTTTCTGTATTAGGCGGCCTAGTGTAATTCCAAGTCTCAAATATTGCATTGTGATTAATAAAAGGCTTTATCTTGAAGGAACCAGTATCGAAGTACTGAAACAAAATTTGCAAATGATTTACAACGCACAATGGAAACGAATAAAAAGGTTTGTTACTTAGGAAATGCAATTAGTTAATATTTTAAATTCAATAAGAAAAGCAAAATGCTCTTCTTTTATATTAGATGATACCCTAGACATAAGCAAAGCCCAACATATGACGATAATTTCAAGGTTACTTTGTATAGAAAATAAGAATGTTATAAGTGAAGAACAAATTTTAGGATTTATTAATGATACAAATGCGCGTTCGACTTACATCTTATATAGTATATTATAAGAATTGAATTTGGACATCAGACGACAGCGATAAGATAATGCGTTTAATATACGAAAGGAAACAATGGTTCACAACGTCTTATTTTCAATATAAACCCAAGATCGTTTAACATTCGTGTTTTAGTCATTCGTTAAATTTAGTATTAAACGTTTCACCTAAATCATATTATAGAACTGTGAATTTTTTCAGTATTATTTCAGAATTTTATAATTTGTTTGCTGCATCAAGTAGCAAGTTCTATATATTAAAAATAACGTAAAGAATTTATAAGTTTAAAACCTCTTAGTGACACACGATGTTAAATAAATCATATTATAGAACTGTGAATTTTTTCAGTATTATTTCAGAATTTTATAATTTGTTTGCTGCATCAAGTAGCAAGTTCTATATATTAAAAATAACGTAAAGAATTTATAAGTTTAAAACCTCTTAGTGACACACGATGTTAAATACAAGCTGATGCTGTGCTTTACATCCGCTACGATTTAAAATTGGAAACATTTACGATGCTTTATAAAATATATCCAAATGTATTAATAAAGATAAATAAATTTGAAGCAACAACTTTATATAAAAGAAATAATAATTGTTACCGGTGAATGAAGCGTTAACTTGTTAAATTTGAGATTGTCCAGAAGAGATAGGAATCTCGTAACAAATTAAGACTGCACCGGATAACTACAGTGGTGTGGGGGTGGGTCCGTATGGATACAATACAAAAAAAATTTTAAAAATGTAATAAATTCACTAAGTGCAATTCAAGTCACTTTGCCAATAATATTTACCTTGAATAGCATTCAAAACTGTCAAATTATTGGCGTAAATTCCTCTACTGTAGTGAGAGTCCCCTATACGAGGAGAACGTCTGGGGAATTTTTATCACTCACGTTCCAATTAGTTGATATATTTAATCCAGAAACACAAAGTCTTCCTGCGTCACCAAAAAATTATTTAATACAGCATCGCATCATTCTTCCTTTAAACAGGCACATATAAAGTGTTTAAGTTACCTAAATAAATTTCTACTCAAGTTTCAAAACAATACTTTTGAAAATAGGTACATATAAATACGTTTGAATATCCATTTTTTCTTTAATGGGATTGGAGATACCCTTTTAAATATTACAACTATATATCGGTTTCGCAGTTAATTTTTAATATTGTTTTTTTTTCTAAATTTCATTCCAAAAAGTGTAATAGAATGTCTAGACTCTCAGTATTCTTTAAAAAAGTTTTAAAAATTAAATATCTTAAGTTTACAATTGTTTCGGCCGCCTAATAAAATCGAAACAAAAATAACGGCCATCATCAGAACATGTTCAAATAATTAAATGACGAACAAAAGATTAACAGAAACATTTTAGACCCAATTAACTTACAATAGGATGTTGAGTAAGATGTGTGATTCTTCTCAAGGAAGAAAAGTACATTTTATAATGTAAAAAATTGGTAAGTCTAAAAACAACACAAGTCAAGTTTTTAAAAACCCTAATTATGCTAACATTCAGTTGATAAAAATTCATTTCAATTTCCATAAAAGAACTGTAAATTTAAGTAATACACATTTTAAAGCAGAGGGACTTAAAACTAGTTACGGTCTCAAATCTAATCCTCCATCGAAAATTAAAATCGGGGATATTGAGAATCATGCTTTGAAACAGACTTAATTCTAAAAACCATACCACAAACTACTATGGAACAACATCGAAATAAAATAAAATAAATTTTAAAAAATACGTTAAACTCCAATAATTCTTCTCTCTTCACTCTCTAGCATGTGTGATTTTATTCCTATCCTTCATTTGTCTAGTGGAGGTTATATCTTGTTACAGTCTTCCTATTGGGTTTTATATTCAAACACGTACAAGACACATGATAACATATGATTCATTGTGCGTAGCGTTTCGTTCTGTTTTCAACAATATAAATGAATACATTGTAATATCTTACAATCTATTAAATGATATGATTCAACCCCCTACAACTTGATATTCGTAAATTTTACCAACGAAGAGCCTGTGGTGGTTTTTAAATAATTATTACATTGTTGAAATATGCTTTGATACTATCCGGAGTTACTTTGCATTATAACTATAAAATATCGATTCTAAATCATTTAAATAAAATTTGTAAAAGGGTCTCCTATATTTGAGATGCATATTAATAAATTCACTGTTCATACTTCATAAGTTTAAAACTTCTTAAAAATGACTTGATACCCCTATGAAAATTTACTAAAATATATATTTTGTTTACCCTTTTATTGTTTAAAATGATTTATGAACCTAAATTCCGTTCCTATGTGTATTTAGCCGAACTAAAACGATTATTTCTTTGATTTTTAAGCTAATGGTATTAATGGAGCTATGAATTTATTACAATGCCATGCTTACTGAATACTTATATACACGAATCAGAATTATACAGGGTGTTTTAATATTAATTTTGTCCATTTGAGAATAATTTTCTTCTTTTTATTTTTCTTTCAACGTAACGTCGACGCCTTATATAATTTTGAATTTGTATGTTTGATAGCAGTTTAACATGAAATATTAAGTATAGTAAGTGTAATTTATAAAATTATTTAATCAATAAACATAAATATTTCAGTTGTGTTATCAGAAATAAAAAATAGAGATAGAGGTTTGTTACAGGCGGAAAAGCTACTAAGTGTATCTTTTCCAGTCAAATTATACAATGGGGGCGGCCTGTAAAACAAAAGTTAAAGGGGGGTCACCGGCACTAGCTAGCGGAAGGTCGTGGATCATATAGAGGGTTAAAATTTTGAAGAAAGGGTTAAATTAATTTATAATATACTACAGAAATGTGGCACTTACCTTTCATAAAATATTGTGGCTTAATGACAATTGCCAAGGGCGCCAGACAAGTCGAGAATGTCCAAATGTTCGTACAAAACCTTGAGAGACTTGTCATCCCAAGGAGGACAATTGTTTCTTTTAATCAATTCCTCACTTTTTTTACTACTTATATATAAAAAAAAAAAAATAAGAAAAACTATTGACTTAATCAACGGCAAACAAAACTATTTAATTCACAGAGCAATAAACGTGAACCTCTTACATTCATTGAGTTTTAAGTTAGAAATTTAAGTGAATAGGTGACTATGGAATTTATGAAAATTTTGAGTACATAAGTAGTTATCAAACACTTGTATATGAAAGAAACTTATATTATAAATCGTACAATAAATTAATCCTACGGTTTATGGCCAAAACGTCCTAACAAATAAACTAACTAAAATTGGTCATGCTACTTAACTATAAAAGCTTACTTACTAATAATTGTCCATTGTTTGAGGGTTTGTTTTCCAACGTAGAGCAGTTCTTAATTTTGGGAAGAGAATCTCGCTTGTTGCTTCTGTTTGTAATGTTTAAGAAAATTGACTGGCACACGAACTCGGCAGAATTTTGACAATATCATTTACTTGTGCGTCACACGCCTACAAGTTTTTAAATAGTTATCTTGCATCACTTTAAATCCGCGAACATATGGGCATAACCCTCGCAAAACTGGAAGAGTAACACTTTTTCCAATTTTTTTACTAACGTGATACGAAGTTTAATATTCTATGTCGTGCCAGAGAACGCTAACCGCGAAACTACGTTTCTCTCTACTTCTTAACCACGGTCGGCCCCACTGGAAAAAACTCCCTGTCTTTTGGCCAAGCCTTGAGTTATATAGACTAAGTTCCTACCCCAATAACGTACGTCATTTTCTGTTATCCAATGACTGAACTGAACCTCCCACAAAACAAGATTTCAGAAACCAAATCCAACCCCTTTTTAGATGATGGTCACGAATGCAATCACTTTCCCACGAATTTAAATAGTTTGTATCTTCTCGGAATTGTAATTACTTGATTGTGGACCACACCTGTTGGCGACAGTGGTCTGCCATTAACAAAGACTGGCTAACCTACTTGAGCCGAAATGGATTTTAAATACAATGGATGTCTCCAGACTACTTAAGATTACTTGTACTATTTGAACGAATCAAATTGGAAATAGTGTCCGCTATTATAATGTTTTGTTTTGTATAATCCACTGTAAATCAACGAAAGTATTAAGCTTTTCAAACTGAAATTGGTTTTCCTTTATTTACGCTAAAAAGGTACTATTACATTTTAATTTAATCGGATTTGTTAGTCTGTTACCGACCTAACTTTTAAGAAGTTTATTGTATTTGACTTACGATGGGGTCTAGAGCTTTAAATGATGACCTGCCGCTGGAATTTACTAGCCCGAAGCTATCGGTACATGTGCTCTTTTATACAAGGGAGCCGGACTGAATGTAAAGTAATTTATTGTGGGAATTTTTGTCTATACTTTATTCAAGTTACTGAATTTTAATTAATTAATTTGTTTAATTGTTAACATTACAAAATAATGTTACAGGTTGATAAATTATAGAAAACGTCTCATGAATCAATAGAATCTCTAGAAATATCAGCCAAATTTGTACGAAAAAATTAATTTGGAATAATTAACAGACTATAGCATCATGGGATTATAAAACCATTTAAATGATAAAGATGGTTAATATGTTAATTGTATAGAAATTTTATTCATAATGAAGAATTTCTGAAGGTTTAAAAATTATCTAAATTTATATATTACAATAATTTAGATTTGACTGTTGAAAATATATGCGTAGAATTACGCATGTTATTAACATTTTCCGTGTCTGTAGCAAACGAAAAACATTTATTTTCTTGATTAAAGGTAATTAACACATGGCTAAGTTAGTGTCTATCGTGTCTATCGTAATACAATTTAGACAATTTATCATTAATAGCAATAGAACATGATATTGAGATACATTGGATACTAATAAATCTATAGATAAATCTGCTACTACAGATAAAAGAAATTAAACCATAAGTTAGAAATGTTTGGGTTCTTAAGATGGGTGTAGTTTCTATGAATAAATACAATCTGAATTATCTGAGATTTATTATACCTCGCACTCTTAGTATTAAATTAGAAACATACAGATAATCTTGATAAATTACCTTAAAAAAAAGCTTATTTATACGATTAATACGAATTCACAAAAAAATCCGCCACTATAGTAGAGTACCCCAATATTAATACATTCCTAAATTACCGCCATAAAAGATGGGCAGCGAACGTAAGCAAATGTGCCCATTTTCAAAAGTGCATAAATTAACCACCGGTCACACTAAAAGAACAGTAATTAAGTGCACTACCTTGTGAGAACGAAATATAGTATAATGTAAATGTAAGTAAGTACCGTTACTATTGCCGCCGCGTTCACAATTGTTCACCCGAAGGTACTACATTGGGTTTAAAGTCGAAAACAAACGTGTTTCAAATAAATCTGGCTTCAAAATTGATAAATGTATAAATTAAAACTAAGTTGGAGTTTAAATAATGGTATCCTAACGTTGACTTTGGACTGTATCTGATCAACAAGTCACTGGCAAAATATTTTATTCCAACTTCAGCTCAAATTCGTCCCAAACCTTCCCTATCGATTCCTAACTGAAATTCTAATTTTAATCGTCCTTCCTATAGATAATACGACAGAAAATCTGACAAAACGCCAAACAAAACAAATCCAACGACATAACGAAACAATAAAATACATAAATGTACAATACAGGCTTAAAATATAAATATCTAAATAAAGCATTAAGCATATCACAATGCATAAATAACAAAAAGCAACACTAAAATTATCAAATGCATTTGCATAAGTATTATTTTGGTAGCGCCATCACACTAAAACGTGCTCGTTAAAAATTAATTGCAGAATCTATTTATTAATACGAACCAATGCTTATGCTAGTACAACCGCCAAAGTATTTATAAATAGTTCAAATATAAATTTCTCCAAAATGCGACGATGTGGTCGTCTCCTAACGTCTAATTATCTTACTACTAAAGTGCTAAGGGAAGATGAGTATGCACTTATCGTGGGTATACACTAGATACCCTGGTGGTCCCAATCGCCATCTTTTAGTCGGAGGGTGCGGTTTCACACTAGTTTAGTTGGTTTCTTTGATTGGTTTAAGTTAATTAGGTTTCCCGCTTTAGTTTTGTTATTCATTATCCCGATAATTAAAATTTTGGTTTAGTACTCGGTGTTCTGTTCCGCGTGTTTAAGTAAGGCAGTGATTGATTGCTCAGAATTTCGTTGTGCATATGCAGATATTTAAGTGTTTTGTTTTTGGGTTTGGTTTTTGTATTTTCTTTATTGATAATTTTTGTAAATTAAGTTATATCCTGTCATAAAATAAATGTGTACCAAGTCTTCTAAACTAAACTGCCTCCTACCTGAAAATCTCCCCCTACGGTTTACTCTCGGTTCTTGTTGTCCGGTCACGCGACCCTTCCGGCAAATTCCTGTAAGGTTACCCAGAACACCCTCTGGTTAGCAACTTCTTGAACTTCTCGTGTCCGCCAACCCTCTGTAGCCATCTCTAGTAGGCAGTCAAATAACACGTGCTCGATGCTTTCTTGCAGCGGTCGTTCTCGGTCAATACGAATCTTTCTGAGTACACTTTCAGGGCCCCGTACCTTGTTGCTAGCTTCACCGTTTTATGATCGAACTACCCCTTCATTTTATCTAGCTTCTATGCTCGGCATAAAGTTGTGTGTCAACTTGCCAGTAGCAGCGTTGTTTCACCTCTCTTCCCATTGTCTGATTGACTTTCTCGCAACTTTTTCTTAATTAGTGACCTCTAAACCGAAGTATACGGCGCAAGAGAACGAAACATTGCATATACTCCCTGAAAGTTTGTTGTGGTTTGCTAACTATTCTTTTTAATTTTTCTTGGGAATAAAACCACTTATATTTGTTAAAATGATCTTTATTTACGCTTCGATTTATGACAACGATCCTAGGTCATGGATCGAAACGTAAATAAAGGTCATTTTTACAAATATAAGTGGTTTTATTCCCACGAAAGATTAAAAAGAAACATTGCCTGTCATGACCTTAGGACAAAAACCTATATAATTTGTGGATAATAAATGAGGAAATTAATCGATACTTCATCTTCAGTTATAGAACTTCAATTTATATTATACGCAACTATGGCCGTGCGAAATGAGATTGATTACACTGGTTCAAGTTTTGTATTCAACCTCGAGATTGTGAGTGAGCAAGTTCCCAAACGCGAGCAAAAACGCGTAATTAAAAATACTGTTACAGGTGAACGTGGCCCCATATTGGAAGCCTCATTCAACGTTAAGTTTTAGTATTTGATTGCCTGCAACCAAAAAAATGCTGCACTGACAAAGTCGTTCGGAGCTTTGTAAAAGAGTCAACAAGACCTGAAAGTTATTGAATTTTTACTTCCTACCAGTTACAAATTCCATGCTGTTGTATATTTAATTATTGTGATTGATTGTAATAATAAGATTGAGTAAAACTTATTACTATGAGAACTTTTTGCGTTGGTGTACGATTATTTAAGGCGCATTGTAAACACGGAGAGTTTTATATAAAAAAGCACCGTTATTGTATCCGCATAATTCCTATGTAACAGTTAATTTAGTTGAATGTATATAATTGATAAATATAACTTGACCTTTTGCTTTTGTATGGACGAATATTTGGCCAGTTAGGGATAAATCTTAGTTTTTCTTTGTTTGTTATTTACTGCGATATTCGTGTGTGATAATATAGATTAGATGAACAAGACGAGGAATTCTTGTTATTGTTTTAAATGAGTAGAAGTGTACATAAAGCTCCATAAACCTTTTTGCAGTAAGAACAGTAAACTCGTCTCTTGATACACGCATCTCCTAGGGAGGCTTTTGGTTCAGGGTTTCTTCAGGTGTGTTGGCGTTGAAAAACCTTATTAGACAGAGTTCAAAAACTCTTCCAGGTAGGTGTAAAAGTATTTTCTAGAAGTTTTGGAATTTGTATACTCCTAAAGGATTTAAAGTTGCTTTTATAGAACCCACACCGTACCAGCTTGCCAGTGCACTATTTTACTGTTTTATCACTTCGTTTTGGTATAGTAAAATTAACTAAAGTACTTAAAGTCAATTCATCACGTAACAGTATCTTTACGCATTCGTGATGCTAGGTGAATATGATAGTAAATATTAATTAGATTCAATAGTTAGTTTATTTAAAATTTTTATTGAAAATCTATAGTTTTAATTTTTTATTTCAGAGGAAGTACATCTAAACGATATGCTTAATGAATCCTGAAAAGTATCTATCTCCATTATTGCTATTTAAGTTTTGTATACTTTGGGGTACACAAAATCAATCCTGTAATAACTTCATGGAATTTGAGCTTCCTAATATAAACCTTCATAACTCCTTAATGCCTTACATCTAAACCAAACTACTTTAATTTTCTATATAATTAAAAGATACTTTAACAACTCTCCTCTCTCTCTCTCTCTCTCTCTCTCTCTCTCTCTCTCTCTGTCTCTTGTTTGTATGGTAATTCTTGTGGGATCACAACTTATGGACTATATTAGTGGGGTCATTTGTGTTATTAGGCTCATCAGCTAGAAAAGACAGCGTTAAATACTGGTACTAATAACTTATTTTCTCTCTCTAAATTTGACATACTCTCTCGGCAGTTTCAACGCGAGTCAGGCCCCACAAACATAGCCACACTAATACAGTCATTAGTATGTTTCTCCGACTCTCTAAAGTGTGCACTGTTGTCATATCTAATACACTTCTCAACCGTCGATCACGTAATGTTTGTGCATCATTTCTATAGTTGAACGAATTATATCGATTTCAAGTACATTTATGCTATTCTACAGCACTCACGGTAATGACACGTAAACGTATTTTATTATTGCCACGAGTTAGAGTTGTCGTGATGGTGTAAACAAAAAATTATTCCTTCGTGAGTATCAGATAGTAAATTGAACCACCATAAATCATAAACCCTTACCTGATATCACAAGGTCGAGAATTTCTTATTAACAATGAAAGCCCAAGGTAAAGTTGGATGGAAAACGGCTTGATGAAAAGAGAAAGTAGAGTGTTAGCTCTGGGTAGATCATGAGCTTGGGTCATGGGTTGTCAAATGACCAACAATATAGATAATTAGCGCCACCGTATTTTTCAATACAACAACCTACAAAAATTAGCTGTGCTTGTATTAGGGGAATGCGGAAACCTTAAATCTACACCACTAATATGGCCACAAAACCTGAATTTCACCTTTGTAAAGCACTTACTAAAATCTCAATTACCAGATGTCATACAGATGTCTCGACTTAACCTGTGAACAAACAAATGCACAACATGGACACCGTTTGTGTCCTCAAAAATATTTACCAAAAATAAAATAATAGAATTTATGTTCCAAAAGTATACACCCAGGGTATTTGTTATCATTACACTCAATGTTTGCTCATGAATGACCAATAAATCTTACTTGAATTTTTTAATAATAAAAGAGTTATACAAAAACGGATTCTATTCAATTAAATTCGCTTGATTTGTTTTAACATAAACTGGTTTATCTAATATGTTTATGGAACAGAAAATTAATATGGTTTTGTAATAAAAAAAAATATAAAGATCTCTAAATGGAATATTTCTGAATAAATTTACTAAAAAGTTTGAGCTCTTAATAATTCATATTACATATATTAATCTTTAGTCATCTGTAGTACTACGTTGGACTTCACAATTAAATTTAATTATTTAAGTTTTCATAAAATTGCATCTTTCAACATAGAGTTAGTTTTACTTAATATGTATAAAAAGAATCATCACGTTGTTTAAGAATCAAAGTACATGACCTCAAAATTGCTAAATATATTTTTAAGTTAGAGTAAAATAACAAGTGATATTTAAATTGGATAATTAGATATTTTTGACATCATATGTCAAGAACAACTTTTTCAGTGTAGTTAACGCTATCTGTTTGTGAAATAATTACGATAAGCAAACTGCATAGCCATCTTTAAAAATTTTGCAAGGTTACAAATTTATAACGGAATCTTTCTTTTACTAAACAATTTTTAAGTTACTTAAATCAAGGTAAAGCTTCAACCTTCTATCTTTCGTAAAACTTGTAAATAATTATAAATGTGATTGAAGATTAAATATAACTCACGTGTCGAAGTACACTACGACCAAAAGAAATTGAACTATGACATCAAATGTGGGATATTCCATAACCATCTGCCATGCACAAACAGGAAACACATGTTTACGAATGAATTTTTCGCTGGAACTATGAGAAATCTTCTGAACAAAACATTATTTAACCAAACCAATTCCTCCTTAAGTACATCCTATAAATTTCTTGTATTTCGAATCTCAAACTAAATTTTCTTTTCAGCATTATATACGACATTTACGATATTAACTATATCCATAATATTACTTCCATGATTTTAACTGTATCCTTGATATTATCTACATCCTTGATATTAACTGTATCCTTGATATTAACTGTATCCTTGATATTAACTGTACCCTTGATATTAACTGTATCCTTGATATTGCACTAAGAGGAAAACATCAGTAAAATTTATTTAATTAATTATACCAACTGTTTTAATGATGGGGAACCTCTAATACTTTGGCCAGCAGGAATCGATTGAGCAGCTACAGGTGGAACACAAAATGCAATCTGCACACGCTACAACTGCCAAAAACCACATTCCGACACGAAGGTTAAAACAATTCTATCTTCTTGCGGACCGTATTACAGGCCATGTGTCTGTCTAACATCTTGACTTTCTATGCCGCTGATAGCAGCTTACCTGTTCAGACGCTGATAGAAAAGTGCCACGAAATGACAACTCGACGAAGCTTATTGTAGGAACTTAGACCTATAAAGGGGAGGAGCATATATGCTATTGTAAATTTTATGAATTATTTTCAGTGATCAAAAATTTATAAATTATATTTTAATTTTATTGCGATATTATTTTAGATTAATAAGCAAAGTGTACCTGCGTAAAAAAATACGTTACAATGGTGCATTTCCTGTTCAGTATTTAGTGACTATTGTAAGGTATTATAACTACAAAGTGTTTCCAAATAAACAAAAATGGCATCGGATCGCAGTCGACGGATTATGAGCCGTGTTAGGAATGGCATTGGTTTTGATGAAGGTAAGTTGTTTCTTAAATATTCTAAGAATAATCGGTGTGTTTGTTGGATGAAACTATTAAATTACGCTTGCAACAAAAACTTTATTAACGTTTACGACACTGAAACAATTTAATTAGCTTTGCTTATTTAGAAATTTGAATGTATATACCGCCAAAAAACGTTTAAACACTTTACTAATTAATTTATAAGAATTCCCCACGTTCGCATATAGTTTTTCATGCATCTGCAAACAAATGCTTGACTCAGTGCTGACGTGAGGTTTTTCGACGCCTTGTGTAAAATTTTTGATATACTGTCTTTTCTTGTTAAATATCGAGTGTGAAATTTTTTATTTTGTAATTGATTAATTTTATGTACAGAACAATTCATTTGCAAAATTTCACTCTCTTAAAATAGAAATTTTATCGCAAGGAATACAAGTCAGCTGATTAAATACCCATTAAAAATACCTTACGGTATCACTGTATTTAAAGCAAGTCTTACAATTTTGGGATTAAATTTATTTGAAATATTATTTTCTTAAAACTCTCACGATCTTGTTTTAGGCTTACCTACAGAATGGTCCACGACATTCAAGCTTGAAAGGAATAACAACGAACTTGCAAAATGGCAGGCAGTATCTACGACAATAAATGGTAAGTCCATTTCTTTTATATATAATTTGCATTCATGTAAATGCGTTCTGTAAAATACTTTCTAATATTTTCACCCAATAATTTTTATTTTGTAAATAACCTTATTAACCGTTCTTATGGGGATTAAAATCTGAAACCTACCGCTTGCTAAACAAGTATAGTGCTCCAGAAACTAGCATAATTTGCAAGGATTTCTGTTCGTAAGATTTTAAATTTTTTTATAGCGGCCCATTAAACTGAAAGAATTATATTGATAGATATATAATTAATTGTAAAACGAAGTTGTCAAGAGCTTGCGGAATAATATTTAAAGCTTTTATTTTGAAAAATTTTTGAGATGCCTCTGAATTTGTGGAATATAAAATACTAACTTTGGTGCTTTTCATAACCAAAAATTTACTAGAGTTTTCAAAAATTATTGTTTGTAAACGTTACATACATTAGTAGTAATTCTTCTTTCTGTTCTTTGGGAATGAAATTGCATCAAGTTTTAAATGTATATTCGGCGAGGTTTCAATCCATGACCAAGGATCGTTTTCAAAATGGTGAAACTTTAAGATTTGACATTCCTAACGAAAAGAAAGGAGAATATGTATCCAACCATAACAAACATACAGGGAGTATTCAGTATTGTAAGTTACTATATGTCGGTATTTTAACGTTCGTTACTTTGTTCGATTTATGTTTGGATTATATTAGTTTTTCGTGATAACTGTAGAGTAAGTATATAATACATAAAAGAAATTAATAGTAGAATTCTCAGTAACCGCATAATTATCTTTAAGGCACGGCACATTAAATCAATGGTAAAGGCAAAAAATTTTTCATTTTAAAATCTAAAGTGCTTGGGCTATAAGTAGAACTGGAATAGTTTCCTAACAATTTAAAACTATAATAGCCTACTACAACATTTTCAGGTTGAATCTAAAACTTGAAATTTCTTAAAACGGCGAAGTAAAAGTGCAGATTTATTTTGACAATTTTAGAGCATATAGCTTGATAAGGGAACAAATCTTTTTTTCTAATTAATTTATGCTTGATCCAGTATCCTAATTTATGCATTCTTAGTAAATGTATACTTTGAACACAAACAACTAAAAGCGCAAATAAAAAATTACTTAAAGAAATGGCTTAAATAATGCGCTTTAAAATTGTACTTTTAACATAATAATTTGATGTCCGATATGAAATCATTTTCAGTTGGCTTCATGTAAACATCTACCTATATGCATATTAAGTTCATTGTAAAATACTGAATGACAGCCACTCTAACGTCTTGTTTTTTGTGCGGTTTCTTGTTTTACATAATTCATTTTCTTTCCTTATTAACCACAATATTATAGTTTCTCAGTTTTTCTATAAATACTTTTCTGAAACATTAGTTAAGCTAAGTTTTTGAAGTCTCCAAACTTTTGTATTGTCGAATAATACAATTATTTTAGAAAAATGTTTATATGCTTTAGAGACGTAAAATTTTTACGAAAACAGTAATAAAAATATAGTTTCATGATCTTTTAACAATAATATTTAAAGTTATAAATGCTATGTGATTGAACAACCAAATACTTTGGTTTCCTAAATACCGATTGGGTAGCGAGCAATTCAATATATTACAAATTCTAATGAACAGAATGTTGAGCTTTTTTTTATAAACCGACGCGAGTTTTTAAGTAAATAAACTTTATAAATCAATAATCGGTATATATATATATATATACATATATATATATATATATATATATATATATATATTACTCATATTTAGACCAGGGTAGAAAATTAAATAATCACATCAAATAATTTTAATCACCGTGTATAAGGAATTTCATTAAATAATACGCGTTATTAAAACCATGAAGCATAAATAAACTCGGTTGTTTCAGTAAAAATAAGAAATTTAAATTATTTATAAGACGCTTTATATCAAAAGAAGCAGTATTGAAAAGCTCTGCGTGTAATGTAATTATTCCTAAACAAAGAGAAATTACGTGCAAAGTTTATATTAATTAACTCTATTTAAGTAACCGGTAGTAAAACAAAGTGTACCTATAATAATTAATATTTAAGTTGTATTCGCTAAAAATGAAAAGGATAGAAATCAATTTTAATTGGAGTTAATTAAACCGGTAATAACATATAATACCTATAGAAACTTGTAAAAACCCAAGATTAAAATACCACGGATTAAAGCTCTGAGAATTAATATTATGTTGAACACCTGCGTAGTTTAAATAACACATTCGGCGTAAATTTTGCAGATTATTAATGTTTTAAAGAATCTTGGGGAAAACGTCGCATAATAGTTACGAGAATTGCTAAAGCTGGGTTATTTCACACTCCATGTGGACTAAAATAATCGATAATAAAGAATATCAAGTTGCACCAATAAGAACACGGTAGAGAAGGAAAGAGAAAATGCGTCAAGCAAAGACACATATTGTAAAAGGCGGGATTTAAGCAACGTCACGGGGGTCACGATTGGTTAAAAATAGGATGCAAATATCAGAGGTAGAACAACAATTTCTGTACAAAATTAATTAGTTTTTCTCGGACATGCTTGCGTGCCGTGTGGAAATTTTCTGAGATTTAAATGGGGCGAGTGAAAATTCGTAAAAATCGACGCGTGAGCGGCAGACTGGGAACATGGCATGAGAAATTCTTTAGAATTACCCGTTTTGGGGAACCGACCGACAGACAGGCTTTTTGCTATATATACCGAGATGAATATAAACAAGCTCTCTTAGACTTTTGACGATTCGATGCGTTAAAAGCTCGTACATACGCGACTTGATTGAAGATATTAAACCGTGCATTTTAGTTTGATTAAATAATTTAAAGTTTGCTAGTATATTTTAGTGATTCAAAATAGCTTGTTATTTACGTGCTAACATGAATGTACTTCAGTGCACTTAGATACAAGGTAATAAAATTTAGTTTCACTGTACCAATTAGCAAAATTTACAACAACGAATGTATACACAAAAGTAGGCAGTTTTGGCGTATATTGGTGACAGAAGCATGAATTTCTTTGCTATTTTCGGGGTGTTAATAATTAAATGGTTCAAATACGTGTCTGGATCCATGAAACAAGGGTCAGATAAACACAGATGAGTTCCGGAAAGGCCCAGAAACGACTTTGAATGGATGGTGATGGAGAAAATTTAAAAGCGTAGAGAATCAGAAGCCGTAAATATAATCCTGGTGAATGGTGTGATTAACTAAAGAAACGATACTTTGAAGCTACGAGGACAGTAACCTTCAGGTAAATTATACTATTTTGTTTGACATTTTTGTGTGTATTGAATGACTTTATAATTGATTTACTTTAAATGGACATTAGTGAAATTGTTCTAACCATAAAAGTTTAATTTTAAGATGAAATTTGCTTGTTTAAGTAAAAAGGGTATTTTGTTTTGATGTTCGGGAATATGATGAAACTTTGGGTATGTCTTTGAGCTCAATTAGACAAACCTGGTTAATTAACGTAAAGGGTGGTAGATGCTCCTTTATACTCAGACTCCGGTCTGCTTATATTGTTATATTAATTAGTAGGCATCCAACAAGGACTTTAATTTTGGATGCACAGTAAAATGATAATAAAATTAATCCTGAAATTCTTTTTAAAACTGAATGTTATGCTGAAATTTAATTTGAAAATTTAATGTATTCTGAATATTGATGTAAATAGAGTTAACGTTGATGTTTGTGGTAGGAATGTGTTGTTTAATTTTTATGATTGAGGATGGAAGTTATCTAAAGAGGAGCAGCCGAGGCGATTAACAGAAGGAATCAACGGACCAGGTGATTTAAAAGGTTTCACAGCATTCTTGACGCCCAAACTGTGGGGTTCGAATGTTTTTTTTTGAAAGGGCCAGTACCTGCAGATATGAGAGGATACACAGCATTCTTGGCGACCCAAAAGTGAGGCTCGAATTCCAAATAAAATTTTTGTGATTTTATTCCAGGAAACTGGCGATCTGAGAGAGAGAGTTTTTGTGTGTGTATAAATTTAAGAGTATTTTAGAGTGTGTGTGAGTGATTGGAACGTATGCAGAGAAAGGAGTGGTTAAGGAGTCAAGGAGTGGAAATTGGAAGTGACGATAGTGCATTGTGTGAGAAAAATTCTAAAATGGAAGAAGCTGGAGGCAGTAGAGATCAGTCGAGGACGGAATCAGGGGATCAAGGAAACGAGATGATATTGAGAATGTTAGAGAGGATGAGTGAAGAATCCAATAGAAAATTAGAACAGCTAAGCGATGAATCTAATAGAGCTAGGGAAGAATCGAATAAGAAATTTGACCAATTAAATCAGGAATTAGGGAATAAAATAGAAAAATCGACGAGAGAATTTACAGAATTTAAAAATAGTCTTACCGTGAAAATGGGGGAAGTTGAAAATAAGGTAGATAAAATGAGCGGGATATTACAGGTCTTCGACAGGAAATGGGACATTTAAGGTCCGAAGTACGCATGTTCTGTGAAGAAGAGATTAATGTAAAAATGACTGAAGTGACGGACTCATGTAGGGATCAGTTAGGCAGGGTAGAACGTGAAGTTAGTAGTATTAAATACAACATGTCAAATTTAACGGGGGATGGTCCCAGATTTTCTACAGGTGGAGTATCATTGGACCAACACATGAAGTTTTATGGCGATAACAAGGTAAATCCACAAATTTTTATAAATAGTGTAAGAAATCTAGTGGGAAATTTATTTAACGAACAGACCAAACTAAATACGATAAAGGCTTTATTAAAGGACAACGCGGAAGCATGGTACAATTTAGTAGGACCGGACATAGACACGTATCAGGACTTTGAAGACAAATTTTTACAACATTACTGGAGTGATCACAAACAGGATCAGATTAGGGACGACTTGATTACAGGAAAATTTAAGGGAGAGTTTGCAGGTTCTAGGGAGCAATATGCCATCCGCAAGTACAGTGTGGCCAAACAACTGAATCCACCATTGACGGACAGACAGATTATCAAGTACCTATCACGACATTTTGAACTGGAAATTAGACAACATGTGGCCTTACAAAACATCACAGAACGGGAGACATTTTAGAGTATTTGCAGAGATATGACGATGTATGTGTTGGACGGACAAGAGAGATACGAGAACGAAACGTTAACACAGTTAGGTTTGACAACAGGACACCGAATTATCCGAGACGGCCTGACTACAACAGAAATTTTCGACCGAATTGGGAACGACGAGGACAGGAATACAGAAGTAATAGTGCGACTAGGGGACCGACGCCAAGACCTAGTTACACGCGACAGAACAGTTTACCGGAAGTAAACAGGACTGTGACCAGCACGCCGAATAGAGACAGGGACACGGATATTAACACGAGGAGGACGTACGCACAGGTTGTAGAAGGACAACCAGGACCAAGCACGGAAAACAGGATGAGACAGGATTTTAGAACGCGACAGACCACTAGATTTCTGTGTAAATGTATACGAACATCCACGTGAATTTTTCAAAATTGAGGAGGAAGTAGAGCCAGAAACTGAGGAAAAATTATGTTTGCCAATTGTTAATTTAGAAATTTTTGAAAATAATGTAGAAGTATTACTTGATACAGGGGCAGAGGCGAGTTTAATATCGGAGGAATTCGTCAGCAAAATTAGGGATAAGGTTTGTGATAGAATTATGCCTATAAAGCGTAGCCATTTAGTAGCTCCAAATAAAAGAAGTTTGCTGTAGTAAATAGTGTTGTGGTGCTTAGGATAGATATAGGAGGTTTAAGCTGTGAACAGGAGTTTGTAATTGTACCTGGACTGAAGTTTCAGAGCATTTTAGGTGTTGACTGTATGATGAAGTTAGGGGTTTTGATAGATATGGAAAGGAAGGTAGTAAGGATTAAAGATAGAGTAGTGCCATGGAAGGGCAGTTATGAAGTCACAGAGGATGACACGGGGTTTAGTATTAATGTAGTAGAGGTAGAGGATGATGAAGTAAAACAGATCAACACGATAATATGTCCAGAGGATAGGAGAGTAGAGGTTCAAGCTTTAGTACAAGAACATGCAGAATTAGTGGGGGTAGAAGCAACAGCAGCATATAGGGAGCAGGTGAAGGCAGAATTATTTTTGATGAGGTTAAGTGGCAAGTTTGTTTTTAATAAAGTAGATTTAAGGAATTCATTCTGGCGGATTCCATTACACAAAAATTCTAGAAGGTACATAGGATTTTCCATAGAGGGAAAAATCGATAATTGTAAAGTAGTATCGTTTGGTTTGTCGGCAGATAGGGAAACAATAATAAATGAGAAACAGACAAGTGTAGGGACTGAAGAAGAAGCAATATTTAAGAGTCAGGATAATAGGGATGATAAATGTATTGTATGTGAGATAATAGGGATGTTAAGTATAGATATAGAAGGGGGAGAAATAGGGATGAAGAGTATTAGGAGGGTGAGAAGAAAGACTTGGAGGGTCAAGAAGAGAGTTAGATTCAAATAAATTGATGAACAAAGGATAGAGATAGGTGAATTTTAGTATAGATATAGAAGAGAGTTAGATTTAAATAGGATAAGAATAGAGATAGGTGTATATAGAAAAGTAGAAGTAAGTGTTTATAGAAAATAAAGCTAGGTATAGGATAAATATGGGAGATAATTAGGAATAGGTTTAGGATGAGAATAAAGAGTAAATGTAGGAAGAAAATAAGATAGGTTAAGTGTAGATAATTCATATAAGATTAGTGGAGAGTTAGGAATAGAGTAAAAGTAGGATAGGCGTATAGGATTAGGTAGGGGGAAGTAAAGTATAGTGAAGATTAGTTAAAAGTTAGAAATAGGATAGATATAGGATGTATATAGGATTAGATGGATAAGTAGGATGAAGTTAGGGATAATTTCAGTTTATAGAATGAGGTGAGAGTTAGGAATAGGATCGGGATATAGGATAGGTGTAAATATTTTTGGATTGGAGACAAAGTAGGTAAGTTAGATAGATAAGGGTACAGAGAGATAGGCAATTTTTTTTTTGTAATGTTTTGTCTAAATGCTTTATATTTGCATTCAAATAAGTGGGATTATTTGTATTCAAATAGGGGGAAAATACTCATATTTAGACCAGGGTAGAAAATTAAATAATCACATCAAATAATTTTAATCACCGTGTATAAGGAATTTCATTAAATAATACGCGTTATTAAAACCATGAAGCATAAATAAACTCGGTTGTTTCAGTAAAAATAAGAAATTTAAATTATTTATAAGACGCTTTATATCAAAAGAAGCAGTATTGAAAAGCTCTGCGTGTAATGTAATTATTCCTAAACAAAGAGAAATTACGTGCAAAGTTTATATTAATTAACTCTATTTAAGTAACCGGTAGTAAAACAAAGTGTACCTATAATAATTAATATTTAAGTTGTATTCGCTAAAAATGAAAAGGATAGAAATCAATTTTAATTGGAGTTAATTAAACCGGTAATAACATATAATACCTATAGAAACTTGTAAAAACCCAAGATTAAAATACCACGGATTAAAGCTCTGAGAATTAATATTATGTTGAACACCTGCGTAGTTTAAATAACACATTCGGCGTAAATTTTGCAGATTATTAATGTTTTAAAGAATCTTGGGGAAAACGTCGCATAATAGTTACGAGAATTGCTAAAGCTGGGTTATTTCACACTCCATGTGGACTAAAATAATCGATAATAAAGAATATCAAGTTGCACCAATAAGAACACGGTAGAGAAGGAAAGAGAAAATGCGTCAAGCAAAGACACATATTGTAAAGGCGGGATTTAAGCAACGTCACGGGGGTCACGATTGGTTAAAATAGGATGCAAATATCAGAGGTAGAACAACAATTTCTGTACAAAATTAATTAGTTTTTCTCGGACATGCTTGCGTGCCGTGTGGAAATTTTCTGAGATTTAAATGGGGTGAGTGAAAATTCGTAAAAATCGACGCGTGAGCGGCAGACTGGGAACATGGCATGAGAAATTCTTTAGAATTACCCGTTTTGGGGAACCGACCGACAGACAGGCTTTTTGCTATATATACCGAGATGAATATAACAAGCTCTCTTAGACTTTTGACGATTCGATGCGTTAAAAGCTCGTACATACGCGACTTGATTGAAGATATTAAACCGTGCATTTTAGTTTGATTAAATAATTTAAAGTTTGCTAGTATATTTTAGTGATTCAAAATAGCTTGTTATTTACGTGCTAACATGAATGTACTTCAGTGCACTTAGATACAAGGTAATAAAATTTAGTTTCACTGTACCAATTAGCAAAATTTACAACGACGAATGTATACACAAAAGTAGGCAGTTTTGGCGTATATTGGTGACAGAAGCATGAATTTCTTTGCTATTTTTCGGGGTGTTAATAATTAAATGGTTCAAATACGTGTCTGGATCCATGAAACAAGGGTCAGATAAACACAGATGAGTTCCGGAAAGGCCCAGAAACGACTTTGAATGGATGGTGATGGAGAAAATTTAAAAGCGTAGAGAATCAGAAGCCGTAAATATAATCCTGGTGAATGGTGTGATTAACTAAAGAAACGATACTTTGAAGCTACGAGGACAGTAACCTTCAGGTAAATTATACTATTTTGTTTGACATTTTTGTGTGTATTGAATGACTTTATAATTGATTTACTTTAAATGGACATTAGTGAAATTGTTCTAACCATAAAAGTTTAATTTTAAGATGAAATTTGCTTGTTTAAGTAAAAGGGTATTTTGTTTTGATGTTCGGGAATATGATGAAACTTTGGGTATGTCTTTGAGCTCAATTAGACAAACCTGGTTAATTAACGTAAAGGGGTGGTAGATGCTCCCTTTATACTCAGACTCCGGTCTGCTTATATTGTTATATTAATTAGTAGGCATCCAACAAGGACTTTAATTTTGGATGCACAGTAAAATGATAATAAAATTAATCCTGAAATTCTTTTTAAAACTGAATGTTATGCTGAAATTTAATTTGAAAATTTAAAGTATTCTGAATATTGATGTAAATAGAGTTAACGTTGATGTTTGTGGTAGGAATGTGTTGTTTAATTTTTATGATTGAGGATGGAAGTTATCTAAAGAGGAGCAGCCGAGGCGATTAACAGAAGGAATCAACGGACCAGGTGATTTAAAAGGTTTCACAGCATTCTTGACGCCCAAACTGTGGGGCTCGAATGTTTTTTTTTTGAAAGAGCCAGTACCTGCAGATATGAGAGGATACACAGCAATATATATTGTTGTGATACTGTAACAATACCCCTATGCGCCCTTTTTGTGAATTAAAAAGGTAAAAAATTTTAATCTGTCAATTTTTAATTTTTAATGTATAATTTTAATTGCGTTGGCTAGCTCAGTTTTAAATTACGCACGGAGCTTGCGACAATACGACAAACAACGCATTTAATTTTACCTTCTACCTCTCCTTCCAGTTTTCAATCTTTAAAACCAAACACCATTAAGCACACATTGTTATAATGTTCTCAAAAATATGTACAACGTATAAAAGTTTAAAGAATTCTCTAACTAGAATTTTCTTCTAATAATTGAATAAAAAATTTAATAATTATCATTCCCAAAGATGATCAAAAAGCCAGCAAAGTCACTATTATTATTATTATTATTATTATTAACTGAAGCCTGATGAACGTTCATTCAACCTCTTTAACTATTTACGTAATTTACAACGTATACTCAAAAAAAAACCTTGCCGACTCTCACATAAATTATCATGAAAGCAATTTTTTAAAGTATTTAAATTAGAAATATTCAATGCAATGTTAATTTTTAAATCATTCAGTTTAGTAATGTGCAACGAAATATTTACAAATAAAATAATAAAACATTCAGAGTGGCTAACCCGTTGTTTTGAGCTCGAATCAGTCCCTGGTTCAACTGTTTTCGATATTTTCTGCATCCCTCACAGCACCGACTTAAATCACGCTAGCGCCCTCCATTAAACTCCTTGACAATTCATCGTTGAAGTAAATGCTTGTTGCATTTCCTCATTTGTTCCAGTAATCGTTTATAATCGCTTCCAGTATTTATTTAATCTTGTTCCCCAGTAATTATATAGACTTGTCTCCAGTAATCATTTAGACTTGTCTCCAGTAACCATTTAAATTTGTTCCCCAGTATTTATTTAGAGTTCTTTTTACTAAGGTTTATATTAGAATTTAAATTAAAACAACTTTTAGTTACTTACACCTTTTAAGAATAAAAACAAACCCATTAATTTTCCATAATTACAAAGGTATTATTTCGCACTTCACAATTAATCACTTTAGGTAAATTTCTTTGTTTTAAGAGACGTGAACTAAGCCTTACTTCATGACGAATTGTTTTGTTTACAAATCTGGTCAAATTTAAATGCATCGTCTATCTATTGACAAGCGCAAAGTTTGTTGTTGTGTATAAAACTTCAATACCAGGTTTTGGGATATTTCATCATATTATATTGTATGTTAACATTAACGCGTTACTTTTATCATGTACCATTTCGAATTAATAGCATTGATTCGCGTGGATTTTCATAGTTCTAGATAAGTAAACTATTGTTTGTTCAAATAACTTTGGTGTCGATTTTAATTTTTTAGTCACGTAGACTTAATACAATTTATGAATTAAATTATATGCGTTTGCTGTCTTACGCATTATTAAACTTTCTCGTTTTAATTAGGATCCTTGACGTAATAATGATGCGCTATCCATGCGTGTCGCGTTTCAGCTTGCACTTATGTTGTTTAACGACTTGCGAATTTGTTTATTCAACTAAATCTTCAGAATATTTTTCATTAACTAAATTAATTATGATTATGATTTATATACAGGGCGCTGTCATTTACTTTCCAGTCTAATTATCGTATTTCTTATTTTCTTCACAAAACTGTCTCGTTTTCTGAGCTCTTATGTATTTTATATAAAGTTAACCGAATGTATTTCAAATTCCGTTGGTATGTCTAAAGTAGAATTTTGCCGCGTCTGGGCATTTAATCCGTCGCCCCCTCCTCCCATTAAAAAAATCAAACTTAGCTAGTAATCACCATGATTGATAATCTACATTAAAAATCTACCCTGCTGAAGTGTTGTAAGTCCAAGTAATGAATAATGAAACCTTAGACGTTAAATTTTTAAAATTTAAACTCAACTGTAAAAATTTCAAGTAATTTGTGTGGTTCACGCTTTTATTCACGTCACTATTGTTATATGGCAAAACACTCGCTTCATTTCTGTAGTACCTACACGAGCCATTCGTACTTCTTGTTAATAACTTTTGAATAAAAAATTGTTTTTTTGTGAATAATTACATTTATGTGTACTTCCAGGAATCCTGCAACAACCGAAATTTCGACAGAAGCATATACCGTGGAGTGCAGGTGAAAAGAAGCATTGTTTAATTATTTTGCTAAACAATTGAGAAAAAGTAAGCGAATCCAGAAAAAATTAATTGAAGATTGTCAAGAACAGTATTCAGTTTTGAAGAAACGTAGTTGGAGATCAATTAAAGATTATTATGTCTATTTTATGAAAACCACTAATTCTAAGAAATGCATGAAATAGGTAAAACTGTATTATTGTACAGATATGAGTATTCAAAATAAAACACGAATTTTAAATACATTTTGCATTATATTGTCTTCGTTTGTTACTAAATTCAGATTTTCTATTTATAAACCGCATATGTTTTCGAAGGAATTATAACATCAACGTTGCTTTACTATCTCGAACTTTAATTTTTGACATGTTTAGAACGGATCTACATTTAATGTTTAAAAGTTTTTATGTGGTGACGTAGGTATGTGCATATTGCACGTACGTTATGATATCTGAAACAAAATATTTCCTGTACCCTCCAGTTACTGATGAACATCGCCTCGTGCCTCAATGGCCATAACAGTCGACTTAATAGCTATTAATATATTACTGGTTTATTAGTCACAGGGTTTAAGTACTTTTTGTACTTTGATGTTTAAGATATAAACGGTAAGTTGTTACCAATACTTGTATTTAGTTTCAGGTGTATTTTTTTAAGTTTAGACAAACAATAATTTAAAATAAATTTTTGCTGTAACTTCTTACATTGCTATCATGTTTGATTAGAATTATTGTTGGAGTTATTATAGCTAGTTTAGCTCATGATCAATGAGTGTATAATACGAAATACATGTTTTTTAAATATTAGTACTTTTGCTTTCAAACACTTTACAAAAAAGAATAATACTTCTAGTATACTCTTCGTTCTTCTATGGTTCTAGGTTCTCGACTGATACAAGCCTCTCACAAATAACCTACTTTACTTCGTCAAATGTGGGTTTTACAATAAAATACATACATATAGGAGTAATCACTCCATAAAATACAAGAAATAATTCATCAATAAGTATTCCCCTACAGGCAATTATACGCAAAATAAACAACTTACATTAATAATCACATGTCCCTCGTTATGCGCTGGCACTCACAAACACCGAACTCTGTTCTTTTTAATGAGCATAGTAGTTCAACTAATTGCCGTTTCTTGCACTATTAATCAGAAGCATCACTTCATATAAACAAAACCCTTGTACAATAATGACCACAAATTCAGTGTAAATACAGGCGTAAATATTAAAACGATAAAAACATGGAACTACTCTTAATCAAACTCTTGAACCGACTGACTACCAACCCATCTTCGTGCAACAAAATTCTTAAACTAAATCTGTTTTGGTGACGCGTTCATGGGACGTTTGACCATATTGTTGTGTACACTACATACTAGTAGGCCGAATAATCGATCCCGATATATATATTTTTAAAGAAATATTATTGAAAGTCAATCAGGGGTAATTGGTACAAAAAAGATGAAGCAAACCTGCAAGTAAAACGAGTCCAAAAAATGTATCTTCATTAATATAATTTTTTATCTTCTTCATATATCTTTGTCATGAATAGGCGCTGAAGATCACACAGAGTTTGTTGTTAATATTCTGGCGTTACATTTAGAATTTAACTCAGTTTCGTCGTAAAACTTGGAATTTGACGAAATTCTAACTTTAATCTAAAAAAATGTCACTAAATTCTGATGCTGAATAGGTAAACGCAGATTTTTAATACAGAACTTCAATAATTAAACAAAAAATTCCAAGTTTGAAGTTAAATTTTAGTTAATAAATTTTGAGTTTAAAATCGGAATACTAAGAAGATGTATGTGACATACCTGCGTTTTCGTAGTTTGTTTAGAGCCAAATAGGAATTCTTTTAAATCATATTGTTACCTTCTACTACGTTGTAGAATAGTATTATAAGCGTGTGGAACCCTGTTGTAGAGTAGTATTATTATCTCATGGCGGGTGACGTCACATGCGCAATAGGTACAATTTAAACTTAAACCTCAAGATTCACAACGCTACAGTACAACCCACAAACATCTTGCTAGCAATGTGGCTTTAATACGTCGTCACGAATATCCCATTTGTTACGTTAAGTAAAATATTGTTTGTAAGGACCCCGTTCATGCTGGCGGTATCTAGAAATTCATAAATATATGAAATAAATCCAGACCTCCATATAATATCGGAGCTTTTACTTGTTTTTACTTATAAACAATTTTAGGTTCGTAGTGTCTTTATCCGTAAATATTTGCTGTGGCAACAGTGCACATACTCAGCGGATCCCAATACTGTATATACCGAATGTGAACCGTAACTGTCATTGTCATTCTCGCTCTTATCAAGGTCTTATTGTTTTCAGTTTTCCGTTTTAATATTTGTATCAAGTAATAGTCATCAAAACAGTTTTTTTCAAAACTAACTGATAGTTAATTTCTTCAGCAATGTAAGTATTTAAAAAGAATGTTCGTTCAATGATTAATTATGATATTTTTTAGAGTAATATTGTGAATAGGAAGGAGGTGATTCATAGTCAAGGACGACTGATTGTTTTTAATGTGTTTCAATATTTGAAACGCATAAAGGATTCGGGCGCCTCCAACCTGAACAATTTGCAAGAGTGCGTGGCTGAAGCAACAGGTGGTCATTGCGGACGGTGCAAAGAATTGTAAAGGAAGGTACAAACAAACCACCCAGCAGCAAGTTCAGTTCACCAAAGAAAACCGTAAATAAACCAAGCCCTAAGTCAACAGTGAATGGATTTGACGAAGGGATTTTAAGAACCGTTATGTATCGGTTTGCAGCAATACATAAACGTAGACCGACTTTGAAGTTAGTGTTTGACGAATTTAAAATGATTGCCCTCATTACACCGGAAAATTAGATTCGTTCAGAAAAATTGTTGTAAGAGCAGGGTTTCGTTGGAAGAGAACTGTAGATAACAGGAAAATTTTTGTTGAACAAAGCAATATAAGGGCAAAGCGCACAATATTTTAGAAAAATCTTAGTAAGTATAAAGAAGAGGGCAGAAGCATTGTGTATAACGATGAAACATATCTGCACAGTTCTCACAGTGTAACAAAGTGTTGGGATGACGGCACCACCAAGGATTTGAAATCGCCAGTTTCAAAAGGGAAGCGTTTGATAATTGTTCATGCAGGTAAAAAAAATGGGTTCGTTCCAAATGCAGAATTGATATTTAAGTCTGGTTTGAGAACTGGGGATTATCACGATGACATGAATCATCGCAATTATAAAAAGTGGCTGCAAGAAAAGTTAATACCAAATTTGGAACCAAATTCAGTGTTTGTGATAGACAATGCGTCATATCATAATGTTCTTGTGCATCCTAATCCTACTTCAAGTTGGAAGAAAACAGATATGCAGAAATGGTTGAAGGAACGAAATATCCTCTTTGAATGTAAGGAAACCAAGCCTGAATTATATTTCAAAATTAAGGCACATAAACATGCTCATCAGCTGTTTGTAATTGACCAGCTACTGGCAGAACATGGTCATGTAGTATTGCGTTTACCTCCATATCACCCAAAACTAAATCCTATCGAGATGATTTAATTGAACGATTATTGATGTATAATATGCATAAAAGCGTGTAAAAACCCAAAAATACCAAGGTGAGACGCGTTGCTAACAGACAAATATATCAGTAGGGTAGAAATGCGCCGAACTCCAAATCGTAGAAGTGTTGTGTTAAAGCGTCAGGTAATTAAACACCTGCGTGTTTTGTAATTGTCAGCTTCTACGTAATTTTTAAAGATAAAGCTACAAGTTTAACGAATATCAGTAAACGGTCGCATGCGTTCTCTGGAAATACTAATGAGAAGTTAGTTAAATCACGTAGTAAGTCCACGTGGAGTAGATAGCAAATAAACAGAAACATCCATTTTGTACCACTCAAACCAGGGTAGAAAGAGACGTAGAAAATGCATAAGCAAGAGACAATGATAGTATAGGAGAGACTTGTAGGACGTCAGTAAATATACGATTTGTCGATATAGTTAGTTGAACGTGAGACAAATACAAGCATAGTGTATATTAATTTTCTGAAAATATTATAACGACGTGCTAAATTTCGCGGGATTAAATATTGGTGGAGTGCAAAATTGTAGGAGTTATTATTTTAAATAAAGGATTTCGCGTTAAGTAGGTATGGAGAGGTTACATTCAAAGTGTATAAATGTTTATGGACAACGTGGTAAAAGCCCTTAATATTTCGATCGTCCCAAACGACGTATGAAAGTCAACACGAGTTGTAAGTATTATAAAATCATATATATATATATATATATATATATATTGCATAGTGGTAGCTTCTTAATTAGTACGCGGATAGTGCGCCGAGATTACATTTTTTTAATTGAGGTATCACCTATAAATTTTAACCAACTCGTGTCGCGACATTAAGTAACGTAGATTACAGTAAATATTTGTGAAAGACGTATAATTGAAATGGAATTTGGAATTTGGTTACACCGTGAAGGCAGCGTTAGCAGTTCAACTTAGATGGACCCCATAGTTTACTTAGATTAAAATAATAAATAAATAAATTATAAAGAAGGAATTTTAGAGAAGGTATTATTCAAGGCCCATTTACTCCGGGTACATTTTATGTGTTTGATGATTTTAAAATAAAATACAGGACATTACAAAATAAGATTTACTGAAGTGTAACGTGATCAAGGAAATATGGACAATATTGAATTTCGTTTGTAAATAGTAATAAATAAAAGATTGTATGTTGGTTGTATTTTGTGGTTTTATTGCGTGTGTGTGTGTGTACGATTAAGAATATGCGAGTAAATCTAGATACCCAAGAGAAGGTCCAAATGAGCTAGCCGGAAGCAGTTGAAGAAGGCCATTCAACCGAGGAAGAGAGGAAACGGGTAAGAAATATTTAATTTTGAATTTTCGAGTTTTGAAAGTGTTATAAAATTTTAGAAAATATTTTGTTGGTGAAAATTTTACCCGAGTTCCACGGCAATCTCATGACGGTCCAACGTTGGGGCTCGAATGTTTTTGAGAGAGTATTAAATTAGAGCGGAGTTCCACGGCAATATATATATATATATATATATATATATATTATATGGCTAATATATTGCATAACCCTAACTGTAAAAATTGGGAGTCATCATTAGCCATTGTTCAATAAGACAAAAACAAAACAACCTATTCTTTGACAATATCCATACACAGGTAAAACGACAACTAGCTTGTATTTACTTGGATATCCTATTAGTTGAATACTTAATTTCAAATAAGGTTGTACGCTTCGACGGAAATTACTATAACACGTATCCGAGGATCATGAAAGCGTGAGCTCAAGCAAGTCAATTTTGAATGTGAAATTTTGTAAGTTAACATTAAATTTAATAAGGCGATGAAAACCTTTTTAAGACAAAGTTTAGTTAGGAAACACGTGGAAAGGAAGTGCGTTACAAAGAAAATTTTAGACAAAAGCAGGCTAACTTTGCAATTTGCATAAATCCTCTTAAATACAGTTGGTCTTTATCCTATAATTTTAAAGGGAATTTTCCTTGTCATTAAAGATGAGAAGATTCATGTCTTTAAATTACTAGATGACGTTGTTTCTGATATTTCAATAATAAAAATCGCTATCTGTCAGTAATAAAATGACTAACACCTCATAAATTAAAATCTAGAACACTAGATTGTTGCTGGATTTTATAATTCTTTTGTGAATAATGTTGAAAATGGACGTTGATATTTAATATACAGCTTGCTTGTATGCTTCTACATATAAAAAAAACGTAGAAAGCGTCTGTCAAACAAGCATCCTTTTTCTAAACAATTTTGTGTTATCGGACTTTTAATTTTGCTCTTACAATATAACCAGTTTTCAAGCTTTCTTATTATTTTATGCTATCGCAATTCCAAAACACCATCAGGTTATGGGCCCAGATGCGTTTGCGTGCGTAAAATAAGTAAAAGTAATATCTTTCACGTTTAAAATATGTATAGTGACGTTTGTTGATATTTCCGAATCGATTTTGGTGAAAAACAAATCGGCTTATTTTTCCAGACAAAATGAGTGTTCCGATGTCTGATATTAAATTGCACATTGGCAAATTGGAAGATGTCTCTGGATGGCCTAAATGGAATTGGCAAATGCAAATGTCGTTTGTGCAAAACAAATTGACAAGCATCGTGGACGGATCGGAAGAATGTCCAACGTTAGAAGCTGGCAATGACGCCAAAAAAGCTAAATATGAAAGCTGGGTTACAAGCAATGCTGCTGCCTGTAACAATATAATGGGTACTCTGGGCAACAACTTTGTAGATTTGGTTCTATCAACAACCACAGCATCAGTGATGTGGACCAAATTATGTGCTCGGTTTGAACGCACAAGCACCCAAAGGCGTGACAGATTATTTCAAGAGTTATTTAACATGGCGCCAACCTCTGTAGAAGATGTGGCTCAATTCATTGCACGTGTGACGAACACTTTTCAAAATCTAAATGCAGAATTAAAACGTGGTAAGCGGAATGAGCTAGTGTTCTAACGTGTTCTAACAGCGTTAGAAAAGGATTCGCGTTTTATAGATTTTGGAATATTTGGGAGGTTGTTCCAGAAGATAAACAAAATTAGATCTATTGACTGAAAAACTGTGCGCAATAGAGCTGCGAAAAATTGAATCATATGATTCAGGGTCTGCATTTACGATTAAGGCTAAATCAGCAAATACGTCTAATAGCAAATTAGTCAAATCTGTTTCCTGGAATCATAAGAAACGGCGGGAGACATTTATTGCAGAACAAAAGAAAAAGCGTCCGTGCAATAAATGTGGTAAGCTCGGTCATTGGGCAGCTGAATGCACTGTAACTGGGTGCGGAAAAGCTAACCAAATTAGTGCAAAATTTGGTAAATCTGACGAGTCCGGTTTTACTGCCCAAGACGCAATATCACTAAAAGAGTGTGATGTTTGGATTTGTGACTCAGGCGCGTCGCAACATATTACCCCATACAAAGAATTTTTCGCGACGTATGAAAAATTTGTACCGCCAAAAATAATTCATATTGCAAAATCTAAGAACTTTATGCTGGCCTATGGTTGTGGGCGCATCAACGTAGAAATTTGGGTACATAATAAATGGCAATGCAGTCATTTAAATAATGTGTGGTTTGTACCAGACGCAGAAAAAAGTCTTCTTTCTGTAACTCGTTCAACGGATTTAGGACATGCTGTAACTTTTGATAAAACATCAGTTATTTTTCGTCGTGAACAGGTGACTACCCTTACTGGCGACAAACTTGGACGAGCATATGTATTAAAATTACGTATGATTAAACCACAGGTTGAAGCAATTGTTAATTTGGCAACTAATGAAGAAAGTATACAAGTCTGGCATGAAAGGAGGGCGCATATTAACAAGCACCAAGTAAAGACCGTGTTAAAGCGCATGGGTATCGATATTCCTGTTGTCGATGGAGAATTTTGCGACGGTTGTGTATTTGGAAAAGCGTATCGGCTCCCTTTTCGAACTCGCACTCATTTAGCTACATCAGTTGGTGAAAAGATACACGCTGACGTAATGGGACCTACAGAAAATTCATCATTTACCAATAAACGCTATTATGTTTGTTTTAAAGACGAATTTTCAAAATATAGGGTACTGTATTTTATGAAACAGAAAAATGAGGTTGCTAGTTGTCTAAATGCCTATATAAATGAGTCAAAGACGTATGGGCACACCATTAAAGTGCTCCGCATGGATGGTGGTGGTGAATTCGACAATCAAGAGGTTTGTAATATTCTTACTGCAAATGGTATTTTATCTGAAATTACACCTCCTTATACACCTCAATTGAACGGTGTTGCAGAACGAGAAAACAGAACAATTGTTGAGCTTGCTCGTTCGATGTTGTCTTCGTCACGACTACCAAAAGTTTGTTGGGCTGAAGCATGTGCAACTGCTGTCCACGTATTAAATCGGGTAGGAAAATCTACGATTGCACAGAAATCTCCGATTAAGATATGGCGAGGTAAAGAATATGGTAGTCTAGAATATCTACGCATTTTTGGAACTGAATGTTTCGTACATGTACCGAAACAAAAGCGACGTAAATTTGACAATAAAGCTATCGGTGGTCGAGTAGTTGGCTACGTTAATGATCGTGATGGTTATCGCGTGTATGTACCTTCCAAAAATCAAGTTGTTTGCAGCCGTGACGTAATTTTTAAGCCTGAACGTACGTGTTCAACATCTTGTATTGAATTATCACCGACTCCAACGGTTGTTGTTCCGGAGGAAGTTTTGAAACCTTGCAAAACCACTATCAATTCAACTGCATCTGAATCAGTATCAGATTCACAAGAAAAACGCTATGAGACACGCAAAATTGAAGAACGTCAAAAGCCTAAGAAACTTGATGACTATTGTGTTTATTCAGCTTCTGATGATTTTGTTTTCTCCCCTGAGGAATTTGTTGATACTATTCACCCTCGTTCTTATCGAGAAGCAGTATCTTCAGTTCATTCTGATAAATGTCAGAAAGCAATGGAAGAGGAATTACAATCGCAATATAAAAATGAAACGTGGGAACTAGTAGAAAAACCCCCAGAAGCCAAATTGTTAAACAGTCGATGGGTCTATCGTATTAAAGTCGATTCAAATGGTCAAACGCGTTTTAAAGCACGTTTTGTAGTCAAAGGATGTGGGCAAACCTGCGGCTTTGACTACGATGAAACGTTTAGCCCGGTAGCGCGTTATGAAACCATTCGGAGCGTGCTGGTTATCTCTGCATGCGATAGACTACAGTTGCGACAATTTGATGTAAAAACTGCTTTTCTCTATGGTGAACTTCATGAAGAAGTTTATGTCAAGCAACCAGAAGGTTTTGATGATAACACAGGCCGTGTTTGTTTTTTAAAGAAAAGCGTATATGGACTGAAACAAGCGCCACGTTGTTGGAATGAAAATTTGTTGGGTTTATGCAATCAAGTGGAATGCAACAGAGCAAAGCTGACCCTTGTCTGTTTACTCGTGAACGAAATGGCAAAAAGCTGCTTGTGGCCATTTACGTTGATGATGGTCTTGTAGCACGGAGCGATCTTGATGAAATTACTGTTTTCACAAACGATCTTAAGAAAAGCTTCAAGATCACCTTGGGTGAACTGAACAATTTTCTGGGCATTCAAATTCTGCAGAACTCTGATGGTTTCATCATTATAAGCCAGTATGCATATACAAAAATTGTTAAATCGTTTTAATATGGTTAACTGCAAAAAGTTGCTACACCATGTGAACGCAATGGATCTGCAGATTCAAATCCTATTCAAGATCAGGTACCATATCGTGAAGCGATAGGTTGTTTAATGTATCTGACAGTAGGAAGTCGTCCCGATATAGCTTTTGCAGTAAGCAAAGCCGCACGCTCCATAGAAAGTCCAACTGAAAATGATTGGTATGCCGTTCAGCGTATTTTAAGTACTTGCAAGGTACTAGTGATTATGGCATAGTCTATAAACGTCAAGATCTTGAACTTCTAGTATACAGTGATGCGGATTTTGGAGGTTGCTCAACGACACGCCGATCAACAACGGTGTTATTTCAATTATATCCGGTGGAGCAGTTTCGTGGACCAGTCAACTTCAGCGCTCAGTAGCGCTTAGCACTACTGAAGCAGAATTTGTGGCAAGTAGTGAAGGTGCCAAGGAACTTATTTGGCTTCAGCGTCTTTTAATTGATCTTGGTCATCACATTTGCAAACCAAAATTGTTTGTCGATTCAGCAAGCGCTCTGAAACTGACTAAGTCCCGAATTTCACAAGAGGACCAAACACATTGCAGTGCGATATTTTTATTAGGAAAGATATTTGAATGGTGACATCGACTTAGAGTACATCAGCAGCGATATGAATCTAGCCGATATCTTAACATAACCCCTAGAACGTCAAAAGTTCACACAAATGCGTCGTGGAATATCTATAACGGCGCTAAGTGATTATAATTTTTTTTAAGTAGACGCTTTTGTGAATTTAGTTTTTAGATTAAATACTCCACGTCGGAGGAAGTGTTGAAAATGGACGATGATATTTAATATACAGCTTGCTTGTATGCTTCTACATATAAAAAAAAACCCAAACAAGCATCCTTTTCTAAACAATTTTGTGTTATCGGACTTTAATTTTGCTCTTACAATATAACCAGTTTTCAAGCTTTCTTTTATTTTATGCTATCGCAATTCCAAAACACCATCAAACAATGGTATATAATATTTTTCAACATGTTCCAGTTTAGCTTTAATATTTTGTTCACTTGACATTGGCGTTCGACTTGCATATGCGATAGGCTGTTTTAAACCATTATACACTTGAAATAACATTGCACCTAACCTTGTAAGCGAAGCATCAATCTCTGGATATAAAATATTTCATTGAAGTTTGGTGAGATTGAAATTGTGACAGAAGTAAATAATTTTTCGATTCTTCAAAGGTTGATTGTGTGTCTGAATTCCGTTCAACATATTAGTTTTTTTCTAATTTTTTATTAAAGCAGTTATAAGAGTAGAGATAGTAGAAGGATTGGGTACAAAATGCGACAATAGCTGATCATGCTTATTATACGTTTGATTTCTACTACATTTTTAGGTGTTTTGAATTTAGTAATAGCATCAACTTTAAATAGATCAACACGAGATTCAGTGCCATCTTCAATAAAACCAAGGAATGAGAGAGAGAGAGAGAGAGAAAGAGAGAGAGAGAGAGAGAGAGAGAGAGAGAGAGAGAGGAAAAATCAAAGCAACATTTTTCGAAATTTATTACAAATTTTGCGTTTTTAAGGCGTTCATAAACTTAAAGTGTAGATAAGTTTGTCAAGGTACTAGAGATAACAAAAATATCACCAGGATATACAAAGGCACGTTCTTTATGAAAGATGGGTTCTATTGTTTCATTCATGGTTGTTTGAAAAGTTTGGCGAGCATTTAATAAACCGAAAGGCATAAATTTATACTCATAAATACCACTACCAGGTACACAAAAAGCAGTTTTAGGACGAGTAGACAATTCAAGAGGGATTTGATAAAAGGCTTGTCTTAAATCGATACTATGTAATTTGAATATTTACCTACCGCGTGAGGGTATCCAATTAACAATAAATAATAAATAGGAAGTACCTCTAACACTATAGTACCCTCACGTTTCGGGACATTGCCTCGCAAGCTGCTGCAGTCGGTGCGAAGGGGAGGTTCATTAAACAACAACACATTAAGACAAAATTCCAATTGTTTTATTAAACGGCCTACTAACTAACTTAACCTAATTACATATGCATACAAAATTATACATTAATTAACATTATTTACAATAGGGCGCCACCATGGGAATTAAACGGCCCATGGACCGATCGCGGTAATAGCTCTCGTCGCACTTGTTCGTGGCGATGAACCAAGATTGCAGGACAGAAAATACTTCACTTCACAGGGGCAAATCTTATAAAGTCTCCGGCTAGCACAAACAGAACTTAACTAAACAATTCTAAAGTCCTTATTTTATGAATATTAACAACAGTTCTGGGTGCAAACACCCCAATACATATAATTAATTAACGCTACCGCAGTCTACTTAACTTGCATACTGAAACGACCTTCCTTTAATCACGGGGTCATCAATGACAGGAAAAACATGACCTTCACACGGGTCAAATAGTACAGTAACGGAATTCGTGGCTTAGTTATTACAAGCCTCGGACAACGTCGAAACACAATAAAATAAGAAACCCTTCAAAAGATGCGGTCTTTAACAATAACCTAACGGGATGAAATTACTGGAACGGGGCTTTAACCCGAAGTTGTATGCTATGAAAGTCGACAGATATTGTATTTAAACAAATAAATGACTTATGATGCATAACACAGCCTTGAGTTCATAGTAATACCATATATAATAATTACTTACTCAGAGAAATAAACTAACTTTGAACATAACGGCACGCACTTGAATTCAGAGAAATAAAACACTTACTCAATCTTGCAAGTCCGCGAGCTTTAGACTACAACGCGTCTGGAAATAAACAACCCCCATTACCACCGGCTGGCATCCTTATATACATTTAAGTTAATTGAAAAATAACCCCTTTCTTGGCTCTCATACTCGGCTTAGGATACGCCGGTCGTAAATCTTTAAGATTAATTAAACTGCCAATTGCCTAAGATAGCCACACAAGTAGCTCTCGGAACTAATTTTTAGTTGAGTGTCTCGCTAATTGAAAAATTCCTTCCGACCACCCAGACATAAATAGGGTCCTAGAACATGATTGACATCTAATCATAGATAGCAACTAATCTGACATGTTTAGTGCGTTTCACGTAAAGTGCCTTTAGAAAAATTAATTGACTTTTGGATTATGTCTTCCTGGAGCTTCGCTAGGACGCTACTTGGGTGATCTTGCAGCGGTTTAACATTTGCAGAATATTTATGCTACACGACCTTCATTCTAATAATTAGCATGCTAAAATTAAACTAGAAAATAACTATTTTTAGAAATACTAGAACTATTAGAGCGTATTAAAACAGTATGTTACAACTAGATATAAAATTTTCATTTCTTAAACTACTAAGAAATTGAATCTAAACGAGGTAATGGATATCCCTTCGAAATTGTAACGGTATTGATTTTACCTCCAAAGTCGGCATACTTCATTTTTCTTAGAAACGAGAAGCGTTGGGCTTGGCCAGGGAGAGGTAGTCGGTGAGATTACGCCAGAAGCAATCACTTTATCTATTTCAAGGTATAAATACCTTTGCATAGCAAGTGAGAGAGGATTTGGACGTTTTTAAAAGGAATTACGTCACCCGTAGAAATTACATGAGAGGCAATTGTAACGCAACCAAGCTGAAAGATGTTTAACTTGCGAAATTTATCGATTGTATTTTTAAGACATATTTTGTTCGTTTGAAAGGGAAACCTACAGAACAAATGGATGTTAAGCCAAGTGATTTCTGCAATGAAATTGATATATTACCCACTTGTAAAAAACCTAAATTATTGTTATTATTATTATTATTGACTTTATTGACATACATAAACTTACATTGGAAACAAAATTATTTACACAAAATTTAACAAAATATAATGTGTAGTGAGTCAAAAGGCGAAGTTCAGGCACATTAGCCTGCTCTACCGCTTAACCTAAAACAAAAAAAAAAACAAAATCTAAACAATTTCTCAAGCACAACGAGAAAACAAGAATTATAAATAAATACACTGTCATGTAGTATGAAGCAGCAATATTGTAATAAATAATACTCTATACTTTACTAAATCAAATCTTTCACCATACAAAACTGCACTTGACTTATAACTAATTGATAAGCAATTTCCTTCTAAGATTTGCTTTAAATTGCGACAAGGATAAAGTTCTGATTTTATCCATTAGTGAGTTGTAACATTTTGTTAAGTTATAAATAAAAGATATTTTGGATATGTCGTATTTGTACACTGCAGCGTCAATTAAACCTCTCCTGCGAATATTTATGTTATAAACATCAGTCCGAAAGCGACTTTTTATTGTACAAATAAGCAGGTGTTTTCAAATGCATTAATTTCATAGATAGACAAGCGAAATGCAAATATCTACAGTTATTCATGTTCAGCCATCCATGCTGATTTAGCTTTTCAGATACATGATCGAATTTTCTCAATTCAAATATAAATCTCGCATAAGAATTTTGTACACCTTGTATTAGTTTTTACAGAATGGAGACAAGGACCATAAACACAGTCCGCATGATTGAAATGCGATAATACAAGCGCATTAGATAGAATTGTTTTTGTTGTAAATGTGAGTGAGTGTCTATGGTTATAAAGTAACCTTAAATTAGAATAGGGTTTTTGAACACAGTTATTAATATGCGTTTCAAATCTTAAATTAGAGTCTATAATTAAGCCGAGATTCTTACATGTATCACTAATTGGAATTATGTTATTATCGATAGTAATAATTATTGAAGGCAGTATACTGTTTCTTAGGCACATTTTCCCAAACAACATCATAACAGATTTTTTGGGATTTATTAGTAATGAGTGTACAGTAGCAGAAGTAAGATACATTATTAAGATCCTTATTAACGAAATCTATGGCTTGTCGAACCTGGGTATTATGAAAAGATTAATACAACTGCGTATCGTCCACATAGAGATGATATTTCCAATAGTTGATGTTTTTAACTAGATCATTAGCGTAAACTATATAGAG